>QEWY01001664.1:311345-772454 GCA_006503575.1 Baylisascaris schroederi | reverse complement strand
AAGAAGATTCCAAAAAATGGAGTCAATTACCTCGATTGCTGACGTTGTATTTTTCGTCGTTTTACGCACTCTTTTAAACTCGTTCAAAACGGCAATCGCCACCAGATAAGTGCTCATTTTAACCGATGGGGCGAAATAATCGATGAACAATCTATGAAATGATAAAAAGGTAAATATGCAAATTTTCAAAATTTTTTAGATAATAGAAGTGAATAATCAAAGTTTTCAATTCGATCTCTAAAGTGGAAAATTCCTGCATGGATTAGCTATCGAAATTCATCGTTGATTCGATATTGATTCGATAGAGTTTTAACACTGAGCTCGAATAATACACCTTTCGTCTGAATATTACAGCTTATATTATTTGATTATTGCTGAGGAGTTGTTCATTGGACTAGTGTGGCGTCTGGCAAATTTCCTAATTTTAGTGCAATGATTTTTAACAGCACTGAACTTAAGCTAATGCATCGAAGTTGTAACTGCAATAAAATTGTTTAAAATAATTAAAGGATGTAATATTTGCTCAAGCATGTCTACTTCCATTAGTGAAATCTCTTTTTTTCTGTTGAAATCCCTTTTCTTCTATGTGTTGATTATGAATAAAAAACTTACCCTCTTACTGAAGCAATACTTTTGAAGGTGAGAAGAATTATTACAGTGAGTTTCAACTTTATGCTTAATGCTTGTTTGCAATCGGTCTTATTGCATCGTATTTTTTTGGCTAAAAATGGCTATAAAGAAACGAGGCGGTATATCTGTCACTGTGTCTGAAAAGTTGGACGTATGAGGCGCTTTGCCGCAGTAGATCTCTTCACTAAAGCAGTGATTTGAGCTTAGAAGAGATAAAATGAGGAAATAACTCAAACCCGTTGGCATATGGTTCGGTACGTATGAGGTGCATATTGGCCCTGATAATATGTGAGGAGTGACGAATGACGGCCACCTCAAAGGTTGCCTTGTAGATGGGTTCATCGAAACATGGCAGCATCCTCCGCGCATGCGTCGGTTCGAATTGCGTCACAGCCGACACTCTGTAGATCATCACTTCTAACAGTAACATTATTTATACATGATGATAGTCATGTTTGTGAAGGTTCGAGGCAGCTGCCTTAATCTTTAAGCAATCAGGGTGGCTAGTTTGGAAAGGTATTCCGATGAATTTGGCTTTGACTTGGGCAAAACTTGACATATGCAGAGGAGAGTATACGAATAACACTTTTTAGGCGAACCACACTATGTTGTAGGGGAGGGTGATTTATTTGCTTGACACATCTACACGATTCTTCGATCAAAAACAATTTAAAATGTTTGCAATGTCTACTTAGGAGGCAGTGTCTACTCTAAAAGATAGATCGCTGCTTGATTTTTTGTTTGCAACGCTATGATCGCCATCTATTTTTTTAGCAGCACCCAACTTGGTCGCCAAGAATAGCTGAAATTGCGATTACCGTTAGCGCTGTAGACCAGCAAGAGTGTTGATCTACGACATCAGCGATCATATTTTGGCTAGTCTTGGACGATATCCTATTGAAAAGGCGCAATTTTTTTTTAAAAAAAGTTTTCACGATTTTTCTTTTGTTCAGCAATGCTGCCAATTAAGTGGAATTAATTATTCGTAATGAACATAAGTGTATGGTCGTATAAGTGCGTTGGTGGAGGAGCTATGTTGCCTTATGTTGAGCAAATATTAATGTCTAATACTTTCTCGTCGTTTCATTAACACTTCTTAGCTAATAATGCAGTAGTAAGTGTAATGCTTTGTGTTTAGAAATGCTGATTGAAATCATTGTTTGCCTACATTTTATTGCCATCCTCTGCGATGTGCACATTCGTGTATAGAGCCGAAAGATCGTTGTGTATGTGGCCATCGTAATCGATGACCAAGCTAACGTTATCTCGTTCGTTCAACTCGTCTTCCACTTCAAACGCCCACTGGCCCAATCTTTCACATTTGCTCTGAAAATTGGCATCACATAAATTTTCGTCATTTATTTGCTCGTATTTACGAATATTTGCGATTTTTGCATCATCGTTCGGGTTGTGTCGATTCGATTGATTTGGTTCTTCTTTTTTTTTTTTTTTTTTTTTTTTTTTTTTTTTTTTTTTTTTTTTTTTTACTTTGAGTTATATCATTCTATCTATAGAATGATGTAATTATTTCTTTTATTATCTGCAGAATGTCTCGAAAATAATCGTACTTGTGATCTTGCCGTGCGACATATTTTACTCAAAGACGCTATTTTAACTGCGCATTTTGTGGTGCTTATAGAGGGCATCGATTTTTTTCTGCGAAAATTTTATTCAATTTTGCATAATTTATCGCTCAAAGTCTTAACAGGTTTACCGGTTATCGTCGCCGAAAAAGTATATAAAACGTACCGAATCGTAGATTAAAAAAAAAAAAAAAAAACCAAAGTGCTGTCGTGAGGATAACGCCACAAGAAAACATGAGCAACGGTTAGACCTACAACGAAGATAAAACAATTGGGAAGTGAAGAGAGAGAAAAGGGAGATAGTGAAGGACAAGAAAAGTGGAATAAAATGCGATCAAAAACCGCATCCTCAATCGGTTTTGATGTGTGCGAACAGCTGTAGAACTAAACAAAACGCTTTAAATTGTTGTTTTTTCCTTGTATTCCAACGTAATTTTCCACCTTCATCAGCTCCACCCACATTCTTTGAAAGTAATAGATGTGGGCGTACCGTTGTTGCTCGATTATTCTCTAGAGGCACTTCTTTTATTGTATCTAGTAATTATTATAAGAGGTGGCTAAAATATTGCATAAGCACCTTTACTCTACGATATGCGTATGCATGTATCCACTTTGGAAATAAAATCTCAAACTTCTATAGGGAATCTGAGGACATGCCTTCCTTGAACTGACTAATTACTCACATGATGCGCAGAAACTGGAACTCCTGCAAGACGTATTTCGAAAGAAGTGAGGTTGAGTTGAAGCGCATGTAGAACAATATTCTTCGTTGGCTTCGATATCTGCAAAGATCGCAATTACTAATAGATATAGTGATACTATTTTCGTAAAAGACACAAAAGATATAAGGGTCGTATTTTGCAATATCTGCCTTACAATCGAAACTATCTTCCTTTGTAATCCTTACCTAGAGCAAATGCTTATATAGCTCGTTAACGTTTGTGCAGTGAGTAACTTAATAACGGATTCACGAGTAATTTTAACGGTAATTAAGTTTTTAAATTTTCCTCTCATCTCGCTTGCTAGTTGCATGATTTGTCATTATTAGCCAGCGGTCGTAGTTGCTGTAGCAGTTTTGCTCACATGAGGTATCGCTTTCAGGCAAATACTTTGTTTAGAGGAGCATCAGCTAGTGAACTTAGAAAGATCGAGCCTAACCTTGAGTTCGATTTGAACAGACCCACTGAGAGTTGAGGTGGTTAAGTTGGGCTGAAGTTGAAGTTTGTAGGTGAGAGGAATGATATTGTGGGGAAGTCGAATATTCCTCCACGGATAGAATTGGCCACATTCATCAATGACGTGCTCTTCAAGTGAAGGTTCTTCGCTTTGCGTTTTCTGTAAAGTTTTCCTTCATGGATTCTCATTGAGCGACTCAATGCTTTGTGGTCGAGCAGAAACATTTTTGAACTTCGTTCGCTCCTGAAATAACGCTGAGCAAATCGACAGACCTCATTCAAGAAGGTACATTGCACGATCATTCAACTAAACTTCATCACCTTATGTTGTATTCTGAACAACGTTTTTCCTTTTGATAAGTTCCTATGCTATTGTCATAGTTTATCGTTTGTTTCTCATAGGTTTCTCAACTCGTCATATGAGCATGTGCCTGTTTCTTTGATGTTTAAGTATTTGAGCTTGTCTGGTTCTTATACTGGCATGATGAACTGCTAGAACTACAACCTGAATTCGGTACAAGAATTAAACTGAACGATCTTCTCTTCGATTTGATAACCTCTCAATCGTTATTCCTTAAATCACTCTGCTTTTCGCTTTGGGAAATATGCGAGTCGAAGCAGATAGGAATACTGCGAAAAATATGCTCCTAGGTTTTTCAATCTGCACTTCATGCGTGAATTCACATATGAGCTATTAATGAAATCATGGTTAACACAAAGCAGTTGGATTCCGATCTACGGATAGTTCCTTTGACTATTTCCTCAAATCACGTTTTTTTTGGAACAAAGGGGGATGGATATGCATTTTTGGAGGAAATATACTCTCTAATATATCTCCTTTAAATTTTAGCACCATATTGAGAGCGGAGAACGTTGATTTCATTTCGTTCTGGCCAATTTCAGCGCAGAAAAACTCAATCACGAAAAAAATCAAACCACGCTGGCTTCTGCTAAGAGTGCGCACTTTTCTTTTTTTCTTTTTTTTTCTTTTTTTCTTTCTTTTTTTTTTTCAATGGTTAACGAGGGACAGTGGGAATGGCCTTTAATAGAATTTTTCTGAATCGTTCGTGATCACGCTTTGAATTTATTAGCGGAAATTACGTCCAAGATTTAGTTTACGCAATCAGGATCCTAGTATCTGTAGATATAGCAAAAGAGAACTCATCTTTGATGAATTCTTTCTTGATTTTCTTCTAGATAGCATTTGCTATCACTCATGCATAGTCTAAATTGTTTCTCTTCCATGCTCTCTTCACTCGTTCTCCTCTCGAAATCATTGTTGATGCGTTTTTCCTACTCATTAACGGTTTTGCAAGACGTAGAATGAAAGATTTCCCCTATCAAACGTGTAGGGGGCTTTCCATGAGGAAGACGGATAACAATGGTATCAATAATCTATCACATCGAATACCTCTCCCATCAACCGTTCGTCATAAATGCCCAAAAATTTTCATAGTTTTGTTTCGATAGAAAGGCTTCATCGAGAAGGAAGTTTACTCTATATTTCTCGCTGTCTGTGTAAAATATAACTCTGCTGTGGCCGATATTTTATCGGTGGACAACGATTGTTATGAATGGATACCTCACAACGTGTGGTCTAATAAGTGCATATTATGAATTAGATCTTTCTTTCCTACAATTTATGAAGTTGGTAACGTAAAGCATCTGTAAAGCAGATCGGAAACATAATAAGAACTATGAGCCTTCATTGAAAAATACCAACTGGAGAACAAAACTTCCTCCTTATACGAAGTTATATGAAAACAAAGCGAAGTTTTCGATGCGAATAATGAGAAAATGAAAGGAATTCAATCGAAAATCCACTTAAGAAGAAAATTCGCTATTTATTCAATTTTATATGATCCATTTTTAGTTTTCGCTTACATTTTGTCATCGAAAAACCGTAAAGATTGGCTAAGCGGTCCAGATAAGAGTGGCTGTTGTCACATTATCCATCTTCAAATTAAACTAACGCACGTATGAGTGAGCAACGCTTATTGATATTGCTTTGTGGCAAATTCAGCAATGAGAATAAGATGACAAAAAGGAAACGATGCACTCGATTGAAGAACGTTTACGTAGGTGCGATGTTTGTAGGTGAGTAATAAGAAAGTGAGCACCTGTGTTAGTGAGGTAGATTCGAGTTGGCATTCGTTCGATGCGATAAGCTGTGGAAGTAGGAACGCACCGACAAGCACTCCAGTGATCATCACGATTAGTGAGCTTGCGAGAAACGCACAAAAACGTGACCAATGTGTCGAGTTTCGACGAGATGGTGAAGGCCCTCGAACTGCACTCACTATCCAATTGCCTCCTATCAATACTCACATATAGCGCATGCACACATCGATATGTCCATTTTTATAGCATTCTTCAAGCATGTTCAGTAGTTTTTCAACTAGAAAATCTAGTGTCATGCAAACACATACATCCATAATCGTTTGTAAATTAATTACAGACGTAAATTTCATTTCCAAATTAATAAGTGGAAAATGATGCTCGATGTTTGTTTTTTTTTTTATAGTAATGTTGTGATGTTCTTTGTTTCATTTTTTCTTCACCTCCATAAACACCTCTCCATGATGCTATGATTCTACGGTAATTATACTTCCTTTTTTTTCTCCTCCCTTTTTTAATAGCCACTTCGACTAGTTTTCTGAACTCGCATTTACTTTATTCTGTTTCAATCACAAGCTTCTATCAGCTTCAGTGACATTAACGGCACAGCTTTGAACTAAAACTTGAAGTTTAACAAACGAAATATCGAACTGTTATGATCGGAAGATCGTACGATACCCTTGCCGAATAATTCCTCGATATTGCGAATGGCGTTCAGCTTTTATTAACTTCTATTTATTTGAAATGATCACTTCTTTATTCTTTCTCTTAAATTTCGCTAGTTTTTTCGTTGTGTCCGAGACAATTCCTCGAACTACAATCACTGGATCAGCTTTCTTTCATTGTGTTACTTGTACTCGTGCTTAATGAACGAGATATTTCATAGTAACGATTGAATACATCGAACTTAGTGATTACCGGTATCTTCTTCTCCATCGCGGTGTGATTCGTCAAGCAGAAGCTTTACTGTAGTGGGGGTCGGCATCCTAGAACATATCTTTATTGCGTCTTCTTGAGTAGCCTTTTTTTTTTCAATATTGAGGTATTATTCATAGATTCCTAAGAACTTTTTCTAGTTTCAGTCTCAATATTGATGCATTTCTTGAGTTAACGAGTATTGCATTATAGTACCACCCTATGAGAATATAATCGCGAAGCAAACACAAAGGTTCATTTAGCAATCACGACCAAAAAAAAGGAGAACAAGCTCAATTAGTGAGTTTACTTGTTCTATTCATTTCAATTTTCATCAGTTCAGCGTTAATTCAAATAACCAACACACCTGTACAGTCTTCATCAACTAAGAAATCGATATATCAAAATGAAAGAAATTATTGCGATGCATTCAGAGATCACTTTATAAAGAGGAGACCGAATTAAAATTACGAACATAAAACGCTCGAAGAGATCGTTTATTATCCCAAATACTTCCTCTCAAATAGTTCGTTGAGTATATTTGTCGTTCGTTTGCATATCTATAACGTTCATAATATTCATTTAGGTTAATTACTCATTTAAATCATAAATATGCGAATACCTCGATAAGGAGATTTGTTGAATCGCAAAAAAGTAGAGATTTATTAATATAACGATTTATTTATTTATTTATTTATTTATTTTTTGATTCTCCCCCCCCCCCCCCCCCCCCCCCCCCCCTCCTTCTCTTCCATTTTCAGAGATCCTGACTATATGGTTTCATGATGAACTAGTCTTAAACTTACACCTATAATACACAGCAATCTCAGTTCATTCGTTTATTCCTTTTAATAGCAGAAGGACAACGAAAGACTAGAAGATGGGTGCAAGAGTGGTGTATAAATAAGGTGAGAGGGGGGAGGAATGGGGAGACAACGCTCAAAATTACGCATGGTACTTCTTCAAAAAAGACTCATTTCCACAAACTTTCATAGGAGGAACTTTGGCTTGGGAAATTTTTAGAGATGGCACTGCAATGTTTTATTATGATCAAGTTGACTGTAGCATGACTTGATAGGTAGAAAACACATGCAAATTTCCAAATATATTTAAGCTTTATAAGTCTTGCAGAAATTTATCGATCAACCTGAAATTTAGTGCAGGAGTTAGTTAGTCAAAAAATTTCGCAACTTCGGGTTCAGCTGTCCCCGATTTAAAACTAACTGTAAGGCACACACATGAACGGTTCGGATGCCTAACATAACAACAACATACAGTGCATTTTTGTAGAGATGGGAAAGATAGGTGAAGTACTTATTGGAACGACGAAGTTGCCGGTACTGGACAGGTCGATGGGGCTTTACATTTCAAGTATGAACATTTGAGAATGAACATTCCATTCAAGGAGTAGAAATATATATATATATATATATATATATATATATTACAGTGCTATTTTCTCGGTAAGTTAGGTCATTGTTGTCGATTTCAGAATTTAATTTTGTAAGAATAACTAGGTTTTCATCCCCTTTGAATGAATGTGGACTTTTGATCATCTCTTCGAAGCTAAGAAAATCTAATGCTTTGTTGCCTGGTTAGCACATGGCCAAAAAAACCTAACAGCCGCACATTTTCATTAAAGTTATAGATAATATACCAAGTTTTGTACTAACACTTAATAAATGAAGCTGGTCAACACAACACAACGCATTATCAGCTCGTAATGAAACGCTAGAAGAAAGCTGAGTGAATGAGGATCTAAACTTCCTTGTTTTAGGAGGTGATCGTATCCAATTTACCACATCGTCATAGGATGATATTCGGCTAGAACTCATTGACCAGTGCAACGTATATAAATCGTTAATGGATTTTGTAGGAAATCGTAGAATAAAGCACACATTAGTGTTAACTATCATAAACAACACATACATGACACCGTTTAACTGAGAAAAATTAACTACGAATAGACCGGACGATGATCATTGAGGCAGATGATTATAAAATTGCGATTGTTTTCACATCACCTTTCCGGTCTACTCGAAATCGGGGGACACGTTGAGCACTGTTTGCTATTGCTTTGCTTAGACCCTATAAAGCTGCTTACCGTTTGCTTAGAAATGTACGTTTGCGTGCACGGAATGATTGTGCATGGCCAAGAGCAAACAAAAGAAGCTAACTCTTAACTGCTTTCCGTCTCCAAAAGTGTGTATCTGACATCTTCAGTGGTTTATTTATGAGATGCGTTGTACTCTCACAGAGAGATTTCCACTTAATACGTTTACTTCGAATCAGCAATCTGAAGAAAGATTAATATAGCACTCTTTGACATTGTTGTACCACTAAAAGACATAAAAATTTCTCATTTTAGGAGGAAAATAACTGTTGTTATAGCTTATGTCGAGGTTTTAGAAAAGACACACAAGATTTTAGAAATTACGATAGTCATACTCTCATGAAAACGGTACCTTAGATACATCGGGTCTTCCGCTTACATAGCTGCATTAAGCATGCTGCAGTATTTAAATGACGCCTGCTAACTCCTGAAGCGTACGCAAAATCTTCGGCTTTTAGTTCGCAATCGGTTCGTGCTTTCATCATCGCGGCGAAGATTTGAGTTTTTGGGATGGCATGATGAGGTTGTGATTGAGGCGTGGAGAGGAATATTTTCTCTAATCAAAAATGTTGAGTTTGGAATACAAATACTTAGGTAGTATAACGCGTAAATACGTTGTCTGGTTTTCGCAAATTCGTTTTTATTCGAACCGTTATGCCATTGTTTCATCTATACCCTCTAGAAAACCGATCTTGAGCTCGCGTTGCGTTTCTCACCTGCATGTCTTTAAGCCTTCAATCCTAACTGATTTCATATATGCTCATGCTTTTACGTAGTTTTACTAAGTAAAACTCCTAGCTTCGATTTATTTGTTTTCGTTCTTTTGCCACGATTGGTTGGATGCTAAGTTTTTCAACGTAACAAATCGGCCTCTATTTATGAGGGCATTTCTTTTCAGATGAGTAATTATTATTAGAAATTTCTAATGTTTTTTTCAAAACTATTCTGTGAATACTTATATATTTTTCTTTCTTCAACTGTATCATCTGTAATTGTGATATGCGTGGAGAGTCCTAAAAATGAATACCGTTCTGAGTTAACCTCGCAGTATTGATTGTGGATGGGATCGGATTTAACCAACACGCATAAGTGGCTTATTTAGTCGGATGTTAAATTTCTAGATGAAAACTATAAGTTTTACTTAATTACGCGCGTTTAGCAAGTATTTTGATTACCTTTATAATTATATTAATACACATATGTGTGTGGCGCAATTGTCCCAAGGAGTAGCTCGACGGCGGAAGTGTTCCGAGTGTCACGTTAAAGTAGTAAACCGTTTAAAGGCGGTACACTTTGTTTAAGTTGTTTAGGTTCTCATCAATTCATTTCTCTGAAATTTTATTTCCAAACTTGCTGAACTTTTTACACCAAACATATACGACATGATGAAATTCTTTGTTAATGATTACTACTTGGTTTTTATGTACAATTCATCAATGATATGTAATATATTGCCAACTGTATTATATTTGAAAACTTTTCTCTCGTATTGTTTCAGATTTTTGCATCTTTTCATTCATCTAACCCCTTCTGGAGAATTTCACTCGCTTTTTTCGTGGCCTAAAACGCTTTCGAGCATGGCCGTAAGCAGTGCAAAATGGATGGATCAGACCTACTATGAATCGATGCCAAATTCAGAAGGTAATTGGATCGCTTTTTCGTTTGTGATATCCATTCAAGGAAACGTAGTTGAAGTCCATTCTAGAGTTGTTTCACGGCGAAGTCCATATGCGGTGCTGAATAATTAACTGATCTACAATGAGTGGTACCATCTTGGCCTTGTGACGGTGTTATTTTAATCCATTTAATGTTATGTAAACCGTATAAACAGAGTGCCATAAAGAACTATATTGCAAATGTAAGGAAGTATAGAAGCAGCAGGTTGAATTAATTTCTATAGCCTAATTTAGGCGGTTCTGCGAGCATCTTCTCTCAACTTTAAAATTTTGTTTTAATTTCAGAGTGGGAATGCTTCACCTAATAAAAGCACAATCAATAGCAAAGCACCACAACACGACTCGAATTTAGGGCTGAATATTTCTTAGTAACGCTCAGATGTGGGCACTGATTTATCTATACCTTTCAGAGTACCTGGCTGTTAGACGCTTTTCTTTTTCTTCTTCCCTTGACCTTTCATTTTTCAGTTTTTTTTTCATCTGGTCGTTAGTGCACAATGCAAAAGTAATGTGTTTTAGTTAATTGGGCGCAGTTGGCGCAGAATTGGATGGCAATGAGAGATGCGGGAGAAACGCCAAACGATGGTTCTTTGCCGCCTCCTCCACCACCTCCTTCAAGGGGTGCAGGACGTCGTATGCAAACTCTCGATGGAAATTTTGCGCATTCAGCACCGTTCTTTCCGCCTCTTCCAATAGGTGTGTTTTTATTAGGTCATTGTGTATCCTGCTCAGAGTTTTGTGTAAAGTGGAATGACAGCAGTTGGTGGAGTGGAGGATTCGGCTTCAAATTTCGGGTCGTTATTCGTACTTATACAGGAAATTTCCTCAAAATTTCCTTCCTGGTCTCTCCTCCCTCTCCCCGGTCGCCCCTGCAAGCCATTCACTCTTGCCTTGCGGTAATCGATGAAGGGCGGGATAAATTCGTTTTCTGGTCATTCCAACGAAGGCTTCTGCCCTACCCACTAGGGTGCGTAAGCTATCTGCAGTAAGAGCAAGTTGTGTGTATCTCTGCTTTAAATGAGGAAGCCAGGGATAGTGGATGGCGTTTTTGGCTGAGCGTTTTGTTGAAGGGATTTGATGCAATGGCTTTTGAGTTTTTAAACCGTGATTCTTATGAAACCCTTATTTCAGATGGAACACCATTCCCTCCAGGTCATCCTCCGCCGGGGTGGATGCCTCCACCGCCGAATAATTTCGGATCACCTGTGGGACCGTATCCTCCCTTTATGCCTCCAATTCCTCCATGGACAAGTGAAAGCGCCTCAATGCCCGTACCTCCACATCCCCCGCTTCAGATCCCTCAGCCTCACTATTCGCCTCATACTGATGAACCGGAACAAGAAGAAGAAGAAGGTGGCGAAGTAGGTGTTCATTCTCGTTTCATTTGTTATTTAATTGAAAGATTCTGTTTTGATCGATGAGCGCGTTTTCAGTGCTAGGAGTTTTCGTGGACAGGAGCTAATTGAATCATGTTTCAGCAAGGAAATTCATGACGTTTTACAAATTGGGAACATGATTTTGAGGTGTTGGGCCTGTGCATGCGGCCATCTACATCCGGCATTCGAACATGGCATGAAAACTTTTTGACAAAATTTGCGGGTGTAGTGAAAATTTGCCAGGTTTTCACAGCGCTTCCATTGAGCTAGGCAGGAATTTCTTGGCTCGAATAAGATAGCCATCCTTAAATGGAAGCATCTTTGTCTCAGTGGGATTTGGCGGTGTTCGGATTTCTGGGGTGTAGTGGTAGAAAAAGATTCGGAATTATGCAAATCGTCTTGATAGCTGTCTTGAAATCTCTATACTCAAGTTTCGTTTCCATATATGGATCAAATGTTTGTGCTTGAGAAAGGAAGCGAATATATCAGAGGCAGAAGTGAAGTTGGAAAGAGATTTGCGTTTGCAGTCACGCATCTTAAAGAATCAGCTATGTCGATAATGTCCGAATGCCTTCTCGTGCGAGACTAATACTAGTAGGAGTGGATGTGAAGTATCTCTGTTAGATCTCCCTTCGAAGAGGAAGAGCCGTTTAGGATTGTCACAAGTGTTCAGAGACGAGCAAGGATGAAAGAGTGCGGGGAGAGGATTTACTTCTGCACATCGAGCTCTCGTTTCCTCCTCTTGTAGCAGTACTGATACCGTAGGATCAAGGACGTAATGGTTGCAAATATGAGTTGTCGAATCGAATTTTTCGTGGGGGTGGAGTGGTGTTTAGCTTAGCATTTCGTTTATCTTTCTGAAGGAATGAAGGTAAGTGTTTTTAATATGTCCACATGCGTCAATGATCATAAACTATGTTTTCACTGCTTCGGCAGTAGACGAGATTAAGTTTCAGTATTCGCATTACTACAAGGAGTGGGATGAGAAGCAGAGGGCAGAGATGGGGAAGAGAGATACAGACAATGAGGAACCGGATGGCGTCCCGCAAGGTGCAATGGCGCACTGGTTGGGTGGTCAATGGAGTCAGCCTCCGTGGTTCCGGAGTGGCATTAGCAATGGCCCTTCACACAACGTTCATATGCCTTATATAGGTATGTAGTTTTTAATTTCTACTTGTGTAATGATTGAGGTGTGTTTCATTTCTAGGAATCTAGTTTCAGATTACTACAGATGACTTCCTATTCTCTAACAGTTGCTGTTAACCTGTGCTTGTGATTAAATCTAAAGTAGCAGTAATCAGCAATGGTCACTGTTCTGAATTGTATGATAAAGTTATTATTCTAGATCAGCAGACACGGAAGGCACTACCAGCATGGATACGAGAGGGTCTTGAGAAAGCAGAGCAAGAAAAGCAAAAGAAGTTACTGAAAGAGGCGAAATTACGCGCAGCCGAAGAAGCACGCAAAGCTCGACGTGAGGCAAAGGGCCTTGGAAAATTTGTTAGTTTAAGCTCTGTCTTGATGGCGTTAAGAGGCGATTGGAGCTGCCATACGGATGAATTGCTTACGCTAAAGCTGTTTGCATTCGTTGCTTGTCAAAGTTAATGAACTTGCATTTTTCATTTTCAGTTTGCCATCAGTCGAACGCTTCTCCCTCTCTGAAAAGAACCATTTTCGAAGGTAGTAGGGTTTAGTTTTCTCATCGCTGCCACGAAATATGCTGGCCTACATTGATGACTGCTGCTCCGAGCTCGTTTATTTATATTTGTAATCTTCCCATGAAGAGACAAAAGTAAATTTATTTTCTGTAAGCGGTTGAAGGATTCGGACAGCAGTGAGGATGAGTCGAGCAATGAGGGTGGCAAGAACGGTTCATTTGCGAGCGATGGACAGCCAGTTTTCCTGAAAGCGAAACAAGAAGCCGACAGGCATGCTGACCACAAGGAGCATCTCGAGGTGGACTATCGTACTGAAGAAGAAAAGCGAGAAGACGCGGTATGTTGTGCACTTCCTTTTATTTACCTGTAGATCATCGTGCATTCACTAGCTTTTTTGTTAGCTTTTTTTTTAATATTAAAGCGATGCGGTATTTGGCTCATTACCTGTTGGCGTCATTTAGAGCAGTCAATTGTTGCAGCTAACACTATTGCGACGATTCATGACCGAAATATTGATGGTGACAACGGATGCTCAACTGCAGCAAATATGCGCAGAGCAATTCAACACTGCGATGCGTAAAGCGGGTACACGTGTTTTGCTGTTTTTTTTTTTATTTCCCTTTTTGCGTACTCATTTATGATCGAGGCAATTGTCACATATATTCCAACATATGTCTGCTATTTTCGTCCACTATTTTCTTCATCCACACATTTTGGATAAGCGTTCTTTAGTCACCTATGGGAGGACAGCTGTGGAGTTGGATTCAAATGAATTTAGATCCTTCGATGCTTGATTTGATGAGGGGAGTGATCGAGTATTTAAGAACGGGGAATTAAAAAGCCCACCTCCGCAGTCACAACGCTTCAGAAAAGGCACTGGTGCTGATTGTTGGATCTTTTTGCATCGTTGCTTTGTTGTTATGCTACTGAGTTCTATATACGCAATCATCGTAACTCCTATCGCATCTAAGATGCATCGTAGAAGTTTAGAATTTAATCGAAACTACGATGTTATGTTGATGATTCAGGTTCAAGGTGTCTCGCACTGAACTTCATACTGCTTCTTGTTGGTGCCGTATATACGTAAGATGGCAGAGGTTATTGCTGATGCGAATTTTCGCAGCATCAGCTCTTTTAATAAATTTCAGTGAGCATTTTCGTTTGTGTTATGCAGATGATATATTTAGCGCAGCCAAAGGTACTCGTCAAAAGCTCGGCGCTCGCCGCTTTATGCACTCTTGGTAAGCACTGATTTGCATTATTCGTTTCGCTAACTATGAATAAATCCTCCCTCCTCGATATTGTTGGGCTTGCTGAGTTGCACTCATTGATAGACATCACCAAACATACCACTCATATGTTGCGCCGTTTTGTCGAATACCCCCAAAATCGCTGATAATGGCTGGTCAGACGGTTCGAGCTTGTTTGTTCGTCATTTGCGTTTTGAATATAGCATATGACTTTCGTCAAGTTCCATCGTCCTAGCCGTGTCACCTTCCGATCGCTTTTCGAATGGCGACACTTAATCTATGTATTGAAACTGGCTTGTAAAGCAGTGGTCTTCGTTGATGTATGCAAGCGATAGCACAGTGGGTCTCGAGCTAGTCAAATGTACTCGCGTCCATCTTTCTTTCTGGTCGCTTTTGGTGTATTTAATGTACGCGGAGCGTAGCTCATGCATAGATGCACCCCAAGGGTCGGAGCTTGGAGAAGGGGGATAGGCTACATGCACAGCTGGAAATTTTATGGAGGTGGCTCGCATTCGGAGGTCGAACAAGCGACGGGAACGTAAGTTGGTTTTGGTATCGATATGTGGGGAACGCTTGAACGTGTCGGTTTTTCATTTCCATGCTCGCCAACTCGTGTGCTCCTTAATGAGGGTGAACTAATAAAATGTTCTTTTTTTTGCAGCCTAGGTTTTATTTCCGATGAATTTGTCAGCTGAAGTTATAGTCACCTTTGTAGGAGCGGGGAGCGACTCGGAAGAAAGCGATGGGGAGGAGGCAGTGCAGCGCAGTTCGAGTGTGGAAACGGACGATGAAAGCGGGCAACAGTTGAGGCGCGAATGCGAACAGGCAGAGGGAGCACCCGGCGCAAAGAGTAAGGCTAGGTTAAGTAGCCATGATGAGCGAACCTCCCTACAACACTCTCAACCAGCAGGTAATCGCAGTGCACTCCTCTCTGAAGCTCTTTCTATGCTTCACTTTACACATTTGTTCACTTCCTTCGAGGTGTTAATGAGAATGCAGCCGCAAAGTAGGTTTGTTGCAATCGATTGGTTGGTTGGCGTAGTTGCCAGTCGGATAGGGGCAGACGCCTTTTATTTTTTAGTGAAGTGGTTCATTGTGATGGTGGATCAATGTATTTTCAGTGGTTTTTTTGCAGTGGGAAACCAGATTATACTAATTAGGATGCGTTACCTTCTCGGTCATTTTGTCAGAGCTGGTCGTCGGGCCCCTGTTAACATTTCTATGCGGTACCAAATTACCGCATCATTTGAGGTGGTGTGTACCTTGCTCGAATTGAATGTTTGATTGCATCGTGCCGATGGATTTGTTGGTCTTGCTGAAAAGTGTCGACTTTGTTATGCAATTGGCCGAGTTTTACACTCTTGGTAACTGAGAGCCATATACCAGCTACCAGGTGAACCATACCACCACGTTTAAAGCGTGCAAGTTGCGGCATCCGTTTCAAGCATATGGCGATGGTTATGCATATTTTTCTCTCGTTATCATTATCGTTTCTCGTTGGTGTGTAGGGAAACACCGTATGCACTTTCCTGTTTTCCGCAAATTGTCCCTCATATTGTTGTTTTGTTGGGTGTGTGAAGGGGACTTGCGGTTTAGTCATGTTAGCAACACATTATAACCTTATTCAACATATCCTTTTTCGACGTGGACCCTTTCTTTTACTTCGTTGATCGTGCTCGCAAGTTCAAAGCGCGGCATTGGTTCCCTACGCGTAACTCAGTTCACCTGATGCTTCTGGTCATAAGCAAGCTTGTTAACTGTTGCTGTTTCTCGGAACTAACGTTTCTGGGATTTCTGCCTGGAACCAGTTGTTTTCATGCCCTCCGTATTTGTAACATCGTTGTCTCATCCACGTTCTCCCGGCTGGAAGTGGATCCGTAACAGAATAAGGTTCAGATTTTATGCTTCCATCCATCCGTTAATCCGTTTATATTGTGACAAGCTTGCGGCTTTTTTTTAAAACATATTTGTAATACCGCTATGTTCGTTTTTTCGAGATGCGTTTCATATAAATTGGAATTTATTATTCTTTTGCATTTTCGCTTGAAATGTTAGTTATTATGGTTATGCGGTTGGTTGATGACAACCACATTTCCACCTACATTCCGAGATGTTTTTGTTGGCGATGAGAAGGTATAAAATGATCTGCTGGAAGGTTCAAATAATTATCTGATGCGGTGTGTTAAAAATGCTGCTTCGTTACGTACATGAGAGAGGTTTTAACGTCTAACTTTTCTGGGTTTTTTTGTGAAGAATATTGTGCACAGCTCAGATGCTCTGTTTTGCAATCGTTTTTTTTTTTTTTTTTTTTTTTTTTTTTTTTTTTTTTTTGTTATTTGCGCACATTGTTGAGAGAGAGAGACATGAAAAGAGCAGTTTATTTTAATTCTGTTGTGGGATAAGGTGTTTCGCTTGAAAGCATTTGCATCCTTTCATATCTCTAGAGCTGTGTTGAGGCAGTGAGGAAACTGCTGTGTTGAGGCAGTGAGGAAACTGGGCGAATCTTTCGAATCACTTAACGCGTTCGTAGATTTAGTGTTGATTGCTTAGAGCGCTGTTTGTGTGGAATATCTATTTTCAGGTGAGGCGGTGAGGAAAGAGGAAGAGCAGCAGCAGGAAACAAACAAGTGCGAACACGGAATTATTAGACCCGAAGGCAGGAACCAACAAACTGAGCTCACTGACAATCAGAACAACAACTCTTTACCAGAAGGCCGCAAGTTGTCGCGAAATGAGCGTGACAGAGGTAACTGTTCAATGTGAGTGAAGGTGATAGGGATCGGCCACACAGAGAGGTTGTTGGTCATTGAGTCAGATGTAGTCTAAGTGAATCAAAAGCCAGTTAACGCGGTATGTGTTTGGGTGGCTAGAAGCACCTTCTTTTGAACGGAGTGCATATATCTGAGATCATCATATCTGGAAAACTATGGGTGCAGAGACTAGCACAGTGCATGGAAAACAGTAATGGATTAGTTAGTTTGTCGTTGGAGAGCATGCAAAGGGAGAGAGAGAGTTATTAGAAGGGTAGACTTCCTGGCGCAAAATCTCATGAAGAAAGCTTATTTTTCGCAAGGAATAGGTTTGCTGGCAACAACGCATGTGGTTTTCACATGTTTTCCATTGGCAAATGTCTCCCATTGTGGTGACTTCCGGGAAAAAATCCTTTTTGACTCTTTTGCTGATATAATGCATTCGTGTGCGATGCCTTGTAAGTAAAGCACCACCTAAGGTGGTTTTTTGTCTACCGTCCCCCAAAGAGATCTACCATCTCTAGCTGTTTCCTTTTTAGGGAAATTGACAAATGAAAGCTAGCCGTAGAAAAAGTAATTCATGGCTTATTGCTTTTGCAATGACTCGCATCTTTAAAAGATTTTTAGATGACTCGTCGTCTGAAGAGAGGTCATTGAAACGGAAACGAAAGAAAGCGTCTAAAGTTGAAGAAAAAGGGAAGACTTTGCCACTTGACGCACGCCTTAATAAGAAAAGATCTCGTAGTAAAAGTAAAGAACGATCGCATGATAAAAGGTATGACTCTCCATTCTGTTTTTTATTTGTCAGCTTAGTGCGTACATTCGTCAATCAGTATAGGTTTTCCTTTTACCTACATCCATCACCTGTGGTAACGAGGTGAATTCGAGAGGACTCACAAAAAGGAACAAAATTAACTTGTGACCATCTTTGATGAATGTAGAATATCGAAAAGTGATATGAGGTGATCGCTTCCATAGTCGTTGATTTCGTATTCCTTTCCACCGTCGATTGTCGCCGGATAATTTCTTTTCCGGAACCGTTTCATTTTTCGTCGAGGATCTCATTGAGCCGTTTAAAGAAGGTCATTATTTTGAACCGTCAGATTTATTGGATGGTCGACGCAGTTGCGTCATTAGAATTATAAGCGTTCTTTTTGATTTGGGTAATGTTGGTTTTGAAATGTCGACGATTGCCACCAAATGCAACTGCTTTGTGCATCTTTGTTGTGCTATCGTATGCTTAGTGTTGAGTGTATCGTATTAAGTTGCTTGTGATGTACTCGTGACTCGTTTGCTACGTTTACAGAATGAGCTTAGGTAGATACCGTATCATCATTGTTTAAGGAGTATCAGCTTGCTTACTACTTACTAGCAACGCCGTAAAGGTTTCCAGGATTTCTTTTAATCATTGTTTTCTTTTGAAATTAACGGTTGCTAATCCGGAGTTGCTTCATGCGACACTGCTGAGTGCTCCGGACTCCCCTAAGCTTAGGTCAGCTTTCTGGCTTTGAGACAGCAAGAACTAACAATTGATATCCTTGGAAGTGGTCGATGAAGTTTGATAGATCATCTTGAGTTCTTTAACTCTTTTCAAAAGAGAGTGCCATTTTTTCGATTTTATTTTTGCTTGTTGGAAAGCTGGGTTCAGAAATGATACCTTTTTGACTAAGGAAGATTATCTTAGCAAAGAAAATGAGCGTTACGATCACTCTGCGCAATCGGTATTCCAGATTCTTCATCTCATTCGGAATGCTGCTTTTTTTTTTTTTAAATAAGGCATTTATCAAATTCAGAAAGGGTCGGTCCCGGAGCTCTGAGCGGAAGAAGCGATCAAGGCGAAGGTCAAGTAGCTCTTCTTCCTCCTCACCCAAATCAAACTCGAATGAAAACAGGTCCCTCTTTAACGTTTTGAACGGTACATCCAAGCTACCAGGATTTCGTTTAGGCGAGCAAATGGGCTCATTTAAATTTGTTACTGCTGAATCGTCGTGTGTCGCGGACTCATTTTATCATAGTGTGTAGCATGAATGGGGCAGGTGGTGATAAGAATTTTTGGCATACAATTTGAAATTACTCAACTGCATTAAGAAGATTATTTTTCGAACATGTAGGTTGGAGAGTCGACTGGAATTGGGATCTGCAAGTTTAACGTTGCATTGTGACCAACGTTGCATTGTGACCAACGTTGGCATTCGATGTATTGTACATATAAAACTCATAGATGCACGAGTTTTTAAAGGCCTTTTCGTGCATTACTTGTTTATGAATGGTTTTTTCACATTGTAGTGATGAAAGCAGCGAGAGCAGGTCCAAATCTCGAACACCTGAGCGTTATCGGAGAAGGTCGAGGAGCGGAAGCGAAAATGGCCGGAAGAAGCACCGTCACAGTTCGCACAGGAAGTTTTCGCATTCGCATGCACATTCCTCGCACAGGTTGGATTTATCTTTACGCGTGCTCTACTTTTATAGCTTGGCTTTACGTTCCTGGGAGCATTTTGTTATTCGAAAGACTGTGTGAAGATCATTACGAGGTAGACATTCGTGGACGCTAGATTCATATCGGGTAATTTCTATTGTATTCACAGTGGTAAAGAGTATATTTTTAAGAGGTTTAATGTCAGCGCTAACCGCATGCAAGCTAAGTTGGTATCTTATTCGTGGATATGAGTTCACTCTGTTTGCCTCATATACGGAATAAATTTATTGCTCTCTTATGGAATAGGTGCGCGGTGTTTCGCGATTGCAAGTGGAAGTTGTAAGTTACAGACGGAGGCAACAAAAAGTAAATTCGGTTTAGGTCGTACGAGAAAAGGAGGTCGCGAAGCAGAGAGAGACGTCGTTCACGCAGTAGAAGCGCCCCTCGTCGTGGAAGACGCTCCAGACGGTCACGCTCTTGACTTGCAAACAGCTCTTCCTGTCTTCCTGCAGCTTATAATTGCAGAATTTTTTGTTTATACTGGTCAGTCAGTCCTTCATGTAGCTCTTCTCTTGCATACTTCTCCTGTGAGAACTTGCAGCGCTGATTGGATATGGACATAGCTTTTCGATTTTTCTTATATTGATAGTCACGATCGCGGATAAACTTTGTTGTTAAATTCTCCTCTGAGAGTCGATACTGGTTAGGAAACAATGGAAACAGATGATTTAACGCAGCGGGTGCTCACAGAACTAAGTAATTGCATGCTGTTGTGGATCGATATGTGAGCGTTTGTCGTCAAGATGAACCACGTTTCCACACTCGGCTGTTATGCTAAATGTTTCGCACGTCTAGATTCTTTCGATTTCCACGTCAGGATGCTTCGTTTCTTTGCAAGATTTTGTGGACTTATTTCAGGACATTCACGATTGCTGTTTTTCTAAAATAGATTATGGATAGGTTTGTTGTACTTGATGAGTGAGGTAATCAATATCCTGAACGTAATAAATGCGTGGCCTCAATTTTTTTGTTGTAAAATTTTTTAGCGATTTATATCGTTTCTGCTGTCACATTGTTCCTGATTGTGGTCGTATTTTCATTTCTCATATATGATTTGAATTTATTATAGCGATGTAGTTTTATGCATGCTTTTATAAGCAAGCACAAATAACTCTGTTCATTTTTTAAAATATTCATATACTGCTGTCATTATTATAATTCTTATTGATTAGGAGTATGTGTTGCTATATTGTGCGTGGTTATAAATTTGCATTTGCGTATCAGATTATTAGCAACGTTATATGCATATATGATTCTGTGCTGTTTTTCGATACTTCTTTTGATTCTCTCATATTAGTTCAACTGTGTATTTTTATGATACTGTAAATGCTCCATTGTATTTTCATATTAGAACGTGTATGACTGTTGATTGCATGTTTCTTTGACTACTGATTCACTCGAGGTTTCTTTTCTCAGTGGAGGAGAAAATGTTGGAAGTGTTTGTTTTTTGTATCTGCGCCCGTCAAGAATTTTCACCAAATCAGTGGGTTTGATCTAGAAATGGGTGTAAGTGAGGGTGAACGGTATTGGCATGTTGATAAATTGAAAGCAGCAACGTTATGATTTCATCGTTGTTTTTTGTTTTTTTTTAATGAAAAATTTGAGAAAGAAACTTCTTGCAGTAGTCGTGACCTTTTTTTTTTTTCAGTGGGTTTGATCTAGAAATGGGTGTAAGTGAGGGTGAACGGTATTGGCATGTTGATAAATTGAAAGCAGCAACGTTATGATTTCATCGTTGTTTTTTGTTTTTTTTTAATGAAAAATTTGAGAAAGAAACTTCTTGCAGTAGTCGTGACCTTTTTTTTTTTCGCGTTTGCTGTACTTCATTTGAACTTTTATCTGCTTTGTGAATGTTTGGAGAAAGGTGGCACTGCAGTTTATTTACTAGCGGCTGTGATGTCAGCGAAACGCCGCATTGAGATGGGGTCCTCTAACTTTTTTCTACCTGATTTCTTCGCCTTCTAATCTTACCACTCTTAGGAGGACCTTCCAAGTCTAGCACCATATGCTTATCTTTAGCATCTTTGATGCTCCCCAATTTTTGTTAGGTTCATGACTCCAGCCATTTCACTTCGACACAAGATTGTTCTTTGAATTTTTCGCAGAGATCAGTTCCCATCTAATTGCCCGCTAAAAAAGTCCACTTAAAGAAAATTGTTTCCATGCAGCGCGCTACTGTTGACTGTTTTCTTTGTTCGTCTGTCTTAATAGCGGTGTGAGCATCGGTTGCTCGTTGTTAAATGTTACATGCTGATATGTTACTTATTGAAGAGTTCTGTCCTTGTTTTAAATAAAATATTCAATTTATGCAATTTCTGTGGTGATTCTTTCAGTTGCTTCAACTTGTACTGTTTAGAAGAACAGAACCATATTACTTAAGGTGATTGGAAAGTATTTGATGGCCTGTCGTATGTCCTTAGATAATGTGGTAATTGCGACCATATGAGTCGCAAACTGGTGTCATAATACATCACTCGTTTTGTGGATTTCCATTTTAGTGTTATAACGAATAAATTTAATGGTGTAGACCTGTTGCAATATGTCAAGGTGTCGAATGTACAGCGTGCTGGAAGACGCATGAATGGTTCACTATCTAATTATCAGTTCCAAGCTAGTACCATTCGTTCAAATCGCTTCAAGTCGTCCGTCTTGCATAGTGGTTAACGTTTTCGAAAGTACGGGCGCGCAATGCGTTGTCCTTTCTTCCGTCGCGTATGGACGACATTTACCGTTGGGCTGAGTGACTATACGCCCACTTATAACGGCCAAGCATTATGCGGCGGTCAAACGTTTCAAATTTTTGAACATGGGTCAAGGGATTTGAATTCGGCTCATGACTGTAAATTACGGCATCTGAGGGGCGAATTAGGTCTTGGTCAAGGTTAGGAAATATTTATTAAGGGATTCTGTGGCAACATTGCGAGTTTGCACGAAATCCCTGTTTTCAAATCGTGGCGTACTTGGTCACCCTCATTCCGCCCTCCCAACCCCTTCAATACTTAACGGCCTCTGTGAGGACTTGGATGTCATTCAGAAATTTGGAGTGCGGGGAGAAGTCCTAGAAGTTCAGATTTTTTGCTTTCGTTTCAAAATTTCGAAGTATTCGTTTTATTTGACCTTTTTGAAGTACGTTGACTATTTAGTACAAAGGTAAAGTAGTCTTATCCAAGCTATCAACCTGCGGAAGTCGCATGAGCCGATTTCAGCGCTCGCCTTCACGTTAAATCAAGAGGGCTCAAGTGAACCTTATAGAATGCGCATTTGCGCTCCTTTTTCGTTGCTTTTGCGCATATGAAAGATTTTTTCTGAATAATCCAGGACGGTGGAGAGTGAAGTATTCTTTTAATGCCCTGATCCTTGCAAGAAGGGCGTTTTTTTACATGGTTATCTCAGAATTTCTGCGGAATTCTCCCATTTCATGTTGGGTAATGAATAGCACCAAGGCTGCTCCACGCTTCTGATTTCGTCCCGACACTTTCTCAAAACACTGAATTGTCGATAACGTCCAAAAAACTTTCACCTTTCAGGGGATGGAGAAGACGTGGTTGGGAATGTTTGAGTTTGCCTGTGTTTTGCAGAATTAGCGAAAGCAGTAAGGGACCACCCATGTTCGTTTACTCAGGCATTTTGAGGTGCGCCGCTTATCGAACGAAGAGCCATGCCGAACCACGCTGCTTGTTTTTTAGGGACGTTTTCCAATTAGCTAATCTTCTTTCTCAGCTGAACACTCCTAGTTGTAATTCACTATTCACATGATTCTTCGGTTTTTTTCGAGTTGTTTTACATATTTGTTCGCCCTCCACCAAATTTTTATTTCCTTACCTGAGCTCTTAGAAATTTATGCAAACGCACGCCATTGCCACACCCGGCTGCCACATAAGTGTCTATGTGCGCGTATTGTGTTTGTGCACTTGCGCGCGTGCTTGGTGTGTACGTGTGTATGGCATATGTGTGCAAGGAGTGTGTGTGTGTGGGTATGTGTGGGTATGCATGGGTATGTGTGGGTATGCAATGTAATGTGTGTGGGTCTGGGGTCTGTGTGCGCGGATGTATGGTATGTGCGTTCAAGTGTTTAAGTGTGTACGTGCGGTTTATGTATATATATTGTATAACTACTGTATATGCGTGTAGGTATGTGGTACGTGTGCGTTTGTGTTTGAACGTATATGCAAAAGCGCGCATGCTTGTTTGTCTCTCCGCATGTCTGTGCGTCTTCGTGCCTTCCTTTTTTCCCGTTCATCTGGTGATTTCTGCTGTACATCGCAGAAGTTGTTGATAGAATTTGATGGCTAAAGTCTATATTAGTGTTCGGGGCTCACTACCATCCCCCTGCGGGGACCGTCACGAGGGCCACCACATGAAGATGATTCATAAACTCTGGCTCAACAAGGGCCTGAGCTCAAAAAATCCTCACCCACGGATGACTTTTCGAAACCCCATGCCTCATGGCGGCCCTTCGTGGATTTCGTCGTCCATGTGGGGTATATTAAGAGCGCGGATTCTGCCTTTGCAACCTGAAAAAAAAAACTCGATTGGATCACAGAACAAGAGAAGACTGCGTGAGGCAGTATATTGGAATAAGAAACGCTAAAATTAAACGTGGCGCATAGGTCTTTGCAGAGAAACAACTGTAAGCGGTGATCGATAGATTGTAGATCAACTACTTTCGGGCATAACAGAGAAGCAATGACCACAAGACCGAGCAAACTCTCTACAAATGCCACGAGGTAAGGGTTAGTGCGTATAAAAGGAGAGTATATTTGATTACACGGACCATGTGCTGCTAACTCTTCGCGTAAGGTGTCGTCCTTGCGAGGGTGGGTTCGGACCCTAGCGGGTTGCAGTCGGTCCGCGAGGAGGCTGGGTCGTGAGATGTGCCCGGTGCTCGTCGGCGCGAAGGTGGCCACTATTCGTGCCAAGGCTCTGTCAGAGCGACGTCCACCCTGCCGTCGTGTTACCCCGCCTTACTATTGTTACTTTTTTAAACAATAAAAACCTGAACCTCTTATATTGTTGCCAGATCACACATCATCTAGTCGAGCCAAAAAAATGTTTGTGAATCCTTCAGGGACAAATGAGGGGTAGGGGCCAAAACAGGGAATCTACACCTTTACGCAACGGTTTGTTGCAGAAGGTAATATCGGACTTTGACGGATGCAATCAAAAAGCATAACGGAAACTGAGACACGCGGTAGTTGGACGAGCTCAATCAACCTAAACATTTTATAAGGTTGTTCACTTATGTGCAATCAAACGAAGTACCACAGTTTGATGTAATTACGGCTGGAAAGTTGGATACAAGCAGATATCATTTCAATGGGACAATGGCTTTAGAGTTAAGAGTTAAGAACAACAAGAGAAACAACGCTTAGTCATTATGAGAGAGAAAGAGAGCAATCAGCAAGAACGTCGCAAATCATTGCTGCTAGCTTACTGTGGTTTTTAAACTATACTGTAGCTATACTTTACTTTGAAATCTCTGAAAATTTATTTAATTATACTTTATCGTCTCAAAAATCTCTTAAGCTATATTAGACTGGGGATTTTCAGGATGCGGAGACCTCTCACGGTCGTGAAAAGCCGCTCGTCCTTGCGGAGGGTGTGATTCATCACATCGTATAGTGCGACCCTCAGGGGCCCTCCACCTACGGAGGCCCCCTTCTGTACATTAAACTCTATGTCTTAGAGATCTATCTCTAGCCACAATTCATCATCTTTTCCTAGAGCAGTTAACGTTTACAGGCTTCAGAATATTTGCAAATCGCATTTATTCATTTCTTTTATGAAATTTGATACGTTTCTATCAGTTTCATCTTAGTTTCATTTCATCTTCTACGGCAGTGTACCTGAGGGCGCAATCACTCCGTTTGCCCCTCCCCCTCCCTCCTCTCCCCCTACCCTCCGTTATTTTAGAAAAGTACAAAATATTAGGAGATTTTTATTGCTGCGGATTTAGATCAGAATAAAAAAGTTGTGTTAAAACGTTTCCTTCGACATCGTTCCGTCTAAATTTTGTTCTTTCAAACACGCAGCAGTGCACTGTCTTCATCGGTGATCCATTTCCTCCCTCCTCTCCCCCTACCCTCCGTTATTTTAGAAAAGTACAAAATATTAGGAGATTTTTATTGCTGCGGATTTAGATCAGAATAAAAAAGTTGTGTTAAAACGTTTCCTTCGACATCGTTCCGTCTAAATTTTGTTCTTTCAAACACGCAGCAGTGCACTGTCTTCATCGGTGATCCATTTCATCATCGATAAAATGCCAGCCGAACCGTTCCTCCAGTCCGCCTCGTTTTAAGAATGAACTTTGCGTAAGCTGTCTGCTCGCAAAGTCGTCCACAATACTCCCGTTGTGTAGAGCAGATTAATTTATTCGGTTGTTTTGGCATGATCCCATTGTTGCCATTAAATCCACTTTGTATTTCTCAGTCTACACCGAGAACACATCTATCGACATTATTATAATGGGCACGCATACGAAGCGAGAATGAAATTTCTGGGTGGGCGTAAAATAAATTCTCGAAGTACGCTTGCAAGATGGCAGTCTCTTGGGTGGGCATTACTGCAACTGTTCACTTCACAAATGCAGCGCTATGTTGATCCTTCGTGGAAGAGGGAAGGCAGTAGCAGTGGGGGAGCAGGAAATGTTGGTGGATGAGAAATGATGACATTTTTTTAATACAAATGTATGACATTTGAATGAAGTGATAGTTCGGTGATAGCTTTTTGCATGTATAGTGATAGGGCAAACGCTTGGGCGTGTGGACACGTGGGGAGTATGTGAGAAAAGGTGGAGGAAGCGAGAGAGGTGAAGTGGGCTTTGGGAGCACGTTGTAACATGAAGCTGGCCTGGCCCCCGAGCTGCTCGCCTACAGCGCCCACGCTGTATTGTGCTGCGTCGGACGCACCCCAGTCAAGCACTGTGCTAAGCTGCCGCCGTGTAGCCAAGAAGCCAGGGAGCCAGCCGACAAAGGCACTCTCAGCTGTTACACGCGTTCCCTTGCTTGTACCGCCCTCTGAAACCCTCCTGTCCGTCGTCACGCCACTCGTTGCTAGTTGGTGGCGTAGTCTCCTTATACAATGCGCATCCTCATTCTAATTGTGCTGCTTACGTCATTTGCCATTGTGGTGGCACGCAAGAAGAATGCGAAGCATACGAACGCTGATGAGGTCGAACGAACTCCAACAACGCAGTCAACCAAGTTTTCTGCTAAACAGAAAGTATTTTTCTTTCAAAATTTCCTTCTTTTTCTAAGTGTATTTAGCTTTTCCTCAATTCACCACTAGAGACTAAGGTATACGAGTTTATTCAATTTGCGTCCACCCTATTAGGTGAGAGATGAGGTAGCTTTGCTGAGCGACGATTCCATAGTGAGTAGTGCGATCGTTTTATTAGCATGCTGTAATTAATAGCGTTCAATTTTTCTTCTACACGTAGGCGTTATGAATTTTCTCCTCGAATTTTTCTATTTTAACGCATTTTTCATTGCTACGAATAAGTGCTTAATTACACCACAAGAGGGAACTTATTAACACTGAAGTATGAAATGAATCACAGCGGTGTGGTTACAAAAACACCACTACACTTGATCAGAACTGGTTGCATTTCTTCACTTACAGTCGCACTTCATCATAGTGGGTTTATTTCGGATAGACTGCAGTTTTGAGCTAATCCTAAAAGATAGGTATGTGTGTTGTGCACTGCTGTGTTCCCTCACCCTTCTCACCTCCTCTCTTCCTCCCCCTCCCCCTACCCCCAACTCTCCGAATGCTATAGTTGCTTTGGTGTTCGCGAACTTGTCGTATTTTGGTACTCATTGAAAAGGCCATTTCTTTTGATGCAAGAACTCCTGAAAAACTCCCTTCCATTTCAGTAAAATATAAGAGTACTGAAATTTATTGAGCAAACGACTATATGCACAAGTTTCGCTGCATAGCTGCAATCATTATGACGCATTTCTGCACAGCAACAAGAGAAGAAAGCCGCTAACGGCTGATTTGACGACTATGAAAGTTTAGAAAATAGTTTCCGCTCACCAAAAAAAAAAAAAGCTGCCGGAGACAATACCAGGAATTTTCTAAAAAAAAGTGTTCCGAGGGAGAATATTGTCGTAGATTTGGAAATCATAACTTCTATATTTCTATGAGCGTACATTGTCTTGTCGGATCATATTAGTAAGCAGCTTATAGTTTAGATATATACAATGCGGATTTATTGCTGAAGTAAATTTGTTCCCGCTTCTTTGGGCATGTGCATTTCAAAGCTATATATAGGCACTTCCTATAGTGAAACTTCCGATGCTTCTAGTGTTGAAATTTCGGATGGTGGAGAGTGGCATATACGCGATTCTGTCAATGTATTTTTAGCGTGCAAAAGGGTTTCAGCATACATACGCATTGATCGCCCACTATCATTACGCACGTACTTTGCTTAATGGATGTTAAGTGTGCGTGCCATTTTGAATAGTAGCAAAACGATATTCGATCATTTCATTTGTGATGTTTGCCTCTTCAATTCTTTGATATAATATTTTCACCTGTCTATATAATGTGCTTTCCATATGTGTGCATCATTTTATGCGATAATTTGAATTTGCCAATCACCGAATTTGCACCAATAAAATTTCCATTGATATAAATCTAAACTTCCGGCTTTTAGGATGTTTTCATTTCAGTTGACTCACTTGGTCAAAGGTGTATTTTTCACTAAAGAAATGCAAAAATGATTTATTAATAGGAAACCGCCTTATGAGATGTTTTATTGTCGAAGTTATCGATCCGATTAGTGAGATTGCAAAAATAGTACAATTCCTCAACACCGTTTGCATACCTCCACACTATATTTTTTTTTTTATTATTAAACATTTGCGTTGCATTTACTACTATGAGCACTCTTAATAGTTTTGCTGTAAAATGAATTTGTTTTCTTTACCTATGTCGGTTCTTACTTTATGAAAGTACAGATACGATCAATGATAATATAAGTGGGAAAGTGCGATAAGTGAGGAAATTGGTTAGCCTTGCATAACATACGCTTTTTGCTAATCGAGTTGCTTGGCTAACGTGCACAAATTTTCAAAAAATGCCAGAACTATCTAAGATGTGCCTTGCCATGCGGCCGATCACTTATGCAATTCCCCAACCAAAAAATTGTTTTAGCTCATAGCTGATTGATTATACAGCAATTTTTTATCTGCCAACTTTGCTATATTTATGTATTTATGATTTTAGCATAGAATATGACCGAATAGAATGGAATTGATAGTATATATAAACGAAATTAGTAGTTTGTAAATTAGAGGAACGGAATTAAAAGTACATTAAACTACTAGAATAGAGGGTTTTTTTTATAGATTTAACTTATAAATATTTTTTAAACTTATAAGTATTTTTATATATAGAGAGAGGAACAGTATAGGTAGTAGGTGAATAGTTTTGTGTGAGAAGGGATCGTATTCCCATTTCCGAACGAAAGCAACGTTCATTTGAAACGATGAATGTTCGAAACTAGAAAAATGCTACTATACTCATCGACGTAATATCAACGACCGTTTTCTTTCATCTCAAAATTGCTAAATTTTATAGAATTTTAGAGAAAATTTTTTTCTCTTGTTTTATTTCCTCATTCGATAAAAAAAATTAGTAAAATATTTAAAATAAGTGAAAAATTTCCAAACAACTTTCTAGCATTGAATCTCATACCGGTCCGTTGCTTACCTTCCATTTCTTGCGCATTCGAATAAGTCCTAAACCAGTTCATCAATTCTTCAAGAGCAGAGCTCATCCACTTTGAGAGATCTTTCGCTCTCCAGTGGCGCTAATAACTTCCGTCTTTGTATTTCATAGCAGTGTTCAGTCGCGTTTTCTAGGCGCTTCATGAGTCCTGCTTCCCTCCCACCTTCTCCACATATTCAGTACCATTCAGTACACATTCAATACTGCGGAGCGACGGAAGCCTCTCACTCTCCAGTGGCGTTAAAAGATATTTGATAGCCATGACTAAATACCAGTGACCACCTGGAAGGTTTTTCGAGTAACGGTAGCTCCAAGCTGAGTTTTTTGCGTAAATGTTTCTAGGAGGTATCAGCCTGGAACCAATAGTGACAGCGCCGGCGCTGGTAAGGGATCAGTAGCCTGCTGTTGTAGACAGTTACCAGCGGTATCACTCGTTCCTTGTTTAGCCACTTTCTATAATACTTTAAACGTGTTTGTAGTGGAAAGAGGAGTTATGCTTCTCAAATATTTCGGCCGGTGCCATCGAGCACTCAGAACGGCTGGATGGACAAAGATCTGAATATTGAGACTTTGGAGCAGACATATCCGATCGAATGAAATTTCTCATATTTCGGTGCCGTCGAGGTTAAATAGTACTGATTTCAGAGGGTTGACTCCTCAATCGAAGCTCCGTCGGTGCCTTCTGGCTCCAAGAAGGAGGAGGACAATACGATCGAGGATGTGGACGAAGATAAAATTGACGAAATCCTTAGGGACGCGACAAAAAATCTCGTCATCTTCTTTTGTTTGTTTTCCCTCTTTTCTTCTTACACAGTTGCTATCGTATATTTGCACTTGCATGTGTCCTACTTTTTGCTCTATACCAAGTAATATCAACTCATGACACATTCTGGATCTATATTGCTTGGGCATCTAACGGTGACACTGCCAATTGATTTAGCAGCAAAGCATTCCACTCAATGTCCGACGTTTTTAGAGATTGTCGTCAAAAACCAAGAAAAACTAGGAATATAAATTTATAAAGGATTGCTTGAATTTATCTATGAAACTTTGTACGAGTTTTACGTGAAGAATTGAGAGTATGAGCCAAATCCGCACTGTTAGTAACCCTTAAGCGTGCTTATGATCATAGTTTAATAGGCGTTGAGTTTTACTCTATGACCCTAAATTGGGCGGAAAATGAAAAATGCTCTTGCAATATTTTTTTATCGTGTTTGCTATAATTCGGCCAATATTTATGGGAATTATGGAAAACACATATATTGTCTATCGATTTTGAAAACTTTGTTTGCGTTTTTTCTTCTAGAGATTTTTGAGAAAGGACTAAGGGTATGTAGAATATGTAGTATTGCGTTCAGCTTGCATTCTTTGAACTCGGTGGATACGTGCAGCTGCTCTTATTATTGCCAGCCGTTTCGTTTGGTAAAAACTGGAAAGCAAGCTGAAGCTAACCCGGTAATTCGATGGAGGGTGAGACGAGAAAATGTTTGAAGTACATGTGAGCATTGCTTATTTTAGATGATGGACGAGCGAAGTGCCCAGGATGTGGCGATGCGCTTTCTGAAGTAGAGGAAATTGATGATGATATTGAAGCCACCGGATACATCGAGGTGATTTTTTGTTCATTATACAAAAATTGGCATCCTTTTTAATTGCCATAAAATGGGCAACTCTGAGGGTCAAGGAGTTCTATGCAGTCAAGATAGGCAACAATTTAAATTATTGATGCTTCGAGCTGTAGTAGCTAGAACATGTAGCCAGGGAGAAATATTCGAGGTCTTTTTTAGGTAACCGAGGCCGCCTTTTCAAGAAATAAAGATAAATGGCAGCGCCATTTTGGCTGGGTTTGCAAATATTTGTCTAACTTATAAGTGATTAAATAAAACGTGAAGCTTGAATTGGATCTTTTAAAAGCTTTGACTCTAGTTTCATATTCTGTTTACTTCTGGTTACTTTGTTTGGATGATCGGAGTTTAGTCCCGCATTGGAAATGAATTGAAGAGTGATCTTAGTTGTCGCCAACTCTTTGGAAGTTAAATTTCTGCGTCTCAACGGTCCATACCAATGTTCTTATTTATTTGAATTGTGTTTGTTGCTGCACTATGTGTTAATCATTGTTTTGCTCATAACTTCTTAAGAACATTAAAAGTTTAGGTGGTGAAAACAGACGATAGAAGTGTTGCACGCGAATTGGGCGTAACAACGTTCCCATCTCTCGTTTATTTCCGACGCAAGAATCCCATCACCTATGACGGTTCGTTCAGCTTTGATTTTATGCAGATATGTTCTTTCGAATGGATGAAATTCCCGTTACTTCCCGTTCTCACTTAAAAGTGGTTCTTTGAGATGATGCCCAATAAATGTGATATTAAATATTATTGGCTTAGACACTGTTGAAAGAATTCATTGAATTTCTAGCAGTAAGTACTGCTCTAGATTTTATATCCCAAAGAGGGGAAATTTTAAGAATTAAGAAAAAGCTCTTTCTCAGTGAAGCGTAGTTACCGTTTGCGCATGAAACACTAAAGTGGTCACAGTTATCTTACAATCTTAGAAAATTTGGTGCAGTCCTCTCCGGCATTATCGCCTTTCATACCGTTTGCTCTAAAAATTCATCTGTATTCTACCTGCCTGGGGAATTTTTTTTCACCTTCCTTTTTTTCCTATTCATGTTTTAACCTTTTTTCGTTCGTTTCTTTTACTCCTGTTCACAGCTATTAGATCAGCTGCATGATTATGGTGGACTATGTGCGTCTTGTTGAGGTGACTTCAAGGATTCTGAGGTTGTCCTGAGGTGGTTACGATCTCATGACGAAGTTGTAACATGGGATCTGACCGACGATAACTTCGAGGATAAAACAGATAGTTATTCACCAGATGAGGGTGCGCTGGATTGGTTCGTGATGTTGTAAGCATAATTTATGTTTTTTCACCCTCACTGAAATGCTTGCATATGCTCCGGTCGCAAGTTTTCTTAGACATGGGAGCAGATGATCACTAAAGAGTTTGCGATGGCTCAGAAAGACCAACCCGAGATTATTTACTAGATTATTTACTAGATTATTTGCGCAGCAGCTCCCCTTTTCACCCACATTTAAAAGTGAGAACTGAAAAGGGAAAGTACACTTTGTTGCCTATGAGCGTCGTTGAAACATATCGTTATAACACTGTCCATAGTGTTTTAACTAGTCTATGAAGCCGTCTGAAAGACAAAAAGAGTGAGATGACGCTGCAGTAGAATTACAAAGCATACCAACATGCTAATGGTCGTAATCACGGCTACCCTTTTTCACTTCTTATTAAAAAACATCTTTCCTATAGGCAATTTTTTCCATTTTTTATATATAGGCAATTTATTTGGGTAATTTTTTTACCAAAAAAAGTTCAACGAATCCATTCCCGTAATAATTCATTTGATTCATAATATTTCATTGCGTAGAATGTTGTTTATTGCTAAGTTTTATATAAGTTTATTGTTTATTAGTCATGTTTTGTGTGCTTTTTGAGCTACAATGCGGACGAGCCCGATTGTAATGCATTCGTTTCGTCATGGGAAACAGTAGCGCACAGGTATGCGATTTATATAAAATTATTCACAATAATGTCGTTAGGCAATAAAATACACCTGCAGATTACCTGAGTCAACTTAATGCAGTCGTTATATTCACTACAAATTACTTAAATAAGTTAGAATAAAGCTTCGAGTTCATATTGAAGGATCCATTTCAACATTAAACGTAACCAGGGGGCCAATGTTCGGCGGCGATTTAATTGCTATCTCGCTTCATTGTATCGTAATAGCGTGATTTATGCCACAATGTAAATTACGATGTAATAATAACATTTGGTAATGTTTATATCGCATGAAGGCATTCGGCAAAGACGATTTTCAGATTGCGCGGTATTGTGCACGTTGGTAAGGTGGATACGTCGATCAGTGACGACGTTACAGAAAGGTTTCGTCTTGACGACGATCAGTGTCCGACGTTCCTGCTGTTAGTTTTTTTTAGTATCATATCGCTTATGTCATATTCGTCAATATAAGAATCTGATGAGCTTTTCATTCGTAACGATTGTTGGATTCGTTACGAGATTAAGAGCATCATTAAGAGTCTTGACATCGTTCTCAAGTGAAGAGCTTCGATGCATTTTATGCATCTTCTTACGAAATTTGCTGATTTACGGCAGACGCTCGCTAATTGCACTCATCGAAAAGAAAGTGCGCTGTTCAAGCTCGTGTAGGTTCTGAGACAAATCCTCTAAATTTTTTTGCATCTGATTCTCCATTTTCAGAAGGGATCGGTGAATATCGAAATAAGAAAATTGGTGATATGGTGCGCCTATTTTTCACTTTTGCACATAGTTCGACACTATATATGCACGCATGTATACAAGCATACGTACGTACATATATATGTATAATATATGCACCTCTATATGTGCATTTATGCATCCGAATCTAAAATGGTCATCCCATCTCTCTGCTCCCGCTTTTAAGAACAGTTCATCATATGAAAACTGGTTCATCTCGGAATTGAGCTTTTAGGTTTTTTTTGTGTCTGTAGTTAGATGCTTACTGACCACTCGTTTGAATCGACATAGAGGGAAGTCTTCTCTCTGGCGTCGGTTCTATTCTTATCGTGAAGTTGCTCATCATCAAAACTATAAGCCTTGATGATGAGCAACTTGATGATTTATATCTATTCTCTGAAGTCGGCATTCTAAGCGTGGCACTTTTCATACCTCATTGACAGAACTTTCTTCCTCAGAAGCATCGATGGGGATATAAGCACGAATGATCGCATGTAACCGCATTTAGGTATAGAAATATTTTTAAACACATTTACTTTGAATGAAGATAAACTAAGCAACAGCACTTTCGAACGTCAGCTGTTTGATTGATCGTCGAAAGAGTCACAATAAGAACGAAAGACGATGTATAAGAGGCATTGCTGTTGGCCTCTCATTGGATTTAAACATGTGAACTACTTCATGTATTTTTTTCAGTATTTTCCTCCATAAATTCTCATTTGTTATGGTGGTAAGGTTATACGCTTTTTTTTATTTCGCCATTTTTCGTAAGGCTGTAGTAAACGTTTCACGATGCAATGTCTCCTCATTTCCACATTGTTGTTTTCATATAAAGCAATTTTCTTTTGTTATTGAAGGAGTATCGAGTGGATGTACTCATTATTTGCCAAATCTCTCGAAGACTGTTCTGGATGAAACGCTATCTTTGAATTTTTTGAACAAAAATTTTTCTTTTATGAAAAAAGTGCTATAAAAATGGAGAGGAAAAATGAATGAAACGCCGTTTTCAGTTTCCATCGCGGTAAAATGTATCGCTATAAAGATGCAGCGAAGGATATACGCAGTTTGACCGCCTTTGCTCTTCATAAGTTTAAGGAGCAAAGAGGACATCGCATCCCTGAGCCACCGACCGCCCTTGAACATTTCTATGAGCATGTCAAAGAACGTCTCCTCGATATACTGGTTCGTATTACAATCAGTGTTATTCATACAGAACATTTGCAGTTCAATATTAAATGCTTTTAAAATAAACTTCCAAGACTTCAGTTTTTTTTTGTAGTATGTATGTTTTCTTTTTGCTTCCAGATGGGTGGTTTGCGTAGGTGGACTTACTGCTTTGTTAGCTAGACTGCTCAGAGGCCTTAACTTACTCTCACTGAACAATAGGAGATCCTTAACGAATCGTTTGAGCGTTCTAGATTTTAGGCTTTTGCATAGCTATCGTGTGGAAAAATCTTCAATAAATTAGTTATTGCGAGTACATTCAAAGTGGGTGGAGTACTAAAAGAATGCGTCACAATCATATTCATACCTTTAGGTAATCTAGCTGCAAATGAATGTGAATGGGGTGAGTCTTGAAGTACTTTGGTGGAATTTTTCCATAATATATTAGTAAACAGTGCATTGATGTTTTCGATCTTTAAATTGAACGCGCCACAAGATATATAAACAGTATAGTCGATCAGAGATGCTAACTGCATAAACTGTGTATTCGAAATATATAGTTTAGTATGCTTTTATTTATGAAAAGAAACAATGTAGGAAAAAGTAGCGAAAATAAAAGTTAGCAGAACTTCAACGACTTTGCTAAAAAAATATCCTTGGAAGCGACGTTTCGATAGTTGTTGAGTGCGATGATCTGATTGTTGCATGCACCAATATGATGGATTGCTAGAGGGCATATATCTAATTATATACGCAGTTTACTTCTCATTTCTTTGTATTGTCAATATTGTTTTTGAATTTTTAATTGTGTAAGTTTGTCATTTAAGCTAATTTTAAGGGGTTTCCTTTCACGTGACATTATAATATATTATGCAAGATTATTATTCCCTGAGGGGTTTTTTTTGAGTGCATTCGTCGACTTCACATAAATACGTTGTTATTATATGAGTATTTATAATGATGAATATTTACTTTAAGGATGATAGTCAAGCGCTCTCAATTATTGGTGTTGGTGGATTGATTGTGATCGTCGCCGTAACACTATTCATAAAGGGAAGAAGAATTCAAAAGAGTGGTAACGTCGAGAAGCCGAAAGTCAACTAACAAACGAAACTATCCAATACGATTCCCATCCACAATGAAAGCAATCAAATGAAGCCATTTTAAAAAGAAGTCAACGTAGTGCGCAACAGCACATTATCGTCTTTCTATTTTGGTAATATATTGTTGCTTTATTATGCTATTCTAGTGAATCATTAAACAATATTGAGCTTGCATCCTTCAGTTTTTCTCTTTGAATGTCTCTTGCTAACTATAGATACAAAAAGCGATACGTTTTTGGAATTTATTACAGCAAGTCCCAAGTATAGTGCATTTCGACGGGTTAATTTTCAAGAATAGGTTTCATTTCATTTAATTCTGGATTTCACTTTGGTGGGGAAATTGCTAAAGATTCATCAGTATTCAAAAAACTATATGAAGTACTACTAACCTTATCAAATCATCTATCAACAATATATTGAAGCTGTATTAAGTCAAACCAAACTTGAGCATATTGAAATTCCCTAATGCTTACGATCATAATGAATTATTTGAAGGTGTGTAAATGGTTCCCGGTAATGTTTTATATTCAAAGCTTTTATTAAAGATAGAAATTTCACCGTTGTTTTCTAATAATTTACGATATTTGCAATAAAATTTCTATTTTAGATTTCGATGAATTGTACACTTTTTGTTTTTATGGCAATTCGTTACGTTCAAACGAATTATTTACATTTAATTTACCACTCATTGGCGTTCATTGTGAAATATTACTAGTTCGCTTTAGAGTTGAATTATCGCAAAAATAATTTCGTATTGTTAAGTGATTTTGTATTGTTGTCGAAAAGAAATACGATGCGCTATGCAAAATTTATTGAGAATTTCTTTATTTTTATTTTTTATTTTTATTCTCTTCTTTATCTTTTGAATATACGAGATTGTATTTGTTTTTAAAAGTGCACACTCGTGTACCGCAGTAGCAATAAAGCAACTGCGATCAATAAGGATATTTGTAAGCTCAATTGATGTAATACAATTCGATGCCAATTTATTGAAAGCAAAGCGGTTTTTTTTGCCATTATAAATTTGGTTGAATAAATGAAATCCACTTGTTAATATTTCCTCTATGGTATGACTTCCTTGATATTGTATCTGAAATGGAGAAAAAAAAACAATTGAAAGTCACAAAGAGCCAAAAAAAAAACTTGATTTCGCTTATCGTTAGTGAAGTGGGGATTTAAGATATTCCCTGAAAAATTATGATTTGAAATGTTCAATTATAAAAGTTGTAGATGAATGCAAATTTAGATTTGAATTTTAATGAGGTAAGCTTGTTGAGCAAGTAAAATAATTAATATTCTTGTCTTTTTTTCCTGTTGAAAGACTACTTCTATCTCGTCGTTTTGCTATTTTTATACGCTCATCCGTTAATTGTTTCGTTATTAACCGATAGGACTTGATTGTAGCTTTTTGTTTGTTGCTTAACCCATATAATTACATTGATAGAGGATTTTGGTATGAATAATAACATAGTTAATGCTTTTATACGAGAATGTTATTTTTTTTTTCGAACAGGTTTATCGTAATGCGAAAGTGGTTCCCTTGGAATATTCGCATGTGAGAGTTGTTCGTATATGAAGGCTACTCATGCTTGTGGATCATGTGTTTACTGCTTTATTGCAGCTTTAACTTTAAAATAACATATTGAGCAGAAGTGACTCCACAGAAGAAAAAAAGTTTTAAAAAAGTTGATGATTGCGTTGCTCAAGATGAATAGTTTTCGGCTATTTCGAGCTTTACCTTCATTAATTTTCATATAAAATTCAAAATCTATACAGACAATTGTAAAAAAAAAAATTTTTTTTTTTGGTTGATTATTTATCTGTTGCTATGATTAGTGATGACTATAGACAATGCAGCACACTCATACGTAAGGGATTACGATTGAGGATTAGCATTTAAGTGTACTTTACTTGTCTTTATCTACCCTTATCTACCGTCTAAGGAACGTCTCTCTCTCAGTTGCGTCGACTTTCGGCAGCGTAGGGATCTGTTAATTTTTGCTCACTTTGTTTATGCTTCGTTTTTTTGTGTGCTCCTAGAGTTAATTGCTTTTTTCTCATTTTGCATAATTTTAAATTTTAGCACATGTAATTATTGTGAATATTTTATGGTTTTGGTTTATTTCGCTACAAATAAACATTTTCTTTATAATGTTTTAAGTATTATTCGATGAGTAGATAGATTACTAAGGGTAATATTATTTCACACTATTACTGTATACTTACATTATATATTATATATATATATATATATATATATATATATCCACAAATGAATTTAAATTGGAGACATTAGGACGCATAACAATGCAATACGCTAGAAGCGTCCTATGTCTAGCGTTTTATTTCCGTTGTCAGTGCTGTCCACTAAGGAAGTTTTTACTTACGGGTAGTAGTCCATTGGGATTGTTGTGCATTAATGCTCATTGTTTTAAAAAAATGTGTTTTACAGGCTAATATTGTCGTCGTTTTGTGTTTATAACATTGGATATTCTAAAAAGTTGAAGCCCATATAGCTGCGATAACAGTCGTTTATCTTTGAGGGATATTCGTTTACACTTCAGATATTCCCAACTTAGTGCTAATCCTGTCTGAGTGTACTAGCGGTACCATCTAAAATTTTTCAAGCGTAGTTGGGAAGCGAAGAACAGCGCACATCTACATGTTCATGAAGCAACTGCCGTCCTCTGCCTTCAGGGCATAGGAAACCTAACCCCAGGGGCAACTGTTACTCTACCTTTAGCGTCAATTCGGCACGCGCACTCTTCTGTTGAAAAGTTTTCGCCTCACTACTCATATCAGAAACAGCAAATTGCATCGCTCTTATATGGGGAGGGATCTTCATTTCGTTATTTGCAATTGTAAAAATTTTCCACCATGAAAGTATTATCGTCTCGAATACCTCGTTTATTACGCATCACATTCACCACCATTTTGTCCTGCAGTCTAATCTCTTAGGAGCTTTTAAAATATCCGGATTTAATTTTGTATTATTAACAAAACCGAGATGGTATAGATGAGTTGATTTTGTTGTTACTCACCAATCTCTTGTTATATTTCTCATTGAGTTTAATTTTTTATAATTTGATAGGTTAATTTTTACGACATGATAGGATCTTAATCAGAGATAGGAAATGCATGTGGTGAGATATGCTTCATCTTTCTTGCGATACCGATAATACATTTCCCTGATCGAAGCGTATCCTGAGAGCATTAGCTACAAATTTACATTCATAAAAATGAGCATTTAAGGTTAACTCTTTGTGCATTTATTTATGTGCCTGTCTTTGTGACAAATTCTATTTCTTATAGGTGATTGATACTAATAAGCATCGGATAGCCATCTTTAGTTGCTATCATCATGTTAAACGAGAAAACCCCGCCTTGATGTTTATATGAAATATCTCTTTCCTTCATCGCTATTGCAGCTCCCTCCTTCCCTTCTCTCTCCACTTTCCAATAAACAAAAACTTATTTTACAGTAAAGATCAAAGATCATAAAGAATAAAAAAATAGGAATGTAGAAATCTATATGCGAGAATAAAGCACTCAATTATTTACAGCCGATGAGCAGTAAACATCGCAGACAGATAGCGCTGCTCCAAGCGTTGCTTAGAATACGATAAATTACCAACCATAACCACGTAACATTGGTAAAGAATTTTAAATACTTACAATCCGGAATTTTTTGAAGGATTGTTGCCTAAATATTATTACGCCAGCTGCTGATTCTTTGAACCGTGAACAACTTCCGGTTTCAATTTTGCAAGTTGAAAGCAATACGGATCCGGAAAATTTTTTTGACAGTTTGAATGGATTACCTGGATAGTTTCAAGAGGATGAAAATTACCTTGAGAAATCAAGGTGGGTATGCCAAAAAGGAACCGACAGGCGACCATATGACGCAGTTGAAGATGCAACAAAATCGTTGTAGAAATGATGGAACAGATAAACACTCGTTGAAGCACTAAACAACGCCACAAATAGCGACGGAAGCCGTGTTTTTCTTAACATAGTCATGGATAAAGCATATACGTATTTGGGGTTATGATGTGAGCTTGTGAGGCCGCATGCTGCAAAGGTAAGAGGCTAGCGGACATGTCAGATACCATGGTAACGGCGAAAACAGCACTCTCGACGGCTGCTTCGATCACAGCGTAACAATTCCACCAAACATTCGGTACCTTACCGTCGCCTATCGGATGCGCCTCACGTCTACACCTGCCCCATTTTCTCGTTTGCTTTGATGAAGTTGGCATATTTTTTTCGTTGTAGTTTCCTTTTGAAATGCTTTCCTACTAACTCAAGGTTGTCACTGACAGTGTCAAGATCTCTGCAGCTTTGTGTTCATCGTATTGCTCTAGAGCTTGCTACCTTAAAAGATGTTGTACTCTATCTGTTTAAGCGAATGCAATGCTTCTCAAGTACGGAAGCCGAGTTCTTATGCGTCTGCTGCCTTCTGTTGCGTGCTCGTAGACCAACTCTCTTCGTAGATCGGCTCTCTTAGCAAATGCCACAGAAGTAGATGAACGATGCCATTGATCGGATGCCTTATATCACTGATCAAACTGCAGTGATATGCTACTAGTCTAGCAAGGGTGATTGTACCTGAATGGTAGAGTCGGCTGGTGCGAGTGTATGATCGCATCGGTATTAGTGCAACGATGTGGCCAACTCTGATGAGTGCAACAAGGAGTCATCTTACTTCATTTGGCTCCAGTTAGCCATTTTCATCATCTCAGCCTTATGGTCGTATTTTTGGAGTTCAGTACCCATTTCGTTATATTCGGCTGAAAATTGTTCGGCTTAGCGCTTTCTTTTTGCGTTGCAGCACAGAGTACGTTTACATCTTTAATGTTTGATTCTACAATAGATATGAAAACTTTAGGATCACATCCCAATATGTCGACTGTCCTATGTGCTAGTTCTATGGCAATAGAAAAACGGAAATAAGAACACCTAGAGTATTGTTTAATCACCTGTTTTGATTCTTTAAAAATACCCTCACCTCATATATTCTCGTTCTCAAGTAAGGAAAATTTACCTTAGTTCTTATTATTGTACTTCATATTTGTGTTTATGTGGGAGAGAAAGGGAGTATGCAGGCAATGATTTACCGTTCATCATTACTGAAATACGGCAGTTAGTGATTTCGTCTGAACGTGCATTCTTCGATAGTAGTGGTTTGATATTGATGAATGCGATCGCTGCACTAGTTTTTAAGTGAGCAATGCTGTGCTAACACCAACAACAGGTCTTTTCAACATAGCCATAGCGTTATAGACATACCCATCTCTACCGATTGGTTTGTCCAATGTGTTACCTTGAATACAGTCATAAACCACTTCAGTTATTGAAATATATGAAACAAATTATCTCGGAATATTAGCAGTGCTAAAAATGTTCTTTGTTCGATGAAAAGTTAAAAACTATGGGATATTAGGTAGTAATTGATCGGGATCATCACCTAACTCTTTACCTATAAATTCATACGAATAAAACTATCGAAATATCAGTGCAGCATTTATATGATGCATGGTTTTTAGAGTGCTGTTTCCTAGATTGGAGCTTTTTGGAAGAGGAAAATTCAAAATTCTATGAAGATAGTTATTGGTATTTACCATTAATGCACCATTATTTGCCATTATCAATAATGCAACAGTTATATTTGTGCGAATAAGAGATGAATATGGCACGACACAGATGGCTGCTGTATTTGTAATGAACTCACTCAACAAAGTATTTCCGGAAGTCCAATCCGGAAAGCAAGACATTACTTTATGCGTCACAGTTTTAAAGGTAGCGTGATCCGAATGCAAACGATTTTAGGCCATATTGGTTACTGTGTTTTCCTTGTCAACTACAATCTGTAGGTATGAATCACGTTGACTAGATTACGATAGGGAGGAAGCTAAAAATTTGCAATTAGAATGGCCCAAGAACACAAATCTTGAGGCATTCAAGTATTATGGATTCTTAAATAAAACGTTCTCTGAGATCTGCGCAAGTTTTGCTGTTTCAGAAGTGCATTTGCTTGCCTCATTCCGTTTCTTCGTCATCGACAACTCCCTTCCTGTTCGCAAAGCGATGTCATCTCCTCGCTTCGAATCATTGCACAACCAAAGTACCGACTAATATAGAAACACCGGTTATTCTTGTTTCCGACAGAAACAGCTTGCGGTGCTAGTTAATTTCGTTAACACACGACTCGACGGTGGCTTAAATTATTTGCTGGGCTGACTTATTTCACTATATTCACTAATCAAGTCAGATGACCGCCTAAAAAGTATTTGGAGATTTCAAACAACTGAAACGTGCTCACCTGAGATATCCTACACGTCATTCTGATGGTGATCGCTTTTTGAAATCCAATCTTATTTATGGCATATGCCCTGGGGCGCTATTTGAGGAGGATTTGAGGTGTTGATAAAGAGTTGTAATAGGAGAGCATTTCAAATTGTTCAGATGTACAGGTTCATTAGAACACTACGGTGTTCTTGTGCAATGAAATCGAGGCGGAGTGTGGCGTGTGAAGAGAAAGCGATGTTTGTGAGAGTGCAGTGATGTAAAGTGTGAGGAAAAACTCTTTGAGTTGATGGAGAGTGAGAGGTACTCTTGCCCGGTGAGAGCCCGTGTAAGTGGAAGGCGAAAAATTTTGTAGATGGCCACGAGGGCGGGATTGCCGAGTTTTACGCAATTCTTGCGTTATTTATTCTGCTTTCATTTTGGTTTTTTTCTTCAATATTTAATTTTTCATTTCTTATTCCATTTTATGGGTATTTTCATTGAGGTGATCGTTCCGATTTGTATGTAATAGCCCAGGGCGTTTCTATCGCTTATGTCAAGGTGGCTTAAAACGAAGATGAAACGGTATGTGTAAAACTCATCATGCATTGTGAATAATGGTTAGAAAGTACTATCTTTTGCTGTCGCATCCTTTCCTCCTCTCCTTAAGAAGGTGCAGAAGGAAATGCATCTCCCTCTCTTCGTCATCCTGTATCGTTTACCATCCTCATGCATGTAACTGATAGTGTACACCAATGATGGGAACTCCGTACTGACAAGCATTTTATTGAACCGTGGAGTCATAGAAGCCATGATCGAAGACTCCCCTTGTTACTGAGAGGGGGACGGCGGGAGAAGAAACCTTTGGCTGTGTCCTCCTTTCCCTCTTGTCTCCCCCTCGATCCAGCCCTTCTGTTGCTTTGCCTCCTCTCCCACATTACTTTGCCTCCAATAGTCACTGTCAAGATATATCTGTGGACATGAATTGAAGATTGCATCATTTAGGTAGACTCCTTGCTGAGGTTCTTGTGCCAATGCACTAATTTTCACAGCTTCCCAAAGTGTGGACATTCTATGCACTTCTCACAGATGTTTATGAAGAAGACACCGTGGCGGCGTCTTTATATGTGTGTACGTGCATCGGTCCATCACAAAACAACTCCTGTTTGCATCGTTCGTCGCTGCAAGGATTTTGCTTATTTTGCGCGCCCGGAATTCGCATGCTTGAATTTGTTGCAAATCGTTTAGATACCGGCAGTAACGACCTTTTCATTGAGCATTTTTAGAAGCGACCACTTGCCTAAGAAAAATATTTATACAGCCGTTTAATCTGCTAGGCGAAAATTGGGCAAAAAATTGAACTGAAGAAAACTCGTATTGCACGGTCCTCGTCCTTTCTCCCCCTCCCCCCCCTCCCCCACTTTACCACCGTCGATCTCTCCCCGTTCCTTTCTCCTTCATTCTACGCTCCACGCCCACTTTTGGCACACTATTGCTTTTAATGTTATGGGAGTTCATTATTTCGTTGGGCAAGGGAAAATTTGCCTTTCCGTTTCGTTTTTATACCTTTCGTTTAGGGCATGAAGTATAGTTGTAATGGCTCTTAGGAGGTTACGAAGACGGTTTTATTCCTTTATTTCTTGTTCTGTGAAGACAATTTTGGGTAAGTGGAACTCATTTCAAGATAAAGAAGTACCATTTCATGCAAAGGTATTTAGCAAGACGAGCCTTGGATCCGTTGGAAGTGTTTTAAGCCACTTTTATAAGAGCAAGAAAGTAACCCTTGACATCTCATAAAAAGATTTACTTTTTAAGTTTGTTTTTTTTCAGTGATTCATAAGCGTGAAATGCTATCACAAATATCGTCACATATGCTAGCAACATTTGAGGCAAACGAACGTACACAATGGATTACAAATAAGAATGGGATACTACTAGAAGTTTTCTTATGCGAGTTAAGAACGCTTGAGGTGGTGAACAAAACAAAACTAGGAACTTATGCTATCTTTCAAGAAAGTCATGAGGTGTTGATTTTTTTATTTTATCTTTTTCGTTTCACTCAGAGGGTCACTTCAAACCCTTGGAGTGCTCTACTGCATTTCCAGCATTTGAAATTTGAAAGATTCCATGGCAGGCGAACTCAGTTTTTATGCACAGAAAGGCGAATGGAGGAAATTTTAATGTGCACAATTATCGTTTGCTGAAGTTTAATAAGCTTTTAGATTTTGCAAACTTTTCCAGGTGAAGTTTATGTATCTCAGAATTGGCTCGCTGTTTTCGAAGTAGGTTGCTTGATTTTGCACGTGATAGGGATGTTTTTCGGCACGAATATGGCGCGTTGAATTTATGCGATGATGAAATGTGCTCTGTATATGCGTAAACGCATTTCATTCTATATTATTCCCACCTAAGGTTGTGTCTGTCACGTTCTGTTTCTACACATAATATTTATTCGGCTTTCCGCTTGTTCAGGATTTAATTTTCTTTCAAACGATATCCAGTTATCAGACATTTTTCACACCAAAAGGTAAGAAAGATGTTTCATAATTCAGAGAGCGCGATAACTTGAAAATATGTGAACCATAAAAGGAAGACTGACAAGAGAAGGACACTTAAAGCATTTTCCCCAAATAAGGCGGCGGAAAAAAAATGTGCCACACGCTAGCAATCGAAAGCGTCGATCGACAGTTTCATTGTTATTCTCTTTGTGCAGCATTATGTGAAGCAGTTTCCCTATCGAAGCCTGTTAAAGCTTCGGCTTTTACGTCTTCCGCAGTTGCGACGTCGTGTCTGTGTGTTTGTCTGTCAGACATCTTCAACTCGAGAACCTTCAAAACTAAACTTACGAAATTCGACGAGTGTAGTGTACATTGTTTTATGATCCTTTCCATCATATTTCACGTTAATTCATCGACTACTAGAAGGGCATAAGGTGCCTCTAAAAGTTTGCGTGCATTTTGCACTGCTCAAATCGTCATCTTTTCACAAAGCTGCACCATAGAAAAGCGAGTCTTTTGCATGCCATAATCTTTCTTGGCATGTTGTTAAAACTCGTTGATCAGACGATTACATTTAGCATGCCTCTTCAGTCGATTTATTTTCAAGTGATGCAATCCTCTACACTTCTGTACAGTTTCATCGTACAGGAAATCCCAATGATGCATTAAAATTACTTCTGAGTTTCATTCAATATTTAACAGTGTATAGCACATACTTGCTTAATGAAATTACCCTGGAGTTGTTATTCGGCGCTTTTATCGCTTGTTCTTCAAGTAAACCTAAAAGAATTGGTTCACGCCCCTAATTAGTTGGCATTCATGGTAGACGTTTTATTTTAATGAAACGTAAACTAGGTAAGTAGATTTCTGTAGAAAAATTTTGATATCCGAAGATGAAGGTTGCCAGCAACGAGTTTACAGTTCCGTCTGCATCTCGGTTTCGTCATTTCTGGAAGCATTTATCTGCGTATCCTGGAGTTGCTTGGTATGCTGTAATCTATCCTCCTTCGTGGGGATTGTGACCTGTAAAATACTGATTCACTTTTGCTACTCGCTTAGATCGGATCACTTCGTTTAGCATTTTGCTGAATGACTTTACGTACCATCATATGGCTAACCACATTCACGAGTCATTCTTTGCTGCGTTTTTGCTTAAAGAAGAAAACAGTAAATTTTTTAAAATCAGGTGCATGCATAACTGCTATTATCATGCATTGAAAGTCCGCAAAACGCGCTTCATGGCTCGGTTGCAGTGATTGAGTCGTGGCCAAGACCCCAAAGTTTATCAGTGTGGCCACGTTCCACTCGATTCTTCTTGTGCGTTAATGAGAGCTAATATACATTCGAAATTAGAAAATTAGACGTAGAAACGCCACCAAATCACTCGGCGACAACAATTCAGCTTCCATCAAGCAAACTTGGAAGAATTTGTTGCTTGCCTCGAAAATTTATAAGTCATTTGCGATAAATCGTCGATATAAGAGGAAAAAAGAATGACAATGAAAGTGAGCGTTCTCAGCTATAATAATTCAATCACGAGCGAAGTAACTGGAATATTGATGCGAAACTGGAGAGACTTCAACTTGTTGTTCCACACTGGGGAATGATCCAATCAATAGTATGTTCATTTGTTAGTAAAGAGAGAATGCACGCGATATGAAAATTACTGCTCAATAATAAGTGACATCAGAATAACTGAAGGGTGATCGAAGTTTGCTGATTGTGCTTAACTAGCTAGATATATGGGCATTGTACAATTCCGTTGCACTATATTGTGCAACTCCTTTCGATCGTTGTACACAGATGGATGCAATGATTCATATTGAACTAATCACATTAGTGCAAAAGTTTTCTTCAACTGATTTCTCAGTGTTTTTTTGTTTCGCTGTTCTGTTAGTAAGTTTTTAGTCTTCTTGCAACGCAAAAATTGCTGGAGGCGTATATGGCTGGACACTTGCGCGCCAATCGGTTGTCTGATTCGTGTATTTTCACCTGTGGTACTGAAACAGCGAATGTATGCCTCATTGTGAGTCATCCAAAAGCTTGTAGCATTCACTCCGAGCCTATGGCGCGGGTGCTTCCGACTGCTGATTTTTCAGTGTCGAAGGCGTCCATTCATGCAGTCGAAGCATGCAGAAGCCTTGCCATTCTTCACGACGGGAGGAAGATGCCATAGAAGCAAATTTGATAAGCTATGACCATAGAAGCAGATTAAAATTTGATAAGCTATGGTTGTAACAGATTATCATTCCAGAGGAAGATGCGGTCGGCTCAGCTCAGAAAGCGAATCAAGTGTTTGAACGTGATCGATTGGGTGACCGTTGTAACTTGTCCAATGAGTTAATTCTCTTCTTTTTTTTTCAGGATGGTTTATTCATCCAATTTTATTTGTGGCTATGGCCACGCTTTTTAATGCAGTTTTCCCGTGTGCGGCCGAGTTTGGGACCGGGCCACACGCATGGCCGCGGCTCGCTTTCTCCTCTCTCTCTCCCTCTCTCTCTTCATATCGGCTAGCTAATTTTTGGAGTCCAAAAGTCATCAAGTAAAGTGTAGCACAACTTGTTCTGTAATGAATGTTGTAATGCTACATGCTACCAAGCGTTATTTGTTCCTCTTGCTAAAACTACCCATGGGCAACATCATACAAGTTATACGTAATTAGGTTCCATTAGAACCATGTTATCTGTATTCCTACGCACTTTTTTATTCAAATAGCATCACGACGATGCCTGTCTCCCGCTATTTCCACTTAGAATTCCACTAAAGTGAAATTATGAAACGAAGTTGGTAGTCTCCTTATAGTTTGAAGCTTGATAACTTTCAAGCGGGAGCCATCGCATCGATATGCGTGAATAGAAAAAAACTTGGAAATGGATTTTTTCGGATGGGATTTTGCAGTCGATTTTTACTTTTAATGCTTTATAGGCGAATTTTCTAGTGTTGAAGGTTCTGTTTTATCGTCATCTCATGTATTATGATCAACTGCAAAAATCCGGCGGATATAGCTATGCTAAGAATTTAAGTTGAGTGCCATTAAAGGTTGTAGTTTTGATTTGAAGTAAGAAACTTTTCCAATATATAAATATGCAGACAACTTAAGCAAGTTGTAATCGTCGCAAGTTTTATATCGCTATTTTGCGCTAGCAGCCGACTGGCAACATGGCAAAAAAAGTACAAACAGCCGTTGACCCACTAGCAGCTGGTTTCTAGTCTGTGGGCATCGATACCTTTTCTTTGCTTCATCAACTTTTGTCATTCTCTAATGCTTACAGTGATTCCTTCATTGTTCTCTATCTCTGAAGCACGTTAGTTTTCCTTTCACATCATGTCATCGTCGGTAATCGTGCATCGTAGAGAGGAAACATCGCACTGAAACAAAACGAATTATCCACGTAGAAAACACAAATAAATTGGCCGAAGAATTTTTATCGAAAAATATGGCGCCGCATAAGTGAATGGCTTCTGGTTTTCCTTTGTGAGGTGTTCGTCGTTTATCGCTTTACCCGATCTTTTAGATTTAGATGAAATCAAAGTCGAAATCGAAATGAGGTCTTACCTAAATCATGCTTGTTTCAAGTTTGAAGTATACGTATGCAGTTCTCATTCCACTTTCTTTTGTATCTCATTTTGTGTGATATGTTCGATACTCGATTGACGAAGTAGCCGTCGAATTTGAATGTTGCAGAAATCCATACAAAGTAGCAAATTAAATGGCTTCGCGAAACTTCCTTTTTATAATCCTTACCTCATAGTCACCTATTGTAGATAATCACGTTGTTTGTTACCCGTTTATAGGTGGTCTTCATCCGTGTAGTCGATGTCAGATTTTTTTTTTCGAGAGTGAGTCTCGAAATTCGTGGCATCAAACGGACTACCGTCAACAGCAATCTTTATTGCACACTTACGCAATTTTTCAGCATCACCCTATGAACTTTATGTGGAAATTTGGAAATACGGTTTTTTCTATTGGAATTTTTCCCATAACCTCAAAGTTGTCATAAAAATTTTGGAAAATATTTTCAATTTCTTTCAGGATGGTAAATGAAAACGTAAAGTGCATATTCATTTATCGGTTATAAATAAAGTATGCCGCAGCATTCGAATTCGAATTCCTTCACATGGGCATGATCTTTCATTGTGCCAAAAATGAACTTTTAATTAATTTCGTTTTTTGTGCCTACCTCAAGTTTTTTTTTTGTGAAAAGCTGAAGTTTTCTAAGTTTTTGAACGTCGTACTGATAGGCAAAATTCATTCGGTCTCTATCTGTAAACAGCAGTTTTTTACGTTGATGGTTGCTAATTCATGAAGCACTAACTTTACTTGATGCCGCAACATCTAGTGAATTTGCAAACGGTAAGCCACTTCACGTTCCGTTATTTCCTTCAAAGTTTGATTCCTTTCTGGTAAGTTTTTTTTATTTATTTTTATTTTTATAAATAGAGCTCAAAGTGACTGGCTGGTTCTAATTGCCTCCTAAAAATTTGTTATATTTCATCGTCCCATAATATTCGGCAATTCGAACTCGGCAGTGGAACGATAAATATTGTGGTTTGAATAAAAATTTTCAAATTTCTTCGATTTGTTTTCGTTGTTCTGTTAGTTTTGATGACTTTTTTTTTTATTTGTTCTAAAAATATGTTGGTAATATTTGTTTGCGTTGTTTACGTTAGCTGCTTGAAAGATGATAGTTCGTTTAGAGAAAAATTCTAAACGCATCGTTTCCTTGATGATCACATGCCGCCTGCCAAGCGAAGTCTCATGACTGATCGCCCACTTAGTGATGATTTTATTTTATTTTTTTTTTCTGCAACTAAAATTTTCGAAAGCGGTCTTGTCAATCCTTCAAAAAAAAATTTATTTTAATAGTAGCTTTTAACTGTATTTCCAATCTTTTAATAATGCATTGATTGCACCGAAATTCCGATTCCATACTCGTGATATTCTAATGTTCCTTTCAGATTTTCCATTTTGAAATTCTACAACAAGGATCGGATCATTGCGGAATAAAAAAGGAGAAGATCTTATTTAAGTTGAATTTACATTTATTTCATTCGCATCATTTTGCTGTTTCTCGTGTTTTATCCGGAAGGTTGGACTGCCTTATAGTTTTGTATTTTATTGAGTGCTTCTGCTTGCTCACTGTGAACACGCCAAAAGAAAGCATTTTGAGTGGCCAAAATAGATGGGTTTATTAAGAAATAGATGGGTTTTTTTTTATTAAGTGGCCAAAATAGATGGGTTTGGATAGTTTATTACATATAATAGGAGGAATTTCCGTTAGTTTCATGCTTTATTATTTATACGATAGTAGGTTTCTGGTTAAGAATTGTGCTGTGACTCGATAATGGCCTGTTGCGGTAGAAGGTATATAATCATCGACGGCTATGATAGAGGATACACTAGGGACCCGTAGAAGGTGACAGATGTTGTTGTTCATGTTCTGTGCTAACGTAGGAGTTTTTAAAGTGAAATATAAGGTATATTGGTCATCGGCTGGTGGAATTCTTGCTTCATCTTGCCTCATGAAGAGGTACGATGCCCCATGTTTTACTTCTTCGAATCATGGTCTGTAGCTTGCCTAATATCTTGGCCTGCGTTATTTTTATAGTTTACTTACATGAGAAGTGTCTTGTTTCTTTTCCGCAACCCGTCAGCGTATTTCCTAAAAAACAGTCGGAGTTTACTCGAGTCTTGCTCTGGTTTCATTCCAAATCAAGCTTTATTACCCGTGGTGATTTAAAAAGTCTGTCATAGCTGTATTATCTGTGTTGAACATTAGTTATTATTTATCCTTTTTTCTTACTTAATAGAAGCGATCGTTTTTTTTTTTGAAAGCGTTGGAACTTGTGTTGAGATGCGTTGATAAATTGGGCAAGAATATTTTCATATTTTTATATTTTCAGTTTATTTAAGTAGGTCTGCGCTCGAGAGGGGTTTTCCAACGACTAGAGATATGATGAAAAGAAGCACAAGGTCGATCGACGTGCCTAAACTACGTCGGAATATGAAAAATCGTAGTCGGATCGCTGAGACGATGTGCTGTGGGTGAGTTGTTGTGCTTTTTTTATTTGCACTGTTGTATCGAATGCGAATATTTTAATATTGCATACAGTGCTGTGCATACAATGCTGGAGTACACTATATGCCATTGTGCATGAGTTTTTATGTTTGGGGAGAGGGAGAAGGGGAGAGGAAATGCTCTCTTATATGCTGATATTTCTTCATATATTCACACTGTTTGAAATGGAGAATTGCCCGATTACCACTTCTTGCGGCAATGTGTTGTCCCTTCACTGATCGATGAAGTGGTATCAAGTCATCAATGGCTTGAAGGTTACTTGTTCAGTTTATATTTTCACAAAGGCTGCTTTGTAATTTATAGGTATTCGTTATGTTACTTGTTAAACTGCACGAAGGAGACGAATCGATTGCCAGAAAAAAAAAATTAAGTTACGAAATAATACTTCAAGGATAATCGTTGTCGCAAATTGAGAGTAGTCTTTGCTGTAATTCATCGTGTTGATATCGTTAGAGATAGATATCTGTTGGCATAGAATATCACTCGTTGACAAGGGTATTGTTTTTAATGAATTCACTTCAGCGGTGATAGTGGACATCACCGGTTACGCTACCAAATCATTCACCGCTGTGCACTCTTCGATTGATGGAGAATCGTTAGCCTGTTTCACATGAGGTTTATTTAGTGCTATTTTAGATGTTTTTAAGGTACCTGAGTGGGTTTGCTTATGTGAAACTACTCGTTCTATGGTTGGTGTGTATTGCACTTGATCTACTCATCGGGTTCCGCTTTGAGCTGCTTTATCCGGTATGGCTACTGATACGCAACTGCTACGACTCTTTTCGATTCCAGGGCCTCGTCAGCTCACTGCAATATTCCGTTCGTTTTATTTATTTCCTCTTATTTTTGTTGATGATCGCCAGTCGAATCAATACAATTTCTGTGAGCAAAATTTGATATTCATGCAACGAATCATGCGGTTTTTTTTTTCATCGTTCACAGTGGGTTTCCTAGTCGTACTTGCATTGTTTTGTTTTATTTGTTCTTTTTTTTTTGTTCCCTACCTGCGCAGTGCGCATGCTTCCAACCGTAGCACCGTTATGATGTATGGTTCTTTCTCTTTTACTTGCGCACTTCTCTCCCCACCCCTCCCCCACCCCCTTCTATCGCGCTGCACAAAGACACAAAGTAGCTCTCTCCAAGAGATTTTTTGCAAAAAGAGGACAGGAGGGGAATAAGCTAAGGTTGCTGAATTAATCAGACATTTACAGCATTTTCAAAAAGCTGCAATAGCAAAGTTGGATCAGATTATTTTCGTTTGGTTTTTTTTCTGTTAGCCAGTGTTTGCTTTTATATCGCAGTTGATCTCAAGAGGGGTTAAGTGTGAACGATACTCGGCGTGGTTTTATCGGGCTATCTGGCTATCTTAGATAATAATGCCTCGTTTCAGGCATTCTCTGCTTTTTTCGTTTGCGCAACAGCGACTACTGATCTGATATGTTTTGTACTTCTGCCCGTTCAACTACTCTTATTTCTTGCGAGCACCTATGTTTGGGTGCAATTCGTTTGGCATACAGGTATTATTTAGCGTTCTTCTTTTATTATCTCGTTAGGTGGCGGAAGCTTTTGGTGGACTTTGCGGAGTTTGCTGGTAAAGGTGATGTTGGAGACATGATTGTGTTATTGAATAACGTCAACGGTTTTGTTGGTTCATATGCTATACATTTAGATGTTAAAGTGTTATCACTACTGTGTTTGCAGCTGAACGAGGAGTTGGTTCTACGCAGGTGTTGCTTTGGGTCGCACTCGTTTCTTTTGAATACAACTGCAGATATCGAGGCGATTCGCCACTTTACCTTCTCAGAGGCACTACTTTCGCCTGGACTCTAAATGTTGTAACAGGTATGGCTACCTTAGCATTGTTAAATTGCCTTAAACAATACCCAACTGAAGGTCGCATTCGGCAAAAAGTGCATGGCCAAATGTTCCTCAAACTTTAGGGTTTTCCCGAACGATGTTTTTGGGCACCATTAAGCCATAAACACATCCGAACGATTGGCTGCCTTATTGGTTTAACACGTTAGTGGCAGAATGCTTGTAGGATTTCTGAGGTCATTACTATCGCAGGTATCCAGGCGATGGCTGGATTCTTATGCTCGCTTGTTTCATGATAACGTGGTTGTTTCCCCTAAGCAATAAGCGGCGCGCTAACGTTGTTTTTGAATTTGTGTGACATTCGCGTTAATTCACTACTGATTTTATTAATGCTTCGAGAACTTTTATGTAGTTCATCGGTCGGATCATCAAACAAAATCAAGGTTTTATACGCAATTTGAAGTAGAGAGAACTTGGTGGTTGCGCTTCGATACTATGAAAAAGAAGGCTTTTGCCAATTCTGCACTTGGTCGAGTTTTTTTTATGTCTAAATATTGTACCTGCTGTTCTTTCTTGGGTTCAGTTTTATAAACGTTTATGTTCTCTAACCCTTGCGCACAACAGATGTCTCCCGCATGCTAGACTAATGAGGTTGTGTTTAGGAGGGGTGCTATCAAGCTGGTTAGGGCTGCGGGACAGTCCGTCTAGCGGAGGAGCATCCGAGTCGGGCGGCACCGTATCGGCGCGAGAGTGCAGTTCGCGTGCGTTCTCCAGTTCGAGTGTGCTTGGTGGCTTTGGGGTGGCTTTGACCGCCGCCTTTGCACATTCTTCCTCATTAACATCGGATTTATGTCGGCCGTTTGCCGCTCACTGTATCGGCTATCCGGTCGTTACTTTGGGCTTTGGCCTTAAAACGTATATGAGGTACTTTTAATTACATTTTGTGATTTTTTAAATAGGTGGTGCCTCGGCACCACCTAGTATGGGCTGTGATGAGGAGCGCTATGTGCTGTTGGGAAATGACGTGCAGATGGGTGAGGAGAATTTTAGGCGTCAAATCATCCCATCCATGTTGACAGTCTGCTCGCATCTTATGCCGAAAATAGCGTTGACCTTCGGCGGACACTAAGAGCGGGACCCCTATATTAACGCTAACCGAAGGCCGTTTAAAGCAATATTTTAGTTAGTTGTTCTCCAAAACTGCGATTATTCAAAGGACGTTTATTAATAAATTCATTCCAAAATCAATTATTTGGACTTTTCGAATGTGGCACTTCATGAATTATTCGGTGTATTGACTTAAAGAATTCGAAAAATTGCCACCCTACTTAGGATTCAAGAGCACTTTAAATGCGAGAAATGATTCCCTCAAATACACACTCCTTCCTCCTTTATTTCTCGACGTACGCCTTCCTGAAATGTGTCAGCAACATGGGCTACGTTCTTTGTAGGACCCGTCTCTACTAAATATACATTTTGCTGAAAGTGGGAAGGCTACAAATTTGTGCTTATAGGCGATTATATGTATGCTTGTATGCATGCACCAAAATGTATGTTAAGTTTGTTTCCTAGAGGTTCGTATTGTAGTGATGGCAAGGCCTCCTTCTCTCCATTTATCGTTGCTATCAGTTTGGTGGATAGAGTTGTTTAAGAAACAGGTTGTTCAAGAAATGCATTGCTGCATATTTATAGTGGAAATTATTGACAAGATGAGGAAACTGTTAAAGGTAGATAGTTAGCACTAACATTCTTTGAGAAAGTATGTGCAACGGTGGACTGGCTATTGGGAATAGATAAGCAGGACATCGCAGAGACAACGCAATGTGGCTGTCTGGAGATAAGAGGCTACATATTGATTCGTGCCCGCAAGCTGCATCGCGCTAGTCGGAGCAACGATACGGATATAAATCGGGGTGCAATATATTGGCAGTAGAAAAAATTTCGTTGAGAATCAAGCATGAGTTGTATGCACTCGCTTTCACCTTTGAACAGTGGTGATTAACATGCTTGAAGGGATCCTTTGTTTTTTCTCTTCTACTGGCTTATTACAGAGAAACTTTAAAAGGTTTTTGAATATGGAATTTTGTCAGCCCAAAACAGGTGAATGTTTTATTCGATTCATTGTATTTTGCTGAAGATCGCGTTTTTATGTGGTGTTCACTAAAATGTGCTCGACGTTTTGGCGCTTTGCCAATATCACCTACTGAAAAAATATTGACGCTATGCAATTAGGAATGAAATTATGCAAGAACAGAACTAAAGCTATTCCCCTCCCTTATGCGTTCTTTACTTCTTTAAAATGCTCTTCGATTTAGACGCATTATGCAGAGTTAATTTTTCCACCCCAATTCAGAGTCCAGTGCCAAAACTTTTGGCAAGTTTCCATATTATCGAATAAAAGTGTTATCGTCAGCGAAATACGTTGAATTAAAGAACAAGAGGATGGATGTGATGATTGTGCGAGTCATCAAGAAAATGATGTATATGTGCATTAATTTTTTTTCCATTAAAGTAGTCGTCCTTCGTTTTTCTAGAGGCAATTTCTGCTTGAAGAACCACGCTTCTCCTCCTCCCCCCTCCCCCCCCACCCCCACTCCCACCGGGAAAAGAAGGCGGAAATCGACGAAGTTTTTTGCATAAATTAACGAATCATGCATTGCCTATCCAGCTAGTCGAAGAATTCTGCTGAGCGCTGTCTGTGGTATGCAGTAGGTCGTTGATATGCATGAGACAGCGCCCATGGGCCAACTAGTGCTTACCAAATAGTGGCTATGAAGTTTCATGGCACTGAGTAAAGGTATGCGGCAACCTTTTGCTGTTGAATTAAACCCTCTCCTGTTGTATGCAAGGCTCACTTCAAAAGTCGGTCATGTTGGGTGGTAAAATATGAGATATGTAAAAAGTGTTTTTTTTTTTGGTTAAATCATTTTGGTTAAATCAGTAGGTGTTTCAGGTTAAATGAAATCATAGAAAAATGAAGAATCAGAAAATAAGTTCGATTGTTAAGCGCAAGCGATTGTTGTTGAATAATTTCTAGAGTATATGTGAGGTTTTTCCTCGATTTTTGGCCTATGCAAAGCAATTTTTGTGACAATATTTCAAGGTGATCTAATCACATCTGTTTTATTTCTTTTATTCTTTAGAAATTTTTTTCTTTTATTCATTTTGAACATCGTCTTACGGCTGCATCGTATAACTTCAGGTGTTTCAGTCACACAATATAATGTGCCATGCATATTTTATTTGTATTAGCTCATCAAGGAAATAATTTTTGCTGCTTGCGAGCAAGCAAATATTGTTTGCAGCCAATTACATTCACAAATATGGTTGATTTTTTTAATTCTTGCTACTTCGTGATTCCCACGTTTTTTATTTTTTTATTTTATTTTTTTTTTTGCAAAAATTCCCATGAAAACGCATTTTTATGACGACATTTTTATGCATACATGTGTTTCTGTTTGCTCGATGGTTGAATCGTCGGCGACAGTAAAGCTATGGCAGTTTTGTGGTTATAGCATGCGCTACAGGGTGGTTTTATCGAAGGGAAATTACGGCAGGTGTGACGTTGCTGTTAACATTTGATAACTGACGGCGCATTTTTAGAGAGCACTTTGAAATGAGCATACGTCTGCCTATGGGACAATTTCCGCCTCCTTCCGATAACAGGACATTTTTCTTGTAGTCTGTGTTGGTTGTGTGATTACAATTTTGCAATCTAATGATACCCATCAATGTCATACTGCTATTTACTCGCAACTAAACAACGCAAAGGTGAAGGAAACTCACAAGTTTTACCAAAGCAAGTAGAAGTTTTTGCTTGCACATTATATATTTTCCATCGGGACATCTTGATTAATTAGTCTGTTATTGTTTGTGAGTAGTGAGAGAGTCGAATTGGAGAGTCGAATTTTTGTATTAGGCTAGTTGATTGCTTCAAGATTACCTATAGAAGAGTATTTAGAGGCGCAGTGGAAAATAAATTGAAGATGGCGGGGGTCTTATCGAATAACTTCAATGCGGTTATTTTAATGGCTTCTATTTTTTGGAAATTTATTGTGATTATATTAAATTTTTGTGGGAATGATTGCATCGCATTTCTACGCTCGGCTTTAGGGGGTAAGTTTCATGCGATGCGTTAGTTCATTCTCCATTCAGCCATTCTCAATGTTTGCAACAAAAGTGGACCAAAAAGATGCATTTCGCATCAATTTTTCATGCTGTCCGCCGCCGTCTCACTAATATGCACAAAAATTCTTGCCTAATTTTTGCTTCTCATCCTATTCTCCAATTTCCTAAAGCACAAAGGGAGTGGCGATTGCGTCTGGAAGTTTGCGCTTGCTTGCACTGATCGGTTTGTTGTTGCGATAGAGCGGCGGCTGTCGTTTTTGTTTTTTGTTTTTTTTCGTTTCGTGTGCAAAAATGTGCTGCAAAAGGTCAATTGTGGATGTGTGCTGAATGCCTACTATGTTGATGCGACAGGTGAGAGGTGACATGTGGTCAAGCATTCACAGTTTACAGCTTCATATGGGTGATTCATGTAAAGCTGCGAATTGTGGATGGTCTCCTCTCTTGCGGTGAGCAGTGAAGAACGAATAAGAACCACAACTTGGTCGTTTTTCTTAATGACTGCATTCACACAGATGGTACAATAATAATAAAGTGGAATGGGGTATATCGATGAGGGGTTGTTTTTTCTCAGTGATTTAGTAGGGGATTGGTATAGACTGTGCTATACATTTGGAGGTGCATGCAAAGATCTGTTCCAGTAAAGTTGTAGGAGTTTAAGGATGTATGATTTTGCAAATTCTGCGTTTTCTAGACTAGAACTGCTCAGTTTTTTTAATTTTTTTTTTTTTTTTTTAGCTTATGGCGTTTCAAAAGGCGTCAACGAGAAGTATCTCGTGAGAACGAGGTGTACGGCAGATTGCTTGTCGAGGCACTTCCATCAGTTTACGAAGGACCTAAAGTCTATCCGCAATGTAATACTGCGGCAATACAGGATCACGAAAGTGCAATCGGTATATCTTTAATGTTGTTCTGTTTGTGACCATTGGATTATGAAAGTAGGTCGTGTCGAATGCTCCATTCCAAGCATTCCTATTATTTTTCAGTGTTTTATCACCAAAAATTTTCATTTATTGTTTTCGTCAAAATTTTTTTGGTAGATATTTCTTAATTCATCTCTCGTTATTGAATGAAATGTATGCATGCTCAATTGTTGTAGGGCATCATTATTGATCAAGGTTTAATCCTCAGCGTTTAACTATCATAAAAGTTGTGCTTTAGCGAAAATTGTAACACACTAAATATCTCTGAGGCTGAGCAATAACTTTACATCTAAATCAGTCAAATCTTGTTTTGTATGGGCTCATAAGATGGAACGATTTATGCTCAGAATGCCCATTTTTCTTTTTCTTTTTTTTTTTTTGCTTAGCATTGTTGTAGCACCAAATATTCCATTGAATATAGTGCGCAAACATTTATGAGGTCGTTGCTTTAAGTTCATGCAGCAAAGTTTATTGATCGACGTTTAGAGTTGGCGATTTCAGACTACGAAACAGAGTTGCTACCAAGTTTGGCGATATGCGCCTCACCTTCATCGGGATCGACTCTTAGTTCGCAAAGAAAGAGCTCTCGAGCAGGTCCGTCATGGAAACAAAATGGATGTAAGCAGATCAACGCAAAGCGGATTCCCTCTCACTCGAACGGTTCTTTACTTTCTTCCCGTAAGGATCAAACCAGTCATAACGCAAACGATGATGATGATACTGCTAGCACAGGTTGATATTAAATTGTCTCTAAGTTGTTTGATTTAATCGTGTGGAATCGTTACGTTATAATGTAGAAAGTAGCAAACGTTTGCCCTGCCTAGAAGATTACTTGCCTGCATTTGCATAGTCGAAGCTTTGAAGGGAGATGCAGTTATGTCAGGAAAAAGTGAAAAGGCGTTTGGCGAGCTGAAAACTTCTTGGGAACTTCATGCATCCCTTTTCTTCTTTGTGTTCATTGGAATATTCTTTTCTGGGTTGGACGTATAACATTTGTTCTATTGCTTTTAAGAGCTAATTCTTTTTTTTTCTTTTTTTTTGTATATCCGTTCGTGTGAATTTGGAAACGCGAGTTTATCTGTGTACTGTCAATAAGGGAAGAGATAGGAGCGAATATACAAGGAATAGCGGGAACTCCAGTCTCGCACTTACAAAGTTGGATGTTGAAGTCGGAGGTCTTTCACCTCATTGTGCTATTGACGTTTACTTCCACTCCTTTTGCTTCACTTATTTATGTTAGCAAGAACTGAATGCGATAATCTTAGCTTCTTGTTTATTGAGTATTACACAGCATGGGATTGCATTTATGAGTATCTATTCAAGGGGCATGTATGCTGTCTTGGATTTCTAAGTGCGAATTTACAGCTTCTGTATCGGGGACGTCACGGATGTCGTTATGGCGTTTGGCATGGGACGTCATTTTAATGGCGTTCTCCTTGCTGACAGGCGGAGGGGGCGAATCGGCTTCTTCATCGCTCGATGATCGCATTTCACTTTCGTCCAATGAAATAGAGAGCGAAGAGGAGATGATGGAGCAGGAGGAAACTTCTTCCCAGCCCGACGACCTTCCTGTTGCATCGAGTAGATTGCTTTCTCAACAGAGGAGTAATAATGCGAAGAAGAGTAAAGGTATATCACCGTTATTATCGCTTGTTCAGTACCCAATTTAGAAAACACACGTGTGACGATTTAGTGCCGCAGAATATCAGCAAGAAAGTTGTATGGATTCCCCTGTGCAGTTGAGCTACTGCCACCATCGCATTGATCACTTCCCACAGATACGCATTTAGTTAGATATTGTTGCCGTGCTAAAAACAGTACCTGGAGATTCGCTTCTTAGATGCTTTTAAATTGAAGCGTTGTTAAGCTGTGCTTGACTTAACAAATAGCTGGGAATCTTCAACCTTTGAGAGCGTTTTTATTTTTGAGGGTGGCCGGTCATTTCGATGAGTCAAGTTAGAATAAGGTAGTTGATACAATTTTGTAGCCAAATTTAGCCAAAAATTCGCGAACACCGGCCGTATCATGACTTGAGGCATTGTCATGATGGGGATCTCGTTTTCAGGCCATAAGTAAGCTCCTTTCGTTCCGATAGAATGCTGCAACATTTTCAATGCCTCCTAGTAGCGTTGTTTATTGCCGTTTATCTCTGATTATTGAATTCCTGATGAACCACCCCTTATGCTCAGAAGAACAAGCGTGGCCTTGAGCTGCAGGCGTTAACGTTGATGTTTTTTTTGGTTACGGTGAACTGAGTACCTTCCACTACATGCTGTGCAGTTTATTGCTCATTCGTACTGAAAACTTGAATTGGTCTTGAATTTTTTTTTTTTCGTTATTAACTTTAGTGTTTTTTTAGAGCAGAATGAAGAAAGCACGCAGGAACCTGATCCTATCATTGCTTTAAAACAACTATGTTGTGTTACATGAAGCTTGAAAAGGCGCTTTTATTGTTACGTTATTTAGCATTCTTTTCACTCAGCCAACTGAGCTCGTAATCCGCTGATTATAAGCATGAGAATCTTATTTCCATGATAGAAAGATGAGTGATAAAAGCTGAATAAGTGGGCTGAGACAATACGCCTTGTTGGATTAACTAATGGGATATGGCTAACGAAGACTAAACAACACTTTAAAAATACGCAGTCGTCGAGCACAGCGTTGCTATCCAACTGACCATAGCCGTTTCAACCTTAGAATGTACAAGTAACTGCTAATTGAAATGGCTCATAAATAATCGGTCCCACATTTACAGCCCATACTGATAAGCGCTGACAAGGCAGAAGTTTTATTTACAGTCTTTTTTTCGGTTCCAAAGGTCAGAAATTATCGAGTTCACACCGTAATGTTGCAATTCGTGGTTTATCGACTGATAAGCTAATAAAAGCTGATAATTCGGTATGGGCGAAATTGTTTTAGGATCACAAGTGCCCTTTTTAACTTCTCTGATTTAGAATTTTTGATTTTCTGGCTTCAAGCTTAATAAATACAAGACCTTTGGAATACAAGTTCTGGTTTATTGAGAAGTAAGCAGATGAGCACTGATAAAGAATTTATCTCTACGAAGTTGTTTTGTGACTGGGGACCACAAATAGTCTCGGGCTATTCCGATGAGGCTATGCGTGTAGTGTGTTGCAGCACGCGCATAGCACCATGGTTAAGAATTCCTCCGAGATCTCCAGTTCTCTGGGCAGCTCACTGAACGGCTGCTAAAGACCCCTTAATTCTCGAGGGGGATGTGCATAACTCAGACGAATTAGATAAATACTGGCTAGGTGCTTTAAAACTTGGCTAGGCCTCCTGCGAAGAGAGGTCAAGAGGGGTTACTACGTATTCCACACTTGCCTTACGTTTTATTACTTAAGTGTTGTCAGTGACAAGAAAAATTGCAGAGATCTATTGGAATCTCCACGCCGGAGTTTTGGTTTTAAAAAAATTCGTCGTTCATGTACGGCTTTGTGCAATTCCAGATATTATTCTGGGCTTTAAGGGCTCGGAAATCTTCGAGGTTTTGGGAAATACTGAGGATCTTTGTACTCGTACATCGGGGAGTCCTTTAACTTTTCAGAAGAGAACCCGGCCTCCGCGAATGCGAACAACGGCTCTCAACTGGCTTCCCATCTCTGTCATAAGCGTGAAGATTTCACGTTTAGGGGTGATGATTCGTTGAATTCGCTCATGCGGTGATGGCTGTGATCCCGTTGAAAGCAGCCGTTGCTGCTGGTGTGTTCAAGTTTAAAATTAAAGCGCTACTGAGTCAGTGCGTCCATGCAATGCGTGCAATCAACAGAAACGGAAGTGGTGTGGAGGGTGCAAAATGACTGTTCCTTAGACCGATTTGACTACATATTATGGAATTTAATGCTTCGATTTACGATTAAGTTCAATAAGCCCCGAAGAGAGCATTACAACTTGGATAGTGGAGCTGAAAATTTCAAGCATTCGTGTCTCTAGAAATTGACTTCATGCAAGGGAAGTAATTGTTTTTAACATTCGCTATAACGTTAATAGAGGAAGCCAACCATCGATCAGAAATTGGAAAGGAGTTTTGCTTATAGACGACGGCCAAACGAATTTGCATAATTAACTTTTGACTTTGAAATAGGAATCCCACAAGTCCCTCTACTCAATCCCCGCTGCCTTTGACTGTGGCCTCGAATCCAGTGATACCACTGTTTGTGGTTATAGCTAATGGGCAGCATTATTTTGTTGAGGTGGCTAAAACATTTTTTCAATCTGAATTATGTCGCAGATCCAGAGCGCAGTTGCTTGTTTGCAGGTAGCTGCACACGCGTGAAAGGTGGACGTACACGTGCGCGCAATATGCACACTCAGTCGGAATATGTGCTGGGGTCTGTGCCTACTGGACCTTCTCTGTCTTCTCCATCTTTGGGCGCTTCATGTTCGCTAAATAATAATCTTTTAAATTTAACGACGGGCAGTACTGCAAACGAGAAGCAGTTGTACCCGCCGTCTTCGGCTCTTTCGCCGACTAACAGTTATCAGAGCTCAGGAGGTAGTGCGCTTGGTAACACCATCTTCATGGGTACGACACAATCAGTTACTCCTATCGCCAATAAAGTCGGCGACGATTACGTGTATGTTTTTTGCTTTTTTTGTGGAGCTCCATCTGAGCCATGTTTTCATTCTTCGTCTTCCTTCTTTTCTTACCTGTGAGTGGTTTTTATACGAGGGGTTCATGCTACAATTTTTGTGGAGATATTTTTTGTTAGCGATGCATGTGGCTTCAGCATCTTGCGTCACCTGATGTCTTTTTCCAATATGTTCTCACTTTCTGCCTTCTCGTTTGAGTGACCTGTCTAATTGAAATCAAATGACCAGAAGAAGTTAGCCAGGTACAGCCTATAGGCTGGGTGCATTCAAGAAGTAGTTGCTTCGAAACCTTATGCCACCATATGCGTATACACTATTAAGCTTTATTGCTTTATTTAAGAGGGTTTTTAAATATTTCTGCTATAGTTGCGAGCGTTTGCGCCTTTTTCGCAGTATCTTACAAGTGAGACTGTTTTGTTTGGTGCATCGATACATCCGCATATATTTAATGTGCATCTGTGAATGACTTGTATAATCTTCTGAGGTTTCCTTTTTCTAGATAATCTCCTTCATTTGAGATATGTTTTCTTCAGGTATATGCATCTTTTTTGTTTACTTATCGATTAGACTTTAAGTTCGCGGTGTTTGTGTTATCGGCTTTTTGGGAAGACGATCTAATTGAAGTGCTGAGTTTGAGGTAGAAATTTCAGGACACTGGAAGAGGTGGAAGCATTAAAAGGAGAGCTACGGGCAGCACGATGTCAAGAGACCGATCTGCGGTATTTGTTGCAGCAAGCAATCAATGCTGAGAAACAAGCGAAAGGCGAACTGGCACAACTCAAAATGAAACATGAACAGACCGATAACAAGTGCGCTTCTCTGACTTCAACTCAAGCAAAAATATAATTTCCAGTAGGCAGTAGTCATTTTCGCTTGTCTAGTCTTTCATCTCCATCAACTATGCAATATAGTTGATGCATTGTTTTACACTTTTCCCGGTACCCCATGATCGTATTATAGGACTTTTATGTTCTCTTTTATAGGTCAAGGAGTGCTTTGAATTTTCTCGTTTACTGAGTGCTACATTTTAAGAAATGCAATTCGAATGTGATGGCTAAATACCATAATCTCGTTCCCTTCAGCGAGCGTATTCAACTCGATAATCCACATAGAAGTTAAAGGTCAAAGGCGTCTCCAAGAGTTGTTCATACAAATAAATGTACCGCATCGATGGATTGTGATAATATATGGAAGTGCATTATTCAGGCTTTCGAACCTGGTGAAAGCGCGCGAGCAGGATAAGTGTTCAATGCAATTACTGGAGAAGAGGCTAATCGAGGCGCATGCAAAGAAAAATGAGCTGGAGAAGGAGCTGAATGCTGAAAGAAGAAGTAAACTAAAGGAAGAGCATGCAGCTGCACGTGCATTGGCTGCTGCACAGTCGATCAAGTAAGTGCACTTAACGAAGTAGAAGAAGGAGAGAGAGGTGGAGACGTTGAAATTAAGTAACATCTTGTATTACCACTTAAGGATCATCGTGCTGTGCGTACGTAACTGTTATGTAAGTGTCACTTAATGGTATGATATGATGTAGTCAGATGCTATGCGATGTTGATTGGGGGTGATCGGATTTTTCAACAGCTTTATTTTTCTCATAAATTTTTAGTGCTTCCGATAGTATGCTGGATGTTTATCCCGGATTTGTTTGCATAATAGTCAGGCCCTTCTGTGCCTTTTTTTCAGCAGTCAATTCTAGTGCTTGTTTTTAGTGACATGGGCCATGAAGGCAGGGAAGGATTATGAGAGTGGAAAGTGCTTGCAGCAAGAAACACGCTTTATTGCAGTCTGTATGCTGCCGTGAATTTATGCTGTTTTTTTTTGTTTTATTTTGTTTTTCTTTTCTTCTTTTTTTTGTGTAAGCGCACACATATTACGCTGATTTCGAGGAAACAGAAGCAGAATAACGACAGGCAATTTGCGGAGATTGTGGTGATAATGAGAAAGCAATTAAGGAATGTTGATTGCGGTGAGGCATGCAAAGCAAGAAAGGCTGATTTGGAGAGAGAAATTCGTGCAACACGACGTGATTTAAAAGCAAAAGAGGAACTGACGAGTGTTTATGAGGAACAGCTGAGACAGCTACGGGAGTTCAAAGACAACAATGACCTGCAGGTTGGAAATTCTTTCATTTTCGTTTTTCCTCATTGTCGTTTGCCATCTTCAACATATGTTTAAATGTTTATTTGTTAGAAGTGAAGCTGTAAAATAACAGATAATAAGTCGACGATTATGTGAGGATTCGAAAGCAATTTAGAGTTAATGTTGAATGGGGTAGCTAGCAGCCTTCGATGCCTCATTGAGTTCGTTATACTTTAACAGTCCCAGCCGGCCTGTTTTCTCCCCACTGCTTTTCGTCGGTCGATTCACTTAGGTGTCACTAGTGCCCCATTGTTTCATTTACCATTACCTCCAGTAGTTGCTTGCACGTTGTTCACTCGTGACATACGCCTTGTTTGTTGCGTATATGGAATGAGCGAGAAAAAGTTGTTGAGGACGGTGGCAAAGAGGGCTGGTCTAGAGTTTCAGCAGCAAACAAAAACTTCAGTGAGAGTATGAAGTTTGCTCCATAGCGGCGATCTTTTTCTGTGTTATCAGTCGAAACAGCAGGGTTTTTCGATGGTTTGTAAAAGTTTGGGAAATTTCATTTCCATTACTGCCAAAAAAAGATAGAAAAAGGTTCTGATCTTAATAATAGCGAAAGAAAAAGGTTCTGATCTTAATAATAGCGAATGCATTCTTGTAGGAGTTTTATCCGTTTAAGTCGCGGAAACCGTTATAATGTCGATCGGCGACGTAATGGTGAAAGGACAAGTGAATTCTTTTCAGGAATTGCAGTCGACGCTGGCCTCATTGCGCGACAAGAATCATCATCTGGAGCAGTCGCTGTCGGCAGAGAATCGTCTCAAACAAGATCTGTTTCGGGTACTAACTGAAACCAGATCGCAGACCGAAATGTTGCAGCGTATGCTTTTTTTCGTTCCGAATCATTTTGCGAAATTTACAACGTAAAAAGAAAAGGTGAAGATCGAGTAAGCTTTGTGAAAAAAAAAAAGAAGAAGAAACTTGCTCTTTGCAGATCTGCGTATCCGAAATCCGTCTTAAATGAATAAATTGCTCAGGGAAACAGTTTAATTTGAATAAGCTATTGGTGAATGCACTGAAAAGATTTTATAGAGTGCGATATGTAAGTTGCGTTGTTTGTTGACAGACAGGTTTTACCACACACTGTATGTTTTATATACAAACGTTTGCAAAAATCACATCATGCCAGCATCATTCATGTCTGAGCGTATGTGTGTTGTACATTCTGTTTACTTCAGCTTCATTTCGGGAACTAGGAGGGCCAGGATGAGGGGATGAGGAAGTTTGCTTTTTATAACCCACCTATCGTAGCATGTTATAAATCTGATTTCGGTCTGATGAATCATTTTAAAGCCGATTGAATTGGGACAATATATTTTTGATGAAGACTTATACGAGTGGCGTGCTAGGTTAAGATATGAACGCATTGCCGTGGTTTTATATGTTGACAGTTAACAAGCTGATTGGTCTTAAGAGCCAAAATACGAAAGCTTATGCGGACCAGATCACCGGGCACGCTTTCCCAATCGCTGAACACTCTCTCAACCAATCTGTCTGCTTGCTTGGCTGGGTTGCAGAAAGCGCACAGCATGCGAGACCACATAATATGCGCCCCACACGTCTCAAATGTGACGGTGTGTGGAAGAGTGGTATCTTAGTAGCGTCATGAAAGACGGGGTCTCGAAGCAGCGCAGAACGGGCAGCAAGCAAGAAGTAAGGAGAAGTGAGGGATGAGAAGTTGGCTTGGATATCCGAGGGTTTTTGTGAAGGCTTTGTTATTTTAAAGCATTTGACTACTAAATTTTTCAGAGCAGTTAAGGGCGAAAGACCTCGAACTGATGGAGTTACGTCAGCGCCTTTCGAACGAAGCAAACGACACGTGCAAAATATCTCCAACTGGCAACTCTCGCGGCGCGGTAATGTCAGTTACAGTAATGAAATGTGTTCGTCGGTAGATGGAGCTTTGCACGAGTGTAAAGGATCAGCGGTTGGACGGCTTGCACGATTTGAGAATGCTTCGTTTTCCTGCAATCATCCGGCTGTTTGGTTTTTTTGCTATGCTAAAGCTCTGTGAACCGGCCAACCGGTCACATGTTGAAAGATTGGTGGTGAACTGAGAAATAAGAGATTCATGCATGCTGTTCAGATGTGGTGCACTTGTGTCTTTGTACAGTTAGGCGCGGGATCGGGTTGTCAGCAGTCTGATCGACCATAGGGAATGCCTTGTCATTTCGGTACGATTTCGATTATACAATGACTTTGTTCACGGGCTTCTCCCGAACGGGGTCATTCCATCACAAGGCTCCGTGAATGGATTGTTTAGCTTATGTGGTATACCTGGTCGACATCCTTTACGTTGAAGCCAACCCTCACTCTGGTTCAGATTTGGTAATAACCATTGCTTTTGATGACAAGTGAAAACTTTGTCCGCACCTGGGCACACCGAATCCCCAACACCCTGCTGCGGATCGCAGCGTTGTAGGCATCCTGTTGTCTACAGATAGAGTTTTAGCCAGTCATCAAAGACAATGGTTAATTTGAATCACCTTAACGTGTCTAGGTCACGGGCACTTACGACATGGACGTTTGGCACCCAACCAACCAGAGTTGCTGTGCGTCATTTCAGAATAAGTGTCCGTGAGGCAAGTGCCTGTGGCGTAAATGTTTGAACATTCGCTGTAAGGCGCAAGTGGCCAGGATTGAGCAGAATTGTACTGAATCCGAATTCTTCAGCTCTCACCATGTTTTTCACCTACTAGCTTCTCAGTTTTATTGGCCCGGCACTGTCAGTTGGGGTTGCTGGATTTGACCTCTCCCTGTGGTGGTCGGGTGCTTTATAGGGTCGCGCAAACCTGGCAATTGTGAGGCATGAACCGATTAGGAAGACAATTACTCGTGACAGCGTCTTCCTTTACCTGTCATTGTGGTAAATGCAAATGTCCACATTCCTCTGTTTTGAAGTGTGCGGTGTTCATTTCTTGATCGGAACAGACCGAAATTCCGCACGATGGCAGAGTTCACTGCGGAAACTGTTTGTGGAAATGCTTGGACCGGGCTTAACCAAGTAAGCCTTCATCATCCAAAATGCTTAATTTTTGTTTCGCCTCCTTGACATTAAGTGGAGCCCAATTCGATCAAACTGGTGCGATTGCTGGCAGTACACGATCTGCTAGTGATAGATATGGGTACTCCAGCAGTATCTGCAATGTACTGAACATTCAAGAGAGCGGTGGGTTTTCGTTTGGAATACAGAGGATGCGCCTCCTTCTTCAAGTTCTTTTTTCAAATAAGATGCGATGCACGTTCTTTTTGGAATTTGGCTACTTGTTGAATGTTGCAATCACCTCTTCTTCTTCCTTTTGATCGGGACTAAAACATGAGCCGTTCACCTTCACTGTGAGAGACAAATGATTTCTAAAACCACAGTGATAAACAACTGTCACCGGAAGTAGCTAGGGACTGTGCCCATCTAACTAGTCCATTCCTAAAAGTTTTCTGTGGGTCTTGATCAGAAGTTTTTCAAGCAGTTAGCAAGATTTGTTTACTTGAGTCAGCTTGGCTGTTTCGTCGCAGCCGCATATTATTTCATTTCCCTTGTTCGTGTGTCACTAGATCTTTACTCCAAACCATTATGCAAAAGGAAGAATCTAAAAGTTTCTTCAAAGGTAACAGTTTTTAGGTGCAGGCGCTAAATTCATCAAGCGGGGTTCGGTGTGGAGGGCCATCGGGTGGAGGCAGTTTGCTATCGCCCGTCGTCAACGGAGCAGGTGGTGCACTGAAGATGTCTTCTTCGGTTAACACCGAGCAGAATATGGAACTGCTAACCGCAGCGCTATCGAGTGCAGCGAGCAGTGCATATTTGTAAGTCGTTTCTGTGACGATTATGCACAATTTTCTTGCCTTAACCAGGGTTCATGTTTGCTTTTCCACTGTTTCTTTTCAAATAATTTTACCATTAACGTCTTAGAAAAAAGCATGACATTCACGGTGACTGATGCTGCTGTGATCGGTCTGTTTGTTGTGTGCATATACAGATCACAGAACAACATTCAGCTTTCCACCGAAAACATGGTCACTGCTTGCTTACTTGCCATAGGTACAAGGAGAACAGTTTTCTGTATGGGTTGCAATGATTTGACCTATTCTTTTTATCACACAAACGCTGTGCTTATTGTTTATGGAGATGGATGTCACCTGCATGGCGGTACTCCAAGAGGATTTTACTTTGGAAACTTAGAAAACTTTGCACAATTCATAAGGTGGCACTCATGTTCGACAAGTCGTATTCGAGGTAACAGTTTAGGAGCGGCGATTTGCAGGCCATATTCGTTTGGAGGGCACAGCAGTGGCAACGAGCATTTGCTTTTTGACGCGACAGTCAGCGCTGGTGGACCAGGGGTTAATGCGCCGTCGTCAACGCCCGCACCTGCGATCAGTGTGGCAGCGAACGCGTCGGGCTCGGCCGACTCGTTGCGCTTCTCAAACACGAGCAAATTTGGCGTCCCATCAGCACCTAACTCCGCCTCGGTGCGATCGACCTAACTCACGCTGATCTCGCCAATCGTCCTCTTCATCGACAGCCCTCTGCAAACAACGAAACGAAGAGGAGGATAATTAGTGGTCACTGCAGTGTGTCTAGGGAAAGGCCCTTTGGCTGGAGATATCAGTCGCACGGCTCCATATTACAGCGCATCTGTGCAACCACTGATAGCTGCACCATACTTTTACCCTTACGCTCTATCCACTCGTCGCGCTTGTTCCTTCGGTCCTATGATATTGTTCTCGGTCTTTCTTTTTTTTTTCTCTCTCATTCTCTGTTTGCTAGCCGCAGTCGTCGTCATGCCGAGCACCGCCGCTTCATCTTCCTGAAACGTTCATTTGCTTTTTCATTGAGTCTTTAGCACTTAGCAAGCGGCACCTGTTAAGAAAAGGTTGTCGGTCACTTTCGGTGCCAGAAACTTGTTTTTTTTGCGCTTTCCAGCAGTGTTTCTAGTTCTAAATACGAACTTTTTTTCGAAATGTATATGTGGGCTTTCCTATAGCTCGTTTTTCATCGTGGAGAGGTTTTTCTTCAGTTGCTTATGAGCCCATTCTTCTAACAATTTACTGGCCACGTGCCGTTGACTGCTTCTCTTTTCAGGTCTGCTTCTCGCAGGTTCACATTTTCATATTGGCTACATGTAACATTTGTATAGTTTTTGTTATGAATGTTTTTGCTGCACATCGGTTTTTCAGTGGATCTCTTTTTACGGTTCAGTGTTATTTCTGTTTTCTCAATGACTTTTGTCGTGTTGCTGCTTTTTATTTGAAATGGCTGCAACGCTGTCCCCAAATATTTTTTTTCGCTTTCAGTCACAATGATGCGGAGGCAGTCCCTATAAAGCGGTGCTGCTTCTATTCCTGCTTAGTAAGAGCGTGCTGCGAGAACATTTCGTGTTTGCGTGGCCGAATGGCAAAAATGTCCGGCCGTGGTGCATGGGGCTTGGGGAGTGATCCTTTTATAGAACCATATTTCGAGATTATTATTCACTGCGATATGGCGTCATTTCTTAACTGTTTTACATAGTAGTGGATCATCCCTAATGGATTTCATATCCGTTTTCTGAGAATTTTCGATCTTCGTGATCGTTATTCAGTTATATCTGTTTGATGCAACATTTTTTATGATATCCATCACGTGCGCGACAGTGCTACGGATTGATATTTGGAAGAGGGCATGAAATTGACATCCTATGATAAAACGATACTAATAAAAGAGGAAGATTCTTATGATCGAAGCCAAATTGTTCGATGAGTCATCTCTCTCTCTCTCTCTCTCTCTCTCTCCAATGCGCCGATTGCATTTGTTTGTGCGAATTTTTGAATCTCAGTTGATACGCTTGTTACGTTCTTATGGATGTGATGTGCGGTCATGTACGGCCCGGCCATTTTCGAGCTGCTAGTCGACCGACCTGTGGCAAGCGTTTCAAACATACGCCTACTGGCAATTAGACATTGCAAGTGTTCGTTATTTACACTTCCAAAGTTATGCATGTGGCCAGTTTAGTTTAGCTGACCATATCGTTGGGCCAGTGCTTGAAGTTTAGATGCTTAAAGAGCTGACACGGGCACTTGTGATGTATGCGCACCTTGTTTATCAACGATACTTTTGTTTGCGTAGTGCTGGGATTTGCGCACCTGTTTATGAATACTTTCACGGTGACTGTTTGGCGTGAGGGTAAAACAGCGAGCTGTCAATAAAGCGTCTGAGCGAGTCTTCGACTTGTAATCGTTCGTTACCTGAAGTGTTCCTCTGTTCCTTTCGTGCAACTTCAACAACATCATTCGTTAGCACTCTTTCTGCCCATTATGAGATCGGTGCAAAGAAAGAGAACTTAACAAAAAGCCGAGGAATGATTTGTTGGCCGGTGCAGCGACGCTTATCCTTTGTAACCACAAATCTGTTTTACAAGTTTTAGGTTACTTTTCATCTTTGTGCATAACGCCGTGACTCGATTCTCGGTGTAAAGTTTTCTCGCCATTCTTGTGCCTGTGTGTCTACGCTTGCGTGCGTGGGTTTGTTCGCATGGGAGTGCTATCTCTCGGACAGCTATGCAGGTGTTGTCTCCCTTTAATTGTAACCTGGAGAATTTGTGGGCGTAACAGCGATGCGAATGGGAGGTAGGTTGAGTCCACTGGCGCACAACATTGCCATCAATATTCAAATGCCCTTGCAAGTCCATCTCCTATCACTGAATATTAGAATGGAACATGGCTGCCCCAAGAGGCGGTCCGTACAATTGCCATCTGAGCGCTTACCTTTGTCGAAATGTTGTTGCCCGACTCAGCGCTTTCCGAGTCGTAGTTTTAGAAAAGTTTTGTGATTAAGCAAATGAAATAGTAGAATGGCCAAGACAGCCTCTCTCATAAAAGGAAGTTTTCATGAGGGTACACCGGCCTATATGCAAACGGGTCAAGTCGTCCACTTTATTTGAAGCGCTTGCGGTGCCCTGGGAGGCGTTCGTGGCAAGCCATAATAACGCCGTACTACGGTCCTTCCTGTTGTCCGGCCGTGTCCTGGGTGTACTTAAACGGATTTCCAAGCGTTTCACTTTGCGACCACGAAAGTTGTGCGACAGCCCAACCGTCCCCTCTCGCATCCTAATGTGACTCACCCTGCAATATGCCTTCGCAGCATAAAAAGGGAATGCCGCAATCTGAAGCGAAGAAGCAGACCTTGTCCGACGCCATCCGGTACGCTAGACAAGTGAACAGAACGTCGACGCCAAAAATAGTAGCAGCTGAGATGTGGTAGCGGTCCGCTTCCAGCGAATATACTGCTGCGAAGGTGAGGAAATGGGCAAAGCACGGCAACTGCTCCGGGATGAACAAAACCTTGCCTTTATTCATGGCTATCCCGACGGCTTTCGGGCCTAGCTGCGGTTTCGCTCATCTTCGAGATGCGGTCGCGTTCCACTGTCGTCTTAGAAACGTTCAGAGGATCCGGCACGCTTACTTCATTTCGATGCAGAAGAAATGATTACAAACCACTTTTGGCATATTGAGATGGACATGAAATGAATTAGATCGTACTAGCCAGTACGCACAAATTAAAGAATCGACTTTTTGATGGCATCAACCTAAAGACATCGCATAAGCACCTGATGATACGATCAATTTAAATCGCTCAGGCTTTTGATGAGATGTGAAGCAATAAGGTCGCCACATGCAGTTTAGTCGCATCGGTGGGGAAGTTGCTGGCACCTTCCTTAAAGTCTTTTACCGTAAAAATGATCTACTGACCATACAAATCGGGAAGGATTTCAATGCGGATAAAAATTATCTACCGACCATAGAAGCAAATTAAAATTTGATAAGCTATGATTGTAACAGATTAAAAGCATATCAAATCTGTGCATATAAGAGACAAGAGAGACGATCGTCTTCGGACGACAAAAGGATCTACATGGACGGGAACGAATTTAAACCTGAAAGCCTTCAGATTTGACAGATTATAAAAGCACACACACTCAGGCAAATGATCGCTACATCAAGGTGGCAAAAAAATACGTATAGGCCGCAGGACCGAGCCGCAATTTTAGGGGAAAGTACTTTTGTTTCACTCAGTGCTACTGCACTAGTTGCCGTCACTAGTACCACTAACTACTAGTGGTTGTTATAGCTATAATTACTGCTACTGCAGCCAGCACTATTTCTCCCTTGTACAGAAATATGTAATAGTGCTTACAATACTGCTTGCATCAACAGTGCCTATTACCATTCACTAAAGGTCATTATCAGTGAACGATGTCATTCTTGGAGAAGTGCGACTTGTATCACTGTCGAAAGCGGCTAACAAATTGGGATTGGCGCCGTTAAAGGAATCGGATGGCGCCGCGGTCCCGGTGAAAGTCGGAGACGAGTTTTTATAATTCCGCCGAGGGTTGTAATTCTGTACAACCTCGGTTAAGACTGTCTCCGACAGTTTTACTGCCCAGTTAGTTCAGATTTCGAGATCGAGCAACAAAGGTGTTCCCTCAAATCTACTCTTTTGCTTTATCCACACTTTAATCCATCGCTTTTTCATGTCTTGCTTCCCTTTTGTTCGCCTTTGCAAGTTTCCAAATAGATATAAATAGGTATATGTGCATATAAATAGGTATGTCTACCTATGCGCAACATTCAACCAAGGAATCGCTGAAGCCAGAGTTGTAAAATTTGGTGGATATAGTCTATTGCTCATGCATATCAAAATGTGCATCACACAATATGAAAGACATATGTTTATACATGTTAACGAAATGTGTATAACAGAATATCCATTCGTCATTCGCTAAATCGCTAAAAGCACTGAATTTCTGAGCATAAAAGAGGATTTAAAGCAATTTCGCGCTATAGTTGAATGAGAAACGTATGCATCGAATAGCGTTTTTTCGTTTTTGATTTATCAATGAACAAGATTTTAAAATATATATATATATATATATATATATATATTATATATATATATATTTTCATATTTTTGCCAGGCAATTACATGTAACGGAACCAACTGCAACGAATAATAACTGATCGTTGAAGTCGTGCTGTGTTCAATATGGAGAGATACATATCGAAAGCTCATATTGAAACATTTAAAACATAAACAATGAGCAACACCTAACTTAACAGGTGGATACAACAAACTTCCAATCGTACGAGACGTTGAATATTAACGGTGATCAATCAATGTGATCAGCATTGAGAAAACTCAGAGTTTTCAGAAACTACGCCGACATACTTATGTTGTTCCTGCTGTCATCCTCATCGATATTGCTCTCTTTTAATAAATCGTCTTTTTGCACCCTTAAATAAACAGTAAATTCAACTTTTTCGAAATTGAATGTTGCATTCAATCAAAACAAGTGAACAGTACTTCCCGTTGGGAAAACTTAAAAGCTCAGTGCAATTGATTCGTTGGAAAAGCAACTCTAATGCTTATATGTAAAGATGAAACATGAGAAGAAAAAATGGGCAAATACAAGAGAATCCTTCATCATCTAAGTGTTTGTGTGAAAGAAGAACTAAACTGGCTCGAGCATTTTCCATGGATTTCAAAAAGAACGTTCTGCAAATTGCATCTTATTGCATTTCACTTTGCAAATGTTCATTTGAAGCAGTTCAACGATTGCAAAAAGACAAGAAGACGATTCAAGCAGTTCAAGCAGTTGCAAATTTCATTTTACGTTTTCTCCAATACAAATGCTTTGAGCAGTTCAAGCACGCTTTTGTTGCATATTTCCGGCCGATCCTTGAATATTGTACTTCTATCTGATCCCCATGAGACGACCATGAGATTGCTTTCTGCAAAACATTCCCAGGTCCGTTTCGTCCCGCCTACGAGCAAACACTCAAAATTTTTGCTCTGGTATGGCTTAGTGTCAGAAGGATTAAGTTTTCCTTCAATTATGCCAACAGATTACAAAAAATCTTTTAAGCATCCCTTTCTGATAGCATGTATTTTGCCTCACTTTCAAGAAGTCATTCTTTGCAGTTGGAGATAGATGTGGCAGTGTGAAACGTCGTTCTCAAATCCTTCACATATTGCATTGTACGCATGTTGAACACTATTAATTCCGCCCTATTCGATCATAGGCTACTCTCAACCCTCGACCGTTCTCAATCGCGTTTCCTGTAGTGTCCGATTTCCCATAACTCCTCAACGTTGACATATGGGGTGCTACTTATTCTTAAGCAAGACTAATTTATTTCTCATACAGAGTTCACTTTATTCCTTTGTTTTATCACTGCAATAACTTATCTTATTATTTCGGCGTTATTGTCACGTTGCCATTTGTGCCGATAGGTGATTAAATGTACATTTCGCTTTCCTTATTGTTGAAATAAAGATGATTTCATTCATTCGTTCATTCAGCAGAAATGCGACAAAATTACCTTGCATTTGATGCGAAGGATGTGATTCGGGAGAAGGTGGGCGTTTCTGAAAACCACTGCATACTGTTGATACCGCTTCCTGCAAAGAAATTCGCTTGCTTTTGATTTTGTTTTGACGCTCTTTGGGAATACTTTCTAAGGAGATCGTGGAGGATATTGCAGAGGAGGACTAGTGGTAGCTCCGGATAAAATGAGAATACGGCAAAAACTACTGCAACAAAATAGCAGTTAACATATGCGTAGACAACAATTTCGGGTTCAATAAAGATTTGCACCAGTTTTGTCCCCATCTGTTAAAGGTCGTTGGCTTATTGTGACGCTTCCAACGGGTCGAGTTCGTTGTGGTCCACGTCCGAAAAACTGATCACTAGGCGTCTCGATCAGACCGAAGGCAGAACGTTGATTGCCTAAATGTTGTGAATGCTTTATATCTGATAGGTATCATATAGCGTACCGAAAAAATAAATCAATTTTGAAAATTTAAACAGTAGCTAAGAATTTCAATAAGGTTAGTAATTCTAGGTTGAATGTAGTGGCTGATTGAATATATCTGGTTCTAGCTGACTTCTATTTATGAACGCTGTTTTATTTTAAAAAAAAAAAAAAAAAAATTGTGGTGTTTTTGCTAGTATACTTTAAACGATTCTATCATTTACGTAGTTTGTTGTTAACTCTTTTTTTTTAAAGTGCATCCTCTTCCATATTTAAAAGAAAACAGAAAAGAAAAACCTAAATAATATCTTACTTTCTAAGCTACTAGATGGGAAATCAGAAGGAAATGCTCGCAATAATGGTAAAACGGCGAAGGGTGTTTGTCCATCGTTGTTTGTGCTGAAGTGTGCATGCGGCGGCAAAAAACTTCCACGTGAATTTGCGAAACCGGCATTTTCTATAAAGCGACCATCACCGAAAGGAATATCTGTAAGTAATTTTTTAGAAACCGTTAAAAGCTTTTAACTGCTCAATGAGAACACATACGTTGCAACTAGAATGTTAAATTGAAACTTTACTTCGTCTTATTCTCGCAAGTTTTTATGTTTACTTCAGTGATCGAACGGATGCTCTTTGTCCTTTATTCATCTATGAAGAAATTCGAATCAACACTAGCTACAGTGTAGCAAACTCGAAGTTTTAGGGGGCAAACGGAAGTCCCAGAAGTCGCATGGTTGCATATAATATTTCTATGTCCTAGCCGATGAAGTAAAAACTTCATCGTTGTCAGTCGTCTTAAATTTCTTGCAAATTTTCAAGTGAAGTATTGCATTTAAATTTCGCATCAGATATTACAACATTTTCGTCACCAAAATTCTAAGCGCGGATATCAAACGGTTCACAGCAATAGCTAATTGCTATACAATAAAAAATCAATAACGCGTTCTTCATCGGAACTTTTTCCTTGCTAATTGTGCTAACTACAATGAACTAAAGGAAAACTAAAGTAGGACTAAAGGAAAGAACTAAAGGAAACTAAAGTACCTTCGAAATTTTCTCCGCCGGAACCAATGCCATTTCGAGCACCATCGAAGAAAGTCGGATTAAATGAAATTGGTCTGGAAGATCGTTGCAGGAAAGTATTAGGCATTGCTTCAGTAAAGGCCCTCTGAAACATCGAAGGAGACAACGAAGGCATCGATGCACTTGACATGATACCGTTGAAGCCTCTATTCTGCAACAGAAATTGCCCTGGCATTGTGCTTTCTGAGAATAGATGAGCAGTACTTGGTGGATGCGGCTGGTCGATTAGAGCGGCCATATTGAGTTGTGAAGCGAGTGCCTGCTGTTGCTGCAATCATTCAACGTTCACTTTAGTGAAGTATTCGAATAGAAAACGATTTTGAATTTGCAAAATGCAAATCAATATTGTAATATTGAATTGATACCTCCTAAAATTGCATATTGCATCTCTTTGTTTATTAGAATGCATTTCCGCCCATTGAATTTTCTTCATTGCATTTTAAAACTTGCATTATTTAAGAGCATATAACTTGCCGCATAGAAAGATTACCTTGTTAGTTTCAATAGCAGCGTTTTTTGTGAATGATTCCAAGTCGAAACCATTTGACGTACGACCACCGGCTAGAAAACCACTGAAGGTTTGTGGCATTCGTTGAGTGCCAGGCAATATCGAGCCGCTATCACTCGATGAACGAACTCCTTAAGCATAGAATTCATGCCTAATAAACAACACCATAAAGGTATCAAAGACCAAATGTTGATGTATTTTACTGGAAAAAAGAGGATTTTTTCCTTGTTCTCTCTAAATACTTATTGGATAGATGTATAAAAAGCGAATAAACATTTCCAAAATTCTGAAGTCTCTGAAGACTATATTGGTGCATACTGTTCAGTACTTACATTCGTAAAACGTACCTATGCAAAAAAGCACGGTATTGTGGAAGTTAAGTATGATGACTATAGATAGGCAAATATGAACGCCAGCATTGAAGATAGCCTCCTATCGTTGCATGCTATGTGAAGCATAAGAAAAAGATGCACAAAAGCTACCAGTGTTGACAAGCGTGCTGTCCGAACGCGAAGATGACCATAAAGCTGATGGTACGGATTGACGATTTTGCATCCATTCGCCGGATATGCTCGATGCAACCAGTGCAATGGGTAGTAATCTGAGCCAAGTGGTCTCGAATATCATTGCTGAAATAAATACAGAAAGCGTTTTTCGAGCATTGCGTGTGATAACGAATAGTTGAGGCGATAAATGTGCAGAGAAATTACTCGAAGAGGAACACGTGATGGAGATTATTTTTACATTAGTTAACTGCTCATATCCCCAACCAACCTCCCGCTCTTCTTTCCCGAAATTTATATTTCTTTCCCTGCTTTGCAATGTAATATAATCGCTAAACGTTGCATCGTCATATGAAACAAATCAATGGCTTAAAGGTAATGGTGTAATCATTGACGCAGGTAAACAATGATACTGATTTCAACGTGGTACCCGTGCTCATGAAGCTATTCTTATTTGTACTCCGAAGTACTTTATGCATAAACGAATGATACAACAATTCATATACACATCAAATATATGCTAACTGCTTCGATGTATCAGATTCAATGTGTAGACAGAAGAGAAGCAGCGAGCTATTGATAGCAGAAACTCAAGAAGGCATCATTCGTTTTCTTTGATTCTTAAATGAGAAAGGAAAGTTGAGATACCGCTACAGCCGCAAATATAGAAAAAAATAAAGCAAAACAAAGATGTGTTATATATAGAAAGCAAAATTTTATTGGAAAATCTGTAAATTTTTATGGAATTCCAACAACTTAGCAAAACGTAACGTCTCAATTGATCGGTTCGCAAATGTTTTGAAGCTATTGCTTTTCATTTATAATTGCATAGATGAGGATGAAACTTTTTGAACGATGGCAAATAATAATGCGTAAGACGTCGCCTTAGGCGTTTAAAACTCACCTTGCGCGAATAATTTCCCTCGTCAATTTAAATGTATTTTTTCTGATATATTGTTAATTTCGAAGTCAGGTACAAGGAGATGTGAGACAGTGGAGGAAACAGGTAAAATTGGACTAAATAAACGAAGTTGAGGGACTACATCAGTCGAATATGGTAGATACGCACTTATTTGTGTTCTCGCTATCCTCGAAGTTATCGAATTCAAGAACGGCATCTTTAAATAGTGCTCAGTTGTCACTCCACTTCAAAAATTCTCTAAAAACTCTATGTACATGCCATCATCGAAAGAACTTTGCTCGCTTTATGACATGTCCCCGTATATATAAGTGAAAACGATGAGAGGTGAATGCTGCACGATTTCATTTGAAACTTATACCATCGGCATCGTTCAGGTTTTCGAATGTATCTTATCTAATCAACAACGTTAGATTCCATTAACGCTTTTTGAGAGAAAAAGTTTTCCACGCGACTCTACAGGAAAAATAGAATGAAATAAAAAAAAACAAAAAAACAAATGCACTTCATGCTTCGTTATATCGCATGTAATATTTGAGAAAGCAAAAGCGAAACGAAACAGGGAACAGACTGTGTGCACTGTGTACTATAATTGTGCGCTTTCTTGACGAATAGGCAATGATTGCCCAATTAGACTAAACTGTATACGAGTTTTTTTTTTTTTTTGCACCGTTTGTTGGTCATATCCAAACGACTTGAGATGATGATCTTCGCATTGACTCAATTCTGTCATTCGAAATTTCAGCAAAGAGTCTTATGTACCGGAAAAAATTATGGTGTGAAGATGGCTTGGCTTTGAATAGTTAGATTCCCTCGTCATTAAGCAAATGTCAGTATGAGGCATGAAACAAACTAGCGGATCGCAAAACTATGGTGAACACCATTGTGAAATAATTACAAGCATTAATTCATACGAATTCGAATAATTGCGTAAACATTTAACACTATGATAGAAAATTTCACTGAGGAAGTGATTTCTCTTCTTGTGAAGTGTTTCGAATTTTATGAAAGATGAAAGTGAATTTTTCTAAGAGGATACGCATGTAATTTGTCAATGAGTATGCAAAAATGTGTTCATTGACATGCAATCTTTTGAGGTTATCGTTCGGCCATACGTGACACTTAGTTAATGCATCGAACAATTCAGCTCCTATGTAATGAAAGAAACAGAAAAAAAAACGCTTTCTTTTAAATTTCAAGAGCGTTCAATAAAAACCATATCTACATTCGGGTGGATATCACTTCAGGTGGATATCATTTCATATAAAAAGTTTTATATGTTAACGAAAACTCTTTAAAAGATAACCTTAATCTACTTGAAGCGATAAACTTTGCCGCATATTCGTTATAAAATAACTATGTTTACATTCCATCTGAGTATTGATTAAGATTGCTAGTGTTAAGCTCGAGTTCGCTTCACAGAAGGTGATTTAGCAATGCTAACAGGTAATCTATAGCATCTTCTCTTGCTACTAATCGATCGGCTTCATGCGTAACATTATGTCTTTTACGCTTGCTAACAAGTTATTCGTTAGCAGTGCATATTACGTATTCAAGAAGGTGCGAATTGCATAAGCAAGATGTGCGATACATAAGCGTAAAATGGAATTGTCGGATGAGGATAAATGCGGGATAAGATTTGAAAAGCGAACCGGTTGAGGAGAAATCTCGTAATAGAGCGTAGTGCCTCACCGATTTGTCATTGACAATGCAAAATCAATTGTAGATGATTATTGCACCCATATTTTCATTATAAACTTAATTTTCTTAGCTGCTCGACATTTAATCTACTCGGCTAAATCTCCCATCAAATGCACGTGCGAAGTTTCACAAGCACTTCAAGAGGGCTATTTTCAGGACATTGCACTTTGAATGTGCCGATCTTTTCAATGCCATGGTGAAGGTAAAAACACTACGGTCACAAAAAGTGGAAGCTATACGAGTGGGAGATATTGCCTATGGAAATTAGATTTATCTCGCAGAAATACATCTGAGGGTCGTTTCTTCAGAAGATATTTTAGGGACTCATAGCGCTGATCCAACTTCATAGGCGTCTCATATAAATACCTTTTAGATTTTTTAAATTTAGACAAGATTACCTAAAAGATGGCCAATACGTAAACTCAGAGCACTTGAACATAATTGGGGTGGAGAATAATGGCAAAAATTTATTGCAAACGGATGTAATCGACAATAAGTGATTCTATAAACAATTTTCGTAAAAGAATGATACATTTACGCCTAAATTTCCGCCTAATATAAAATTGATATATTTTTTGCGCTTGACTTTTTGAAAGGTTTCGATTAACAAGAGGGTTCTCTCGTTTAAGCTTAGACATTGAGAGAATAAATTCTCTTTTCGATAAAAAGTTGATAAGTGAAATTGCGCTAAATTCCAATGAATTTTTATCATCAATGCGCTATTGATATTAATCTAAAAGGAAATAATTTTTCTTTTTTCATTTCAAATCATCGCAATAACGTAAATCTTTTTCAGAAATAATAAATCGCCAATAGTTGCATATATTTGAACGTTATTAACGACGATATTCTCCAATTTACCATATCGCTAAATTCCATATATAATTCGTATATTTTTACTAACTAAGTTTGTGTAATTTAGTTAGTTTCTCAATTATATGAAAATATCTGCAAAAATATGCGAATATTTTTTTGAAGCAAAAATATGCAAATATTCAAATTTTCAAAGGATAGAGTATATATAAATTGCTTTTTATATGAAACAAAAAACCTGCTTGTATGCAGAACATTTTCATACAAATGCAAACGAATAGATTTAGAGTGGATGCAATAATGACACGAAGGATAACGCCGTACTGCGTCGACAAGTGGTACTCGAGTACTTCATCACTATAATAGATCTATGCTCGAGTTGAACGTTTATGTCATTAAATAAGCTAGCCAGCTTTTCTCGATAGAGCATTTAACACAAAGTCGCATTAAAAAGTCTCATCATTTTTCGTCAAATATAAATATAACGTTATATAATGCCACAAAAACTTAAGAAATGTTATAAACGAGAAAAGAAGGATGATCGTAAGCTGAATCGAATTGTCGGGATTATGCTAGAATGCATTCCCAATCCTAAAATCGTCGCGTAAGTGAAAATAACGATGGAAATTAATCGCTGAAATATACTGTTCGCGATTAGAAACAACGAAAATATATTCTCTCGATAAAATCTTTCATTGAGGAGATTCTCCGAAAAAAAAAAAACCAAAGAATCGGAATGACGGTATCGCCTTTATGAATCGACTGCATTCGACACTCGTAAAAGAAGCAAATTCAAACGACATCACCACATTGATTTACTCAATTTCTTTGAACATTCCCAGATAAATGCATGGTTCTATTGAAATCTGAAAACTGGTCCTTCTTAAAAGATGCGTAGTAGTATTGGAACTCCGGAAACCGATCGCTAATATGCTGCAGTAATAAAACATCGAAAGACTTCATTCCACAAACTAGAAACAAATATAAGGAAGCATATTTTCCTTGTGTAATAATATTTCTTGGGTAATTTCTTGGGTAACTATAATACATAAAGAAAACAAATTCTCTCAAATGGGCAAATGCGCAATGTGATAGTGAACTTTCACAGATCACAAAATGTTTAAATGTCACTCAAGAAGTGACATCTATGAAAGATTTGACGGAATATTTGCATGAGTGGTATTCACAACGAATCGCATTCATTCAAATATCTCTAGCAATAACCCTTATATATTTTTAAATTTTTAACTCTAATGTACTTACACTTTTCAATGCACTTTAGAACAGGTTCTATGGAATGTTATGAATCAAATTTGTGGACCATAAAAAAAACAACGAAGAAACGATTGTTGCGCAGGTACGGCTCCTCAACTGGCCGCACTATTCGACGACAACCGCATTATATGGGAATCACAACCGCCAGCCGAAGTGAACTCGCTTACAAAATGCCGCGTGGACTAATTTTGTAAACGTTTATCCTCACAATGCGGCAGCCGTTTGTCGACAATCCCCTCAATCTTTGCTTGTCTGCAATGCTCGTTTAATTCTTGTTAAAATTACTCTCTCCATTGCGTTATCATCGTCTGCAAAATATATCTGCCGTTGGCGCAAGTTTTCACTCAAATTGAGTTCCATCACCACCACAATAGGATCATGTGGGAGTGGGCTATGCATTAAGGCTGAACTCTCCACACATATCTGAGCGGCGTATAACGATAATCCTATGGCGTTTATAGCTGAAAAAGCTGCATAGTTGTTAATGCAAAAAGGATTTCGTCATCGCATACTCTTACACCTATCAAAAACATAGGCGGAAATGGCGTTTCCACATCCCGTTAGAAAATATTCCACATCGTTCATAAATGTGGATTTTTTATTGCGAAAATACAAATTTTCTATCATGCATTTGTTTTTGTGCTGAAATTAAAATACGTAGTTCTATTATGGCAACTCCTTTAGGCTCCACTGTTTTGTGTAATGGCCATGTTTTTGAACAATTGAAATAAAAGCACAATATACGGTGATGATAGTTGAAGCATGAAATTGTCCACCTTTTTTACGGATATATTAATCTGGGAAAAATTTTTTCCTATGAAAGATGCGCGCAACACAGCATTTTTCTTCGCGAACATTGTGAATTTTTCGTTTTTTTTTTGAAACTTTTCAATCTGTTTCACAGTGGGATAGAATGAAATGGAAATTTTTAATTCTCGCAATAGGCGCATACATTTATGCGATTACAATCGTTGCGTATCATTAGGATATGCCGGTTTAGAGTTCCGGTTGGCTTAAAACGCTTATTGCCACCATTAGTTTTTACTCCTTTCACATAGATAGAATTTTTGGTGAGCTCTATGAGCTTTGTAGTGAATTGATTGGTTCGAAAGGTTGTTTAGGTAATTGCTTAATTATCCGGGAATAACTTCAGTCAAATTATTTCTGGGTTCGTAGTTCAAAATTTCATCGATTTTAAGGTTTTTTTAAAATTACTCAAATGCCATTCCCTATGATTTTCTCTAGTATAAGAATGACTTTTTTAATAAGCTTTTTCTTTTATAAATTGGAATAGGCTTATTTTCGATATGATGAGAGTAATAAATGGTCGTCTTGCTTTTATGTGAAGCAATCCTATCGATATATTAGTGAAATGTTGGTAAATATATGTTGGTAAACATCTCATATAAGTCTTAGGTTCCGTGCATTGTTTTTAATGATTATCTGATTTTCAAAAGTTAAGTAGTTTGTTGACGGTTCACTTGTTTGTTGTGGGTCCGATTTCTGGTAATTATGATCTTAGCTCGGTTTAATTTCATATATTTCTATCTAGGATGTTGAACATTTTTTTCGTTGTTTTCATTCACCTTATTTTTTGAAAAGTGCTTATCACTGGTTGACTCCTCATAAATTTGTTGTACCAACAGCCGCAAATATGGCGATGTACGCAAAATGTGTCGGAAAGGGTGACAAAGAATTCCGGAGCAGTTTTTTGATGCCTTTAGTGAAGAGTTGGCAATATGAATTGCTATGCCAAACTGCAAGAATTAACGTTAGTAGCATAAATTCCGAATAAAATTTGCATATCTCCATGAAGGATTTCTGTGGAGAGAGCATGCAGGGGGGAGGGGGGAGGAGGGGGAGGGAGAGGAGAGGATTGGAAACAAGGCACACCATCCTGAGTGTTTTGAAGAAGCAACATGAAACACTACCCTCCACCACTGATGACACAATGTGGATTCATTCATATACATTGAGTGAAAGACGAGAACGAAAGTCATCATCATTTTCAAATTGCTGCGTTTTGGGAGAGGAAAAAAAATGAGCGAAGAAGAGTGCAGTCATCTCGGTCACTCATCATTGCTATCCGAAACAGTGCAATTTCATCACGACGATTTGTGGACAAAGACTGAGTTAGATTGCTTTTATGCAGCGGTGAACGGAAAATTCAATTCAGCGCTCCGCTAAAATTCTATTATGAGGGTAGATTTCTAGAATTTCCTCCACATTTTCCACCGTCTTCATTTAGCTACTTTTAATTCTATCAATGAATTCAAAATATTCCTTGATAGTATTTCAATTATGATTGGCATCAATAAATGTTCGAAATTTCTTTCAACTCAATTAATTTTTATTCGTATGGTTTACAATCATTTTCTAGTTGATTGTTTTCTAACTGATTTCGCAACAACAAGCTTCCTAACTGATTTGTTTATTGTTTTAGCCTCCTTCATATTGCATTATTTATGTCGCAGTCATAAAATATATTCCATATGCTGTGAAATAAACTTCCCTTGTCTCCCCCCTTTCCTTTCCATCTTCCGCAATCAGACTGTCTCTCTCTTAAACTCTTAAACCGTTCCACGTCAACGTTGTGTGAGATCGTTAGCCCGTTGAAGTGCGTTGCACATGTGTTCTAGAAATTTCGAGGATATTTCAAGAAGTTGGCCGATTCCGTCATCTGCTAGCCTAAATTGTTTTTTTAGACGAATTTGGCTTGCGCTGTTTCAGCTGAAATAAATTTTGCAGATTTGAACCAGCGTATGTATACGATCGTCAAAGTGGACATCTATGAATAGCATAGAGTAGCAATAATCTCAACTCGAATAGAATCTCTTCCCTGTCGACGGCATCTGTTAAGTCGGAAACTTGAATCTATCGCATTGTTCGTTGAATGAAAAAGTTCTTCTGAAAGAGTTGAAGTTGAATGATTACGTGACTCAAGCACTAGAAGCAAATCTTTAGACTGAATGCTTGGGAGTTTTGTTTTTCATTTGAATATACGGGAAAATGTGTTGTAAGTGTTTTGATTGCTTTGAGCTGGCGAAGAGTTGATTTGTCGTAGTCGGCTATAACTGATCTTCAATCGGCTATCAAACATGCCATCTGATTCCTATAAAAAGAAGAGCATCTTTGATGGTGGCCATCAAACACCGAACTCCGTTATTTCTTTTGTGGTCCAATTGAGATTCATAGTGGATTGAGGCGATATGATGTCACATCAACTTCAATGTTTCGATGTATGGAACTTGTTCGACGCTTATTTGCTGAAATAATTTTGACAGCATAGATGTTGAATGCATTTTGCACATCAAACAGCTTGCCATATTTTACTATTGCCATGTGACAATACAAAAAGTGCTTTTCATATAGAAACAGCAAAAAACGGAATGAACAACCATTGCTAAAATGTTTTTTTTTTTTCAAAGTAAAGTTACAATGAACACAGCTATTGACGCCTATTGAGAGCAGTATCATCTTCTCTTTGAAACTTTCATGAAAACACTCAATCGTTGCTGATAAACCCTTTCGAATGCGAACAGCACCCATCGAGTTGACATTGTTCATTTCCTGTGATGTAAATTTAACGAAGCGACAACATTTAGAGACAACGCTAACAGTTATGAAGATATGCCTTGTATTAAGACTATGCTCAGTTCGAGTTTGTGTATTGCGCTGAGTGCTTAACCGGTCGACTCTTCCGTTTGAAGGCACTGAGGCATAACTTTTGGATGATTTGCGCTAATCATATTTTTTGCTTCTTTATACTCCATCAACAATGAAACTTGCATTATATAAAAGATGAGCATAAAAATACTAGAAAGCTGACAGTCGGCTGCCGTTTAACCGATATGTCACGGTCGATTTATGCAATAATACTTTCAGGTATCTTATGAATTCTCCACAGTGAGCACATCTCAGTGAATGATGGGTAAAACCACTTAAAGAAATTGCCTTCAAGAACTAAAAACTCACATCCTCAGAGAAACTGATTGCATTATCCCATCAAAAAGTATACCACTAAAGCCTTATCCCCTAAACTTATCAAAAATAAATTCAGCACTTGTTTTATTTAAATTCGTGGATTTACTTAACACAACTCTAAGTTTGATACAACAGAGCACGCCGCCTTCCTTCGTCGATATTCAAGTGTGGTTGGATTGAAATGTCCCATCTATCAAGATGGGCACTATGATAGCACAAATTATTTGAAAATTTTCCTGTTTGACCAGCAGGCTGCAAGAAATTGAACAACACCGATCATTAGCTTCATTCAGGTCTACAGTTATACAGGTTAGGTGGCCTTCAACATTGCAGCGAAGACATTTTCACCAACACAACTTTCATTGAAGAATATTACTGAAAGTAAGGTTGCGAAAATTTCTGCGCTTTGTCAAAAAAATAAATAAATAAATAAAAATAAAAATCTTTGGATAAGAAGCATTGAGGTGGTTGGTGATTGTTGAGATGAGCAGAGATTTGGTTGAATGTACCTGAGGTAGTTTTACGAATAATGGTGTCACTCATCCACTTGCAGCTCATTTTCTTTCGCTTTTTTTTGATAATTCCATTCGAAGAGAAACTTCTAGAGCGGAACGTTTTCTTAATATTGGGCGAAAAATTCACAGTTTACTTTTGAGCGGCATTCTATACTAAATAGAGTTTTTTATGAGTGAAGCAATTGTTCCTGATATATTTCATAGTTATGTCAATTTTCCTTTATGCAAACGACAATCATAAGTAATTGCTCCCGTTATATTCAACAACAATTAGTATTCAACTATTAAGGAGTGCAGTCAAATAATCGAGACGAAGTGAACTCACATCCACAAATTATTGTCATCGTGAAAGTGCATTCTATAATTTCATAAATATGAAAGGAATGATTGACATTTTTTGAGAGATTTTCACATAATTGCTATGGCCTATGTCGACCTCAGTTTTAACAAATATGTCCACCTCATCAAGATATGATCTATTATGAAATAATACTGCAATCTATTCCAACAGGTATCCTAACCTATTTGTGATGCAGCCCTTTTCACATTTCCTCTCAGGTGTGCAAGCATATTCAATTAGCAGCCGAATGTACTTTCTTTAGTCGTTTGGGATTAAAAAAGAACTCTTCCACGAAGAGTACAACTGTGGACGAAACGAAAAAAAAAAAAAACGATTCCTCAATTGCTCTCTTCGTAGCAGTCTTATGACTCTGCTACTTCAGAGGTACTGTGACTACGACTACGGTCGAACTGCCTTCATCATGAATTAATGTAACATAAACACATTGGCTGTATTGAATATTGACGCCTAATTCAGCCGAAATAAAACCTTTCCAGCAATTTGACTAATCAGTTTCATCTTGTTCTCATTAGAGGACTTTATGCAAGTGGCGCAATCTCTAGCACTAAACAATTTAAAGTTTGGTCGTCACTCTAATGAAATTTCCTCGAGAGCTACAGCTAATCGCATCTTGAAGTTACTAGCTCATCCACGTATTCAACACTTCAGCAAGATTCGATCACCTTATAAGTGGCCTCTTTTTGTGTACCGCACATTAAGCTACTTGCTGCATAAGCATTTGAAAACGAATATTGTAGATTGTGTGCAAAGGTGCTTCACCTTGACGACACTTTGGAAGTCTTTTAAAAGCGCAAATCAGCAGTGATTATGAGCCTAATGTCAACTTCCATAATTTTGAATATAAAACAATCTACTATGGCTTAATTTCGTACCTTAAAGTGGCTATGAGATTCAATGAAATTAATTTTCACGATGTTTTTGAGTAAGCAACTATCAAATATATATATATAATAATTTCGATCTGAACTGATATTTCCAACGCAAACATCCATTCATCTAAACGTGAAATAATTTTTTGAGCAACAGAGGAGGAAGCCGATCTTTTCTAATATCGCCTTCCACAACGATCAACTCAAAATTTACACACGAAAAAGGTTAGACTAATGGAGCCATAATTTTTTAACTGAAATAGCAATTGGTTATTCATCACTGACGAGATGAACGCACAAATCCAATAACGACGATGAGACAAACATGAGAAGCAACGTAGAAGAGTTATGCTAAATAGCCATGAAATCGATTTTGCGATGTGCTTGAAAACTATAAATGCGATACAATTTGGTGCGGCTGAAACAGTGTTTATGAATAGCTTTGAAAGTGAGCCAACACTAACATCAACAAAATGCAAGCACCTGTTACGGTGCACAGGAAAACCACACAGTACACCATCATAATTCATGAAAACAACTGAAAAGTAGTCTACAGTTACATTTTAAGTTGCTATCTATATGTTCTCGCCGGATACCGCGTGCTAAAGAGGGTCGATAACAATAGACTATATTCTTCAGTTTAGTACAGCATTTTTGTATTTGTAATTGCTGTATGTGAATAAAAGGCTTTTTTTTGGAAAGAGAGGAGGTCATACTGTAACGGGCTCACTATACGATTCCGGTAACTCATTGATCCTTCAAGTAAAGCGGCATTTTTGGACGATGGGTTAAAAATCGTGGGATTACTCTTCACGCGCATGTTTCAAGATTGCCGTTTTTTGTACTCCTGGCTTCAGAGGGCGTCCTTAGTACATGTACAAGATCGGTACACATAACTTGGTACCAGTTTTCAAAGAATCCTTGTTTAAGAAGGTGCCCTTATATGACGGGAGTCGTGGGCGTTCGCTCATCTTGTTAACGAGGGGTTTGTTGCCGCTGCAAGAAACGAATAAATCCACCCAGATATTGAAAAAAAAGTCGCTGATCTCAAAAAAGTTGTTGATCTCACAAAGGGCCACTGATCTACTTTCTTTTTTTTTCCCACAAACTCCATGAGGTTAGGAACTGTTGCAGTTGATTGGGACTTAGACCTCGGAGATCATATCTTTTATTGCGCTCCTCCCAATAATAAACTAATAGAATGATTAAGCGTCAATGGTGCTAAGTAGATCAAACATTGCGCCAAAGTTCTTGAAGCGAAAATCGATTACCATATATATTGCCGTAAGTTGGTTTGCACCACTCCTAGGCGTTGCTCAGTGTTCTCGACTGCGGTTGCGTGAGGTGGTTGATGTCGTTCTGTGGTGCGCTATTTTAGAAACTTCGTTTATCCTTTTTTTTTTTGCAAACGTGTGTCTTGTTTTTGTTGATAAGCACTTCAAAAACTGTTGGTCCTCTTCTTTGATGCAGTATGGACGGCACTTGGAGCGATGAAGCTCTGAAGTCTACCTCGTCCGAAAACGAAGTCGTTTATTGAGTTTAGGGTGCCCGGTAACTATTTTGTTGCAAATTTAGTACCAAATGTCCAATGTATAGGCAGACCCCAACAAGATTTGCTATCCATACTCGCTTCAGCTCTATTCACATTGTTTCACTGGATAGATTTTAGCCCCACCTTGGAAACGCTTCAGTGAACATTCATGAAACTTGCTAATACTAAAATATTTTTCTTCGTTTGTTCGAGGGAGAATCTATAATATGCAAAAAAACTGAGGTTTTGCACAAGTCTGTTTGTTTTCTATACTTGAATTCCAGCAGATAACAGTACTTACTTTTTCAAAATCCTCAGATTTGTGCTAGAAATCACTTGAGTTTTGTTTTACACTTTCTGTAAAACAGTGATTTGCTTGCTTATCGCACAACTAGCTTCGGAACTTTGTATTTTGTTGATTTTTTAAATTTTTTTATTATTTATTTATTTATTTATTTATTCATTTTATTTATTTATTTATTTATTCATTCATTCATTTTTTTTGCTATACTGTAGCTGCTTCTCGTGCGCTTTTGATAAGCGATGGGAGAGCCGGTAAACGAACGGCGTGAGGTGGAGGAAGCGAGCTATATGAAAGATCCGTTGCATCCAGTCAGTCGGAATTACTGAACTAACAGAGTGAAAGCTTTTTTAACGACATTTTTTTAAACCAACGTAGTAACGACTCTTCAAAATGTTGTTATGGAAGTGGTGGAGCTCGAAGATCGTTTCTGAATTTTTTTGAAGTTATTCAACCGTTCAAAAGATTCTGAGTTCAGCCAAATAAAGCAAAGCTGAAAGTTATTTAGTGAAAGATGGATGAAGCGAGAGAAGATTTTGAAATCTTTCTTTTTAATACGGCACCCTTAATGTTGTTCTGTCTTCGGGATTAGTAATGATTGCTTCAGAAACAGGAGGGCGATATTTATGTGTATAAGCTGGCTTATAAGTTTTTCAGTGTCAGATATTCAGTTTATGGAATGAGTTTTGTCAATGGACAGACTTCTCCCTGTGTATTGGATTGACTGTTGTTCTTTGACGACAGGTGAGCACATTAAATTTGTAGTTTTATCGTTTTCCCAAGTGAGAATGAAAAGCTTCAACTTCTCTTCTTAGAGCGTGTCGTGGACCGTCAGCTTCAGAAAAGATTTCGGCATCGGGAATAGAAGGTGGAGAAAATGCGTCAAGCTGGAATCCACTTTCAACGTTTTATGGCATTTGCTTTGTCAACCCGAATAATCCCAGATCAGTTGTTTCGTGTAATTTTTGCTGGATTAGTCGCTACTCACGCAACCTTGCCCTAGTAAGAGACTTGCACCATCTGATTTTCAAGGCATGCTGTCGCCGTTTGTCAAGGCTTCTTCGCTTCCCACTTTTGCATCAGTTATTGCTTAACCGTGCGTGAGCAAGGGAAAATGTTTCCACTGCCTTTGTCCGTGTTGTTGGATGTGGAAGGTCCTTCGCTTGCCATTCGGCAAAATTGCTCGACTAGCGCAGTATAAATCTTGCACACGAAACTTATCTAAACGTTCATTCGACCTTCGGTTGCAAAAGTTGCACAAACACAGAAATATTTTTTTAAAAAAGTTCCCATAGGATGGTTTTACCACATTTATTTAGCTTCCACACTCATGCATAAAAAGAGGAGAGAGAAGGGCAGATCTTCCTTTTCTCCTCCGTCCTCAACGAACATCCTGAATGTTCTGTGCACAAAGTAGCTGAAATTTTGAAGTGAAGATTGTGAACAAATCCTGAATGTTCTGTGCACAAAGTAGCTGAAATTTTGAAGTGAAGATTGTGAACAGTGTTAGGAAAAAATAGTGTTTCGATTCTTCCAGTCGCGTGAAGACGATTTGCTGGAATTCCGCGCATGCATGCAAAACAGAGTCCGCCTAGTTGTTTGTTCATATTTCTGTGACGTTGATTATTAGGCGGGTTGAACGCATTCGTTTCTAAAGATCTTGTAAAGAACTAGTTTGCATTCCTTAAGTCTGATTGAAGGAACGATGGAAAAGTGAGCACACAGAAAAATGACTCGCCATTATAGCCTTATCTGTCAGCCGACTGGGTGCAAAAATTGGAGTTAGGGTTCAGCTGTTTACAAAACATTCCTTCCACATTCACCTCACCCTTATTGCAGGATTAGGATGGTCCCGTCCTACTTACAGAACATTTCACCTTTGCCCACCTCACCCTAACTTGCTCCTTTGAATGTGAGAAGTGAAAGCTCACGAATCGTCGCCGTCACATTTTTTGCCGGCCCACTTTAACCAAAATCAGAAATTGAATCAGAACCAAAATCAGAAACAAAATCGTCGCTATTGACGGGAGAATTTCTTTCACGCCACTCTGGAATATGTTGGAAACTAAGCGGAAACTTGTGAACCGCCTAATACGACTACGTTGAGTGGAGGAGGGATTGAATAGTTGAATGAAGTAGGTGGATTGATAATATCTGTGAGGAAAGTTGTACAGAGTATTTCTGAATGTTTCTTGCAGATTAACATAGAATTTCATCACGTTTATAGAATTTCAATGTTGAGCCTGCCTAGAGTACTTTCTTTGCTCGTAAAGTGTCTAACTCATCGTTATATTTCCGTTTATATTTCCTTCTCCCATTAGCCTTCATTTCTTTTATAGTCGTCCTTTTTAGAAAATTTAAAGGCACTTCCCTTTCTTTGCAACGAACATATGATGCTGACCGTTGTCGTCTCATCTATCACCTGCCGTCTCCATCATCTTCTTCCAATTTATTCATCCTGTCCAAGAATTGAAAATTGACCTTTGACCTTTTGTTCATCAATAGTATCAAAGCTAGCATCTTTGAAGTATTCTTTGCCTACCTTTCGCAACGTGCTTTATTGCAGTTCGTGAATAGCATTTGTATTTCTATTTTTTTGCTACAAAGTTTTCTGAATTACACGCAAAGAATTTTCAAAGCGTCTATGATTTTTCCATGCCTGGACTACTGCGTCACTATTTGTCGTTGTTTCAATTGCCCCACGTTCGCGTTTGCAGTGGTCGATAATGGTAGACAGGTGAAACATACCTATAAATACGGTGTTTAAGAAATCACACAAGGAGTTTGATGCATGCTATGTTGTTGCATCCGTCGTTTACAGTCTGCGTCAAACAGACCTACTTGGCGTTAGTCTTTTCACTACGTTTTATTTATTGAACTCTAATTACATTACCTTTTTCGAGTAAATACATTTTTTAGGCAATTGCAGTATGAAGGTGAGGAATTGTGCAAGAACATTTCTTTTCGCAGTACAGGTTGTTTATGTTTATGCATTGTTTATGTTTATGCACACCGCAAAGCTGGAGATGTGAGAGTCGAATTCAAGCAAGGTGATCGTTTTTCTGCAGATCCATTTGAAGAAAGGGTTCAGATGGACGGAACATCTAAGATCTTTCTCCGTCATTTAGACATAACTCTTTTTGATTTCAAAAGTTCGGTAATAGAATTCAGCCAAAGGAAATCGACAATAGTAGAAGGCGTAGGCAAAGAAGTTTTAATAACATTCGCAGGTTTGTGCTGAGGAAAGTATTCCCTTAAAATCGCTGCATAAGCGATAGGTTGCTTTGAAAAAAAAAAAAAACATAGCCTTGGCAACTTGGAAGCAGTTATGATGAAATTGCAGGTCCACCGCTGACTGAAACGATCAATGTTGACCCGTTTCCGAGCGTTTTGACCGACGTCTCAAGTCAGTGCGACGATTATAGCGACCCGACGTCCATATGAAAATGCTGTCATCAACGATTTATCCGACAATTATGCAGGCAAACTGCGCCGCCTAACGCAGTCCTCTCTCCCTCAAAGGTGATCTTCAAATACGCGTAGGCTAGGGCGTCAGTGAGTATTTAGCTGGCAGTGATCGTTAAATATAGATCAGTTTATGAATCTGAATACTTTTAAATATAATTGAATGGCCACAGAATATAGCTAAGTGAAGGCTACAAACGACTAAGTGCTATGCAGTTTGGGTACAGGAGTAGTTGCCTGTTAGGTAATTTTTCGTCGTGTTATTTGTTATGAGTGATTTTTACCGCACCCGCTGAAGAACTCTCTTTCATTTGTTTTGCTGTGATTGCATTTTTTTTTTGGAACAGTCGCATGCGTGCGTATAATCTTGCAAATTATTTGCGAATATGAGCATTTCCAATTATATAAAGTACTATGTCAGCAAGGCTGAAGGAGGTAGTATGTGGTATGGGCGAGTGCATCAATGGAAGGGGGAAGAGACTCAGTCTGAGTGTTCGAGTTTATGTTGGCGTTATGCAATTTCTTTTCCAGGCTTCAATATGAAGATAGCTAAGACATCTACTGGATTACCATATTTCCACATGACTTCATGTTGTCTGCAAGCGGATCCCATGCTTGGATCTGTCTTTTTGGAAACCTTTTTTGTCTGTTCAGTAATGTTTTATTGTAGCGACATGTTACAGCGAATGTTGCGCCATTCTTTTCCCTTCCTGAAGTTGATGGGAGAAAACATTGTAGGATGTCAAGGAATGCTCTATTTGTGATTTTGCGGTTGTCAGGGGCATCCTTACCAATCGAAAGCGGTGCAGTTGAACTTATCTTAGAAGTGCAAGCTGACATATAAGTTCGGACTCTGTTATTTTGGTATTTACGCATCGCTCCTTCATTCCTCTTCCGCTCCCCGCGAAAGTTGTATGGACGGCACATTTATCGAACTTGCATTATCGAAAAAATTGGCACGGCATTTTTTTTTTTTTCATGAAGAAACTACGCGCGAATGTGGCGTTTTCTGCTCTAAGCTAGTTGTGCGCATTATGTAATCTGAACATTCTAAGCTACTAGCACTACCTACTTTCCAAAGAGGTTTAGGAGCAAAGGAATATGTAAATGTTGAGGAGTTAACACAGAGTTGAGCCATATCACAGTTGGTATACCTTAGTGCCTTCACTGCGATCGCTTAGTAGTGATGACAAATTGTTTAAATTGCATCTTAGCGTGTCAGTACTTTTCACCTTATTGCAGTCTTTACAAATGTTAACCTATGATGTCCACCCACACGCCTTGTTTACTTCATCATAAACGAAGTCCTGCATCATCGATTGTGTGTGTATTTTATGTCTTGTATGTCTCTTTGCACAAGGTGTTGCTGTCACGCTAACAGATGCGCATGGGTGGTCTGTACCAAAAATCTCACTGCTATCGTTTTCGCGGCAATTTACATATCTTAAACGTAAGTAAATCACTGCACTCGTGCTCATTTTGTGTACGGTTTTAGTCGGTGCTAGGTAAATGTGAGGTTAGCAGTTGGTATTGAGAGCTAGTGTCTCTAAGCGAGCATCTACGAAATCACCAGAAGGATTTGGTTTAGCGATTAGCATACTTTATGAATCAAGTGATATTTTATGAATTTGTGAGTTTGAATCTTTTCTTTTGTTTTCATTGCTTGGTCGAGCATTTGAGCATGCTTGCTAGAATTTGAATTGAACTGGCATACAAAGAGCAAAAATTATTAAATCAAACCGAAGTGATAAAAATTGATAGCGGAGATTTGTTGCTTTCATTATTTGGGTTCCCATGTGAGAACTGCTGAGGCGGGCTGATTGCTGTGTACCCTTCATCCGGATGCGCACTTGGGACCTTGGTTCTCAACATCTTAGCCTAAGTTTTGGTTCATCATTGGTACCGCTTTTCCTTGCTTCTTTTGCATGCAGCTAAACGGTTCGATAGAGATCGTTGGACGATCCTCGCTTGGTAAATTCGTGATACTGTGCATATTTTTATAAAACCTCATTATGAGGACATCGAAGAGCTCTTTTTTTTTAACTGCATTAAATTTGTCGCTAGTGGAATTCAGTTAATTTTTGTTTTTGTTTTTTTCGACTGTCTTGCCGTTTGGTTAGTCTGTGAAATTCCTGTTTTCTGCATGCTTGGGTAATATTTGAATTTCCTCTCAGCCGATTCGTTTTGAGCGCTAAGACCTGACTGCAACTAAGAGTTGGATATGGGTATATAGCCGAAGAACCCCCATGTGCTATGTCTATCAAATTTCTTGAGAAAGTCCTGTCCTGTTTCTGGCCAAGCCACGAAAGATAGCGGGAGGCTTGTAGAAGAGGATTTTATGCGTGCGTATATCGTGGCATATGCAGCAACGCATACATTCACAAACATGCATGTGCGTAGATGTGTATACATTAATATACGTATATTTCTCAGCCTTCGTTCGGGTATTTTCATGGGAGCTGGATACCCCTCTATCCCCTTCCACACAAAAAATTGCCTCCAACTATTTCTGGGAATCTGCCTCAATTTCCCTAGCATCAAAATATTTCTGCCCTCGTTCACTTTATCGACATCACTGGAATCATAATTCTAAGCGCGGCCTTGCTGGAGAATGGGGCTTCATTGGTGGAGGAAGGGCAGTGAAAAGGAGCCACGGTGTGATTTCTTTCGGGTTGAAGGTTATTCTGTCTTTCCAATCTGTCTATCTGCTTCATCTTCTAACTGAATTTCTATTCCTTCTTCTATCTATTGAAACATTAGTTTTTCTGACGCGCTTCATTTTTTCTAGCTTGCTGGACTGGTGAGCACACCTGAGCGCTTTCGGGAACTGCCATGCTTCTCATGGCTTATTGGTTCAAGTCCTGGTGCGCCCTTCTGTGCACAGCCCGGTCTTCTGTGTTCCCGCTTTTCAGTGGATATAATCTGCATCTGTGATTGCTGTTTGGGGTAGATTATGCAAGATGAGATATGGAAAGTGTCCTATGGAGTGACTGAAGGGGACAAATGATTGTAGAAAATGTGATTAAGGTGAAGAAGGAAATGCACTGCGTGACACACCCTCGAAGAATACAATGCTCTCTGCATGCGATCCGCATTGTCGCTGCACTTTGTAAACTTTACTCAATATGAATTCTTTGAGTTGTTTACGGTTGGATGAAACTGTCGGAGACGGTTGAATCGATGAGCGCTGCTGTTTTAAAGGAAATTTCCATCTTCATTTTTGCTTCCTTATCTCATTCTCTTTGCGCTTTTTATGCACTTAATGCATTTAATCGTGGCGCTCTTAGCCCGTGGGATTCTTCATTATTTGTATTTGTTTTGTGGCCAATAGATCGATGTACGCACGAATGCAAACACTGCTGAAATTTTTATCGCTCAGTTACTTATATGCCTTTGAATTTATTAAAGAACAAATGGCATTTTCGTTGAGCTCCCTCAACGGTACTGTTTTGCGCTTGACAACTGCAGAAACAACTCAGACAATGCGGCAAGTGTTTGATGAGCGCTCATTGAGGTAATGTGGAGTGGAAAATTGGTTGGAAGAGGGAAGAGAACTTGCTTTCTGTAGGGGGGCCAAAGTTATGCTTCACAAGTTGGCTGGAAAAGTGTGGAGTCTTCGCATGTGGATGCTGTACGACGTCCGTCGTAGCTTCGTCTTGCTCCATAGGTCAAGTCAGATGTTCCAGAATCCTGACCAATTAGAATGCCAAAGTCATCCAGTCCTTTTGCGGTTTGCGGAGTAAAGTCCGACTTCATACAGCTCTACATACATTCACACTGAATTTTTCCTTTGTGTTTATGAGTGCATTTTATTATGAGGCTTTTTGCTTTTAAAAAAGGCACTGATTTTTCATATCTTTCCATTTGCCGTCATGTTACGGCCGTGGCTTCATTTTCATCACAGTTGTGATTCTCTCCAACGTTGAGTCTTGCACCGTATTTTTGAATCGGTTGGCTCATTGACGTTTTTGTTAAGCAGTATCTAATTGACGTTACGCCATTTCTCTTTCATGGGTGATCAACAGCTTGGTATGGCTAACATTCTTTTTTCATACCTTTTTTCCATATATTTTCCATTGCGTTTTAGATGAATGCAACACCACGTTATTCTCAGCGCGGTTTTTTCCAAAACGATTCTAGCTTAATACAAGTAGTTGCTGCTGACAGCAAATCTCATTCTCATTCATTTCCTTATTTCTAATCTTGTATCGCAAATGAATTTTGTGCGGCAATTTCAACATTTATGCAAATGCAACTTAATATTTCCGATGCTGCTTTAATCTTCTACGACCACTGTACGATTCAACTAAGAAATTTGGACGATCCTATGATTCGCTGTAGTTTCTAGGTTTTGCTGAAGTAACACTGATGAAACATGACGTGTGAAGTTCAATCGCTCGTTGGAGGCATTTGTTCTTATGAAAGGTTTTCTGCTGCAATCTAAACGACAGAGGGTTTATAGTGGGAGAAAGGTGGCGGCTGTTACATAAACCGCATTCACTTCTAGAAGCCCTTTCGGCACTTTTGATTCGTTCACGCGGCTGTTCAACCGAATGAAGAAAGGACGTGACAACGGTGACCACCTGGAATGTCGCACACCTCTTTAGGCCTTCCATAGTGGCGGTTGAGAATTGGATGCCCTTTCAATGATGGTGTGGATAAGGGGATCTGATGTGGGATTATTCATGCGGATATTCGAGGGGGCGGTTTAAAAGATGAGTACAGATGGCATTCCTCTACACAGCGGTTACGATGCGTCACGCACAGATCTGGGCTAATTCAGGATACAAATCTTCTTTTGTGCTCAGAATGTGGCGCTCTGACGCCAATATCGACTACATAATCTGTTTACTCCATGCCCTAGTTACTCATCGACTCAAAAAAAAAGTGATGGTTTGCTTCTTTGATGAAGTTCATTTCATTGACTTGAGGGATGGTGCGTATTCCAACTTTATATCTTTATGTAGTCCTTGAAGGGTTTTTTTAAATGGTGCCTATTAAATATTGCATGAAAAATTTTTGTGGCCGAATCGCACAAGGAACCCGAAGGAGGAGTTGATTCGTTGTGCTTTAATTCATTGTCTAAGTAGAATGTGCCTAATGGAGCACTTAATTCACTGCTTCTTTCTGCATGTTATTTTTACTAGGGGGTGACTTTTGCGCAATCCTTTGTTATTTACTTATTTCAATTTGTAACTCGGTTGTTGCTGCTAGCTGAATTTAATCTTGCGTTCATCGCACACATACTCTCTTTGTTACGATTTCTTTGCTCGATAAACGTATGCAACAAGCAAATTGCATTTAGAATTGTTGATAGAACAACTTTTTTTTCAATGATTGGAGCTTTTATTTGCTCAAAAAATTTTTTCTATAACTAAATTCTTTCAGAATGAATTTAAAAAGCATATGCTATGTGGTTTTCGTTTGTGTATCCTTATTGGCGATGCAGTCAAGAGCGCAACTCCAAGAAATAGCCGATGAATGGCCCGATCACGATGAGGATAGGTTCCAGAGTGAGCTTTATTTTTTCCTTGTATTTTAGCTTCAAATTTCTATCGAGTCACATCCTGTTGTCAGAGCCACAGCTGCTGCAGTTCAGAGATGCGCGCATCCAGAATGGTCGTACGGATAGTGGCACATTGTGATCGTTGTGTTTTATACAGATTTGAAAAGTTCGATGTCGGAATTCCAGATTAATTATTCGTGTAACTTTTCATAACTTCATGTTGGAAGTTTTGCGGAATATTTTCTGCTTGTGCGAAAATAATGAAAAAGACGCATTAAATTGTTTAATAAGCTCGCGAATTCTTCTCTTGTACTTTATCATGAACTGGAAACTCAATGTTTTCATGTCAGTGGTACAGCATTCTCAAAATAATATTGTTAAGTCTAGCCGAAAAGAATGGGAATTGGATTTACAATTATGAGGGATCCTTGAGTATTGAATGTTGTCTAGTTCATTGATTTTTCGTTGGGGATTTTTTCACTCATCTTCATCATTGTGAGTGCAACTGGGGAAGCTCCAGTGACCTATGCATAGATTTTTTGCATGATGTAAGCAAATGGCATGAAATCTTGCATGGAGCTTTCTCGAAGTGGGTTGGTGGTTTTTTGCAATACTTTGAAAACGTAGGTCACCAGATCCCAAGCAAATAAAGAGCGCAAAAGAGGCGCGGGAAGGGGATTGAGAATGCCATTGGTACCATCGATACCGTTGGCTTTGAATCATTGTTAAGGTTGCCATCAAGGGAAATTTTCCGAGACAACCTATGAAAACCTGGTCCTTAATAACTTTGCCTCCCACTACTGGTTGCTGGGAAGTGACGGAAAAATTTGGCTTGATGCTAGTGGTGAACAAAGGTGGTTTCATTCGGAAGCGAGCCGGTAAAGCATTGCATGAAATGAGTTACTTTCAGCGGAGGTCACTGGTGAATTGCTTTCGCCATCACCGGCCTCGATATTCTCTGCTAGCGTCCACCGAACAATGACGACAACCACGATCGCTACTGGTACTAGTGCCACTACAGTAGACTTCAACTCAATCCTGTCTTCCAATCCGATTATGAGGGGTTTCGCGATGTTCGGTGGGGATGCTAATGTCCACTCGTAAGCACCTTAATTGTTTTATTAGGACAAACAAATTTCTCAGCAGCAAGCTTGAAAACTTGTGTATGTTGTTGCTAAATTTCGCTTATATAATTGAAACGAAACGTGGTTAAAAGTACATCTGATATATTTGTACTACCTAGTGTTTTGAAAAATTGGAGGAAGGAAAATGGAGTTTTAGAAGATTGAGAGAATATTTGCTGTTTCAAGTATTTCTATGTGTTATTTGCTCAGCGAAAGCCGCACATTGCCGAGGAACCGTAAAGCTTGTGTGGGCATTTTGGAGCGGCATTTTTTCCATTACCTGCGGATCGTTTTCATGAATTTCAGCGCTAGCGAATCTGTACAAATATCAGCATCACCATCAGTCGTTTTTCAAAATGAAGTTGGTGATGCAACTGTTTCGTCAACTTCTACAACCTCGAGTGGCTTCAGTAATGCGCCATCGCCAAGCAGAAATGGCCTCCTCGGCGACAGCTCGGCGGCTAATGAATCGGAGGTAAGTCGAATGATTCATTTGTCAAACTTGAAAAATTTATGAGTCTTTGGCCTGGTTTTATGTTTGAAATAATTTTAGAGAAACGAACTGATTTCTTTTCTAGGAAACAGTAAGTGGCTTTATTTGTAAATGCTGCATTAGGTGACAATAGCTATCGTCGACGATCTAGGCGAACGAGTTGGATTGCAAAGACCTGTGTCACGCGTAATGATACGGGATTGTACTTAAGCGATGGATATAATGAGCGTTCTAAATGTTATTCGTTTAAAAAAGTGGAACGAAAGCTTCATTGCTCCTATACCATTTTTCGCTCTATCTGATAACGAGATATTTACATTCTTTAATAACTTCTATAATTAGTGGAGGGAATGAGGCGACCGTGTATTAAAGAATTGAAGAATGACGACTACCACGGTGGTGCATTCGATGATTTCTGGTTTTTCTGCATAGAATAAGCGTTGTTCCGGTTAGGTGAAATCTCTAACCCAGTGACTTCAGAGAACGACTACAGACGAGACGTGGAGTGTTTTACTTCCACTGAACACATTCACCGTATCGCCGTTAGAGGATACCAGTAAGGACAACTTCGGCGAAAATTACCGTCTCGTTAACAGAACATACTTCGCCGAGGGTCGAGCAACCAGTGAAAGTGAGGTAATCTGCATTGTCTCATCGGGCCTTTTTGTGTTTTATGTAACAGCAACGCAAGTGATGGGAGTGGAGCTGCATTTGCAAGCTCCAAACCTAGGTGGCTGTCACGCCTAAGGACACCCATAGCGAACCTTTTGTTCTGCAGCGGTTGAACGTCGGTGATACGAGTCTTGCTGTCCACGATGACTTGGAATTCTTGTGCAATATTCAGAAAAACGTCTTAAAAGCGAGTATTTTACCCGAAAATCTTTTCTCTCTTTTCAGAGGCGCTTCCGAGGTGGTCCTTAAAGTGCATTGCGCCTAGGCTTTCGATTTTTCCCCTTCGATATTTCGTTATTGATCATTTAGTTGTCCTAAAGGTACCTCTTGAATAAATATGGCTGTTTGAGATGTAAGAACAAATTTTCGGGATACTTTGTCCGCGCTTTGCTGATAAGCTTTCATACTGACAAGGATTCTGTTCTTTAAATTAAAAAAAAAAAACCATGCGAATCATTCGTTTATCGCAGTTAGTGTATAAAACTTTGGTTTAACCTTTTATATACTGCGGTCAGTGGATAGGTGGTCAGACATTCCATTAGCTGATGATCTAGCTACCAACCAATCCAAATTCAAAGTTGAGTGCTCAAAAGCTGACCAGCAGTGTTTTATAGAATCCTAGGATTAGGTCATAAAGCAGAGTGTTGGACATATTAGAGATCCAAAAAGTATTTAAAACGCGCAAAATCGGCAAAAGTAAGGAGGGCGCTGTCATATTCAAGCGTTTGTAACAAAATAGGGATTGTAATCTATTGTTGAGGTACAAATTCTGTGCTTAGAGGCAATTGTAAATCCAGTGGAGCCGATTGCTGAGGGGGAAAGTGAAGAAGAGAGCTCGGTAGAGGCTGAAAATTATCCCACAGTTGAATGTTGAAGGACTCGACCAATGTCACGGTCGGCAGGTTGATGCCCTCAACAGAATCGGCTTCCGAATTTGAATATTATATTTCATCTGAAAAAAAAAATCAACAAAGAGCGATTCCTTCTTTTGTCATATTTCAAAACGCATAACGATTCCGTTCTCACGGTAGCAATTTTCAGGAAGAAAAAGGCGAGCAGTGACCTCCCCACACCTCAAAAATAGTAAAAGTAAAGATTCTCTCCTGTGAACCTTGAATGTTCTTTGGAGGAGTAAATCACTGTTACTGTGGACGATGGGTTGGAAAAATCTGGAAAACGTCTTTATGTATATATATATACACACATATATATATATAAATATAAATATATATATATATATTATATATATATATATATATATATATAACTCGAATGCAGTTGTTACTTGTGTATTACTTATACCCTGTCTGCTCTGACCGATGCTCACTATCTCACAGGAATAGATGCTTCAGCTCGTGGTACCAACAGTTTTTTGAAATATCGTTTGTTAGAGGCAAAATATTTTCGTAATAAGAGTGCATACTCAAGTTGATGGTTCAGGTGGAGCACGAGCTACGGCCAATAAGACTTAGCAAGATGTTCGCACGAAGAAATGATACGACCGTAGAAAGTAGTTTACATCAAAATATATCTATGCGTACGCAAGGAAGTGATGTGGCGACAACAATGGTAACACAAGAATCAGCCACATCGGTAGCGGCGACAACGGATTTCGATGAAAATGGTTTTTTTTTCGGCTTACATAGAGACGTGTTTCAACTCTATTCGAAAAAAAAACAAAAGTAATGGGACCATTGCTGGAGAACTCGAGTTAAATCGTGTGAAAAGGGAGGAGCGATTATGATATGCTGTTCTTATAATTCTTATAATCAAGCTGATCTAATCAAAACTTTAGAACGTTATGATAGTGGCAATGAGTGTTGAATGCCAACACAATTTCGATTTATATATGTTATTTTGATAACGTTTATACCCATAGGAGTAATTTTTCGAGGGGTTGAAAATATTTCTGGAACTACATGAACATCGTTGCAAATAATTTTCCGCTTTTTTTTGCCATGTTCGATATGATATTTTCAATTATACTTTAATAGTATTGTATTTCCATATATTAGCATCGAATTTCAACCGCTATAGAGAAATTTGGCATCCACAAAATGTTTGTAAATATAGATTCTGTGTATCTACTCGTTTATTATGTTTCATTTGCTTTGCGTAGAGAATTTACTTCATATGAATTCGTTTATGTGGCTGCCAACTTCAAGAGGTAGTTTCTGGATACCAGATTGCTCTTTAAGTATGTCTACGCAACGGCTGAAAACTATTGAAAGAACCAATTTTTTCAAAAGTTATCAAACGTTGTTACGAATTGATTGTTATTTATACAGATGTTGAAGCAATGGTGGTATCACGTTTGCTACTAATTACCCACTGTCTGTGATGGATTTGCAGCCAGCTAGCAGCTTTTTACCTTCCAGCAATATGCTAACAATTAGCTGCTATGGTTTAGGTTGGTAGCACTGTGCAACAGCGCAATAGAAAATGTGTTGATATGCCGTAGTTAGATCATCACACTCAGTGTTAGCACCTAGAACTTGAAAATTGCTGTAGATTATTTTTACAATGAGTTCATAGTCATATTTGAGCCCTCCGTTTTCAGCTACACCTGTCCCCATTTTTAGGTGAGGATACAACAAGTACAGTGCCACATGCGAATAGCAAAAGTGCAACGAGTTCTTCAGAAAATACCAGCGGTACGTTTGTCGTGGATGAGGACGGTTAGTTTTTGCTGTTGTTTCTTCGTTTATCCAACTTTTATTTTTGTACTGTTAATGAATCTATGTATTGCGCTTCGACAACAAAGAAGATCGTTGTCGTTGTTGTAGTGCAGAATGTGCGCTTGTGTTGTTCATTTTTAGTTACTTTATTTCCCTTATTTGTTGTTAGTATGTGAGTATATGTGTTTAGTATGCGCGTGTGTGTGTTTAGTATGTGCATCTGTGTGATCCCCACCATTGTTCTTCAGCTGAAAACCTGTATTGTTTCTAATTTCTGCTGCTGCACTTGACTGTCTTTAATAAGTTTCTTTAAATGAAGTTGTATCATGGTGTCATATTGCGCATGAGATGGACAGTTGGATTTCATAATATTACTCTTCATAAGAGCTATTTTTCAGAGAACTTCAGTGATATGCCATTTTTGGCTACTCTGGACACGTTTGACAGCTCCCCCGGAGAGTGGGAACTTCAATCTAATACGGGGGACTTGACGGTGCCGTCAGTCGTGGATGTACATCGCGCAACTAACGATAGCAGTATGTTTTCGGAAACTGCCCGAACGATAGAACCAACGTTAGCTGTGAGCGCAACTACCTCAGGTATAAGCAGTACGCACAGAAGCGCTTCGACAGATGCAGCCTTGGTGATGGGAAATCGGGCTGACACTAATGCGGGATCAGTGGACAGCACGCTAGTGGTGTTCAAGAAAGACCAGGCGACGAGTGCCGCTTCCGATACGACTAGCATATCCTCGCTGGAGCACTCTTCACCGAATCCATGGGAAATGCATCGAACGGCTTCGCTATCTACTGCTCTGAAGAGTCGCATGAACGCGGTAACATCTGCTCCTCATCTTGGCAACGATCACTTCGATAGGATCACGCTTGTAGGAGGCGGTGGTGCTGACCAACTCTCAACGTGGGATGCACGAACTACGCCATCTACCTATGAAGGGTACTTTATTTGGTGCTCAGAAGTGAAGCAAAAACGTTTTGTAACTCAGAGCTAAGTATGCGGCCCATGACGCATTATTCAATGCTACTTTAATGTCATTCATTGAGCTTTTATGTTTTCGCCTCGAACATATGCAGCGTATGGGAGCCTCTCATTGAAGTCTTTTGTATTGTAATGAGCGGCGAAAATCAGCGGTGTTCTAAACTATATTTATATTTTCATTGATCTGCATTTGAAAAAGTCGAGGTGGCCGACCTAAAGAATATATGGCATATGAACAGGTGCAAGCAACTCATCGATTGTTTCGAAGAATTAGAGTAGCGGGGGATAGTGTTATCATCTGAGGATCGGAGAGCATTGGGACAGGACGGTAGATGAAAGATATGAGTTGGTTCTCTGGAACTGTTAAATGTCTTAAGGACGCGAAGTGAGCTTGAATACCGACGAATTTCTTGTCATCTCCTCCAATCTTCGGCAAGTTGGTCTTGTAAAAACCATTCGCACGATCAAGTTGGATCGCGTTTTGGCGTACATTTTTCTTCTGAGTGACGCTTCACTGCTTTGGTAAGTGGGCGCCATCATAGAATTCATCAAGGCGACAACTTTAACTCAGTTGGCTACTTGTTTACAAAGTTAGGAAATTGATGCAAGATTCTCGTGACGTTATGTAGCTCAAATGTGGAACAAACTGCTCTCGCCCTTCTCATTTTTTTCAAAATAGAAAACTTCGAGGCAAATGGGGCAATTGAAAATTACTCTCGCTTGGATAGAGAAGCATGGTAAATACGCGAAAATGTTCAACTGTTTCATATTTTTGGCTGGCATCTTGCTATACATGCTTCTCGTCAAATGAGTTCACAGCATTGTTTTGCTTTGTGGTTGTTCTAAAACTCGTTTTGTCCTGAAGCCATTCTAAAGTCGTTCTTAGAGCTTTTTTTTTTCAACTGCGCAAGTTACCTCTTACATGATGGTGACATTTGAGATGTGAATTTTCATTTAAGTCAGTGTCTCTAGCTTTAATGCAAGCAGCTATCTCTTCTAAACCGATAAGTATCCTTTTTCCAGGCTGGAAGAAAGGTTAGCGTTCACAAGTACAAACGTGGCTGCTGTATCCGATAGTTCAATACAAAATAGTGCGGTGTTGACCGAAACGGAAGAAGTCGAACCCTATTCGGTGATTACATCTCAAAGAAAACCTCCGACTAGTTTCTCCGATCGAAATAACGCAGTGAACTATCAAGAAACCGACATAGCTGATCATTACGATGATGACAGCGCTGAAGAGTATGCCGAAATGATCCCATATTCAGAAGATGGATCGGTCTCGTCAGTTCCTTATGAAAGCTCGAAGCCTTCACAGAAATCTTTTTATTCCACAAATTACGATATCGCAGTAGCTCTCAACACTAAGCACACTTCGATCGAAGAAAAACAACACGCCGCTGTTAGTGGGCATCGAGATCACAAGAGTGAGTCTTTTAGAAAATTTCCTTTTCCATCGTGTTACTTTCGTTGATGATGTTGGCAGACGTTTCTTCTCTTTTCTTGTCTCGATTATTCATTCTAACAAAAGAAAAGCCTCATGCAGCCGTCGATATAATAGAGGAAGTAATCCATTCCCCTCCCTCTCCATGAAGAAGCTGAACATATTTTTATCTCACACTTGCAGTTTTAACGTCAATGGTATTGGCTCAGATTTATGAACCAGTACATCGATGTACTGAAGCTGCTGAAGCTGAAGTGTATTAAAGGTTACGCTTGAACTATGCCTACAGCAAATCGCACACTCACTGATTCATACTTTCCTATGCACTTAGTTTCATGCTGTTATTCAAGGCGTTCGATTAGGAGGAGAATGGCCTCGTTTGATGTTTTCATTTTGAATGGTTGAGTGGAGGAGTTTGTTTGCATTTTTTAGCAGTTTATCGCAACCACTGCTATGCCAATGCGACTAATTCTGATTCATTTGGCAGTTTTATGTAATATTAAATCAGAACTTGACAGGACTTTTTAGGATTAATGAATGAAGAAATTTTATTTCCGTCAAAAATCTTGTATATGTTTTTGTTGTTGAAACGGACTTTTCGGGGAAGAAAGGAGTGAGATAAAAAATTGAAAGAAGAGTCGAGGTTGAACGGAGCTGAAAGTAGGAAAAGAATGCATTTTGCTTTCGATCGGTGGTTTGCAAATGAGGAGGTTGCCATAAAGAATGTTTTATAGATGAAAAACAGCCTGAGGATGCTACGAATGTTTGGCTGCCAGAGGATACTGTGCGTACGGATACCAGTAGTCGCCGTTCTATGAATGCGGTTGGACACACACCGTTCAAAAGTGGCAATGGCCGTACTAGTCCAAGTCTGGCTAAATTTGATTATTGGATGTTTCTTTTTGAAGTTGAAAGTTTGAGAACATTGATTTTTCGTATAAATGAAGTGCCGTGTTCTGCACTAAATACTAAAGGTACAGTGAAGTAGGCTGTCGCGATAGTTTCATCTCTTGGAATGTTGAGTTTTTATGTTTTGCTCTTTACTATCCTTACGTTGTGCGCGCTTTTTTTTTTTCTTCTCTACTTATCTCCTCATTAGCTCATCAATTTCATTGGTTACATGACTGCACTTTGATAAGCTAGAAAGTCCTATGGACGAAATTGGTGATCACTGCTGATACATTGCATAGCCTCATCGACTAGTCTGCAGCCACTTAACTGTTGAAGTTGTACTCTTTATGCAGGGGAGGGGGTAAGGAGAATTCGTCGAAGCTCATACGATAGCTTATAAAGTGCTTTTTAGGAGGACACGGTCATTTTTATGAGCGGTATGCAGGTGCCAAACAAACCGACCGCCACGCACAAGTAACTCGCAGCCAGGCTGGTGTAATGATGGGTATGTCACTGCCGAAGTATTCCTCTCCTCTATATTATCTACCGAAACAACGCGGAGTAAACATCGTACGGGTAATCGCTTCATTTTCGTTCATCACATGTGATAGCATTCTAAAAACAACACGCAGAAATCAGCAGAAACTGCAGAAATTTATTTCCTTTGTTTCAGAGCGAGTCATCGGTTTCAGTGAGTAGTGCTTACGCTGGGACAACAGCTCGCTGAAACGTTCTATTGCAAGTGAAAGAAGGAGTAGTTTTGTTTTTTCTATTCTGCTGAACTGCTAAAACCTTAAGTTTTGATGCCTAAGAGCAATGGTGTTGCCTGAGTAGGAAGAAAGGCTGTTGCGTCGCAGGAAGCCGATGTTAGCTGGATATAATTGTCTTCGATAATGTGTCAGTTATGATCATTGAGTTATTCATTTGAATCATATTTAACTAGCACTAAAAATTTTTAGCTTATCCGTTCTAACGATCTATAATCGTTTTCTTTTTTCTTTTTTTTTATGCGGTATACCTCACATTTGAACGTTTTCAATCGGTTTTGCACCAGTTGAACCTGCGAGGTTGTGTAGACACGGAACACAACGTTTCGAAAAACAATTGCGCAGAAGCGGTTTAATCGCCAATAACAGAAAATGAATAGATCAAAAAATCAAAATAATTGGTGCAGAATGTTCATGTTGATCTTTGGACATGTCATTGCTTTGGCACAAATTGATGCATTTAGAGTGGGGAACCACCGCACTTTGCTTTCGAACGTTTCATGGTCAATGGACGTGTTGTCGAAAGGCAGAGGCATCTGGATGGTGGGAAACCAATCACTGTCGAGTTATGGAATCCAGCACTGCATGGTTAAATATCTTTTCTTGTTTTGAAACTTATTTTCGTGAGGAAAGTACATAAGGTACTTCTGTCCTCCAAGGATATTGAACGATTCTTCCAAATTTTCGTTTTCAAAGAGTTCGAGAAACTTCCGTTGAGACGATCGGCAGATAAGCAGAAGCCCGACTCACTTTTCTTGGATGAAAAACGCACTGAAAAAAAACTTCATCTCATCATCTTGGCTGCCTTTCTATAAACTTGGAGACACATCCTTAGTTGTTTCAAGAATGTTTGTGTGGAGTAGCGGTGCTTCTGAGAGAGAGGTAATTCTGTCGTGAATTTTTGGGTAAATTATGCCTATTTATAAATTCCTTTATTTGCTTACCTTTATTAGTTCCCAGAAGCCAAGGAAAGCACATTTTGTTTCTGAGCTTAAAAGCTTGTTTTAGCTGCGCTCATCGTGTTCTTATATAATGTCATTAAAAGATGCAAGATGAGGCACTTGAATTGGTTTGTTTTATTTGCTGTTAAGTGTGAGAGATTTGGAAATGAGAGTATAATAGTCAGCGAACGTTTTCGATGACTTTTGGGCTACATTTAACTGAATTTTTTGCCTCTGATTCTTCAGTTTCTCATTATTTTCGCATAGTGTATTGTTTAGAGTTCAATTTCATCCCGTTTTAATGAATAATATCTAATATATACGGAAAAACGCTAATTTTTTTTTAGCCTATGGGTCAAAATAATATTCTCAAAAATTATCTTTAAGAGCGGTGATGTTCACTATTAAAAGTTTTCAGGGCTTGATTTGATTGCTCATCCAGGCTCCAGAATAGATGGTTCGTTGCGCCCACTACAAAAGGATGTGATTAACATTGGACAAGGCAGAAACAACGTTGAGCGTATGCGCCTAAAAGAGCTAATGGAAAAAGTTAGTACGAAAAAACATGCTACCGGAGTGCGAAGTCAAACGACGTTATCGCCTGGCAGTTACTCTACCGAGCAGGATGCGGAATCCGTTGTTCCTGAGCAAGCAAATGTTGAGCCAGTGAAAGCGTGTTGCGGCTATGAGAGTGGTATATACTATGTCTTTCTGCCATTTTGTTGTACAATATTGAAAATTCGAATGTTTCTCACTAATAACCGTTCAATGTTCTTTCAGAGGAGCACCTAAGGCATTGGTCCACCTTTACTTTCATGCTCATCTTATATCACTATCAATTTTCAACGTTTATGTAGTAATGGATAGGCTTGAAAACCGTAGCAAGTGAAATACGCTTTTCTAGTTTCTGTGTCATCAACCCCATATAATTTGAGAACTTAAGAGCGTCAGGTGTGCAGCAAAGGAATTATCCACTGCTTACATGCTTCGACTTGGAACTTTGTTCAAAAGCGACTTGGAATTTTGTTCAAAAATTGTGAAGTTAGGGTTCATATGCACACGCTATTAGGATTGAATGGAGACTGAGCATGAGCCATGATTGAGTTTTTATGGTGCCTTTCTTTATCGTTGCAGCTGGGCGATTTCTTGCTGAATGTAAGCTAAGGAAAACTGTTCGCTTTCTGAAGCATGGATGTGCTATTTTCTAAAGCGTAATGACTGCAGATGTATATACTGCCGAAGAGTACGATTCGCATCATTCAGAGAGCACCGAAGATGAATGGTCTTCAGATGATGATTCCTCTTCAGACACCGAGCACGAGATTCCCGACCATTCGGCACTAAATGCCCATCATGCTAGAAGAAACTCTTTCGAAGTGAGTGTCATATTTTGTTTGCCATAATTTGCCGCATATTTTACTCCGAAAATGTTTAAGAGTTATGATTTATTAATACAGTATTTAGAAGTGGCTGGTAACTACGGTTAAGTGAAGAGAAAGGAATCAGTGATAGCAGGAACGGTGCAGTTGGGATTGCAGAAATCATTCTAAAGTTAATACTCGTCTATAGGCCAGCCTCGTTGCAGATTAAAGAGATAGCGGGCGGGAAGACAAAGAAACGTGGAGGGTTTCCAAGTGTTTTTGGAATTGCTAGTCATTAAATTACTCTGAGTTTATCGCTCGTAGGATTTAGTGTTTAATAAATCCTTCCCATGGCTGTAGAAACCCGTCCATGGAGGGAAGCTGACAGTCGGAGACATGCGACATCAAAAACCTAACACAATGTAGGCACGCTTATTTTTACGCCAATTTTTGCTAATAATCTGAAAATTTCCCCGCCGAAATAGCAAGGATAATTATTTATTTATGATCGAGTTTCTTACATATGTCAGTGAATCAAGCATTTCTTACAGTTATCTCAGTGGTACATTGATGAATGCTTCGTTGTCAAAAAAGACCGCTTTCTGACAGGGGCATCGCCGTTTGAGCGGCGTGTCGTCAAGACACAGACTCAGTGTGCTCAGTTCTGCCTCAGGTATAATTTTATTTAAGATTCCTAACTGTGCGCCTACGTTTACGGTTTGGGTCTATTGTGGTAAATAAAATTCGCTAGCCAAAATTTGGAAGCCGTTCTCGCATCATCGTTCAGTGTTTAGCGGTGGAGTTTTTTCAAAAGCGAATGCGCTGCCCTTTGAGGTATGCTGCCCGAAGCGTATGATCCCCGAAAGCATAAGTAAATCTTTCTAGCAGTCAGTTTATTTGCGGAACTCCGTGACTTATGAAAACTATTCGTGTTCATGTTTGTTTTGCACATCCACTTTTTTTTTGAACGGCGTTTGAATTTTTTTAAAATTGTTTTCTTCATTCGAGTATCACACAAGAATGCTACAGTATGTTTATTTCAAATTGCTAGTTATTGCTAAAGGTAGAGACGCAAGGTTTGTTCCGTTTTTCAGCCGATAGAGCATGGTATACTAAATAATATGTTTAAAATCTTTCATGCTTCCTTGTGAGTGAGCATTACAATGGAATTGAATTCAGCTGAATTAAAGATCGTTTTAAACTCATTATTTCAGCTGAAATAAGATTATTATAGGTACCAAAAATGTTATCGCATGATTGATCTGCCGCTATATTGTATGGATGATTTCAGCTTAGATTATTGCATTTCGGCGTTGTATTCGTCGTCGATTTCCACATGTGACGTGTTCAATACGAAGAGTGGCGACGGTCAAGTTCGGCTACTCAAACTCAGCGATTACATCTACTTAGAGCCTAAGCCGGGCAAATCCTCAGCTTGCCTAATCGGTATCGTCATTATTTTCCATTCCTTTCAAAAACCTATTTTGGAGTGATGTACAAGAACAAAAGAAAAAATTACAAAGGTGCTGAGTGAATCACCCAACGCATTAGATGAGAAGAAGAGATGAAGATGTGTGAAGTAATATAATTAATAATAATGTGCGCAACTTTCAGATGCCGCTCGAAGGTTATCGAGGTTATATGGAGCATCACTCGCCTACAACCACGCCATGCCACCACTGTCACGGTGAGATTCTAACTGTTATTGGTGCAGTTACAATAATTGAGTGGAGCCGTAATTCGCAAGTATTGAGACGTAGCTGTGCGTATTCAAGTTGTTGAGCATTTCGGCGTTGACAGCTGATGAGTATTTTTTAACTATCGGAGTTATTAAGCGTTTTGTATGTTGTGTTATAATTTCGTTGTGCTACAACTTACGATTTCTTACGAGAACTATGGCGCTAAGTGAAAGTTCCTCAGGCCTAGGCTAAATGCTTTCAAGTATCCAAGTTTCCCACTGCATTAATGCGATAAACTCGAAAATACTTGCTGCTTTCCGGAATAAATCCGAATTTTTCGTTCACTAAGTTGTTGCATGTTGGTTGGGAGTGCGGAAGAGAGCGTTCGCCTATACACGTTTAATGTACGATTACAGGTTTAATAAAGAAACGATTGACATCTATCGCGCACTAATCGATGAGGATAGTAGCTTGCCGGCATATCCGCCGTCCACTCATTTCAAAGGTGTTTCTTAAAGTCTGCTATCATCTGATGCGCTGAAGATTTGAAATTTGAATTGAATTGTTTGGTTGTTGAATTGGATTTGTACGCTGCTCAACATTGAGAGTGTATAATCTTAGATGATAATTTACTATTTGAGACGATTGGTGTAATGTTTAACTGTAAGTTTCATGATTTGGCTAGAAACAAGGCAGAAAAATTTCTTGAAAGTGAAAACGAGGACTCCTCGTTAAGATCTCAATTTTCGCTTCATAGAATTTGAAAACATTTTGGAGTTCTTATGTTCATATAAATGCTGAAACGCTCATGATCTTATTTTATGGAAATTATTTTTACGCTTTCAACGTCTAAGCGTCGTTGGCCAACGCGCTTTCAGACAAATCATTTCGGATCGTTCACCCCTATAGGATATATCTGTGCACAAAAAAGGTCTAAGGTTTCGGCTCTGTTTAACCTATTTACCAACTATAGCATTAGCCGCATATGTTCTTGATGATGGGACTAAGAAACTGTTGACGTAGAAAGAATGGTAACTGCATGGAGGTTGTAGTCCAAATTACCTTAACTGTTTTGAATGCTATTAGTTTTCGAATATTTAGCCACTCGATTCGATGTGGCGACGTCCTGAGAGTGCAAATATATGTCATTGAAGCGAAAATTTTGATAGTTTAATGACAACATGCTCGAGCTACGAGCTTTCAGAGTCGAGTTTATGAGGTTTTTTGTTCCCTCATTCTCATACTTCACCACGTAATAGATCGACACTAATGCAAACATGAGACTTCAGTGCAGTCAATAGAACTGCTCTTGTTTGAAATATACTTTTCAAATTCAGAGCTTGCTCGATTTCAGTTCATCTTTCATTTGTGTATAGGACTTTGTTGTCTCTTGGTTCTTTCCTTTTCTGGCTTCTTGTGTACCTCACTCCTCCATTCGTGAGAACCTATGTAGTTATGCGTTCACTTCTTTTTCAACATTTTCTTTAATATTTTCAAGTTTATAACACAGCATCTTTTCAGCGGGTATGTACGATACCACAAAATTTTACTTATTTTGTTGGTGATGAAGCAGGCATCGATAAATGCTGAGTGCGCATTTTTTCAGCCAAGGATTAATCATCTGTAAGCAGTTATCTCATGCCATTCAGAATGTATCAATTGCTTTTCGGCGGAGCAATTACGAGTTCTTTATGCAAACTTAAAGAGAGTGTACTTTGAAGATGGATGTCAGCGTGGAGAGACGATAATCTTCCAGAAATCGGTTGGATGGCGTCTCACACGAAGGACTGGCCGTGAAATGGAATTCACTTCAGCTGAAGAGGATTGCGTATTTGCTTGCTCTATTAATTTGGTTCGTTGTTTGGCGTTCTTTTCCAGTTTTATTAGTGTCCAAGACGTAGGTTAATGGGAGCTGGCAGTAGTATGGGCAATTTCAATTTAGAAACGGGAACCCTCAGAGTTTGTTCGGGACTTATGTTGAACTCAGTTCTAAAAACTTTCTTAACCTATATTTAAGGTGGCAAAGGAGGGGGGGGGGGGGGGGGGGGGGGGGGGGGTGGGCTGGAGGACATGCGCTTTTGAAGTTCTTTGTGGGGGTAGTCGGCTATCGCCATCACTTGGCAAGCGCTATTTCTTAACAGTACGACAGTATTGTTTGCATTTTGTTTAATCGATTGCTATTCAAGGCAAAGGATTTGGTCCCATTTGAATGCTCATCTGCTGTGTACGATATCACGTCACGGATATGCACGCTATCGGTGTTATTGGCCGGACAGGATAGTAACGATGATCTCACAAGTGATAAACGTGCTGTGTACTTCGAAAAAATGTGCCTCACTGGTAAATTGTTTAGTTTCTACTTTGTTATTTCTTTTTCGAAGGCGTTAGAATAAGGAATTCTCATAGTGGCCATAAAGAGCGGCTATGGGGTGCGATTTAATGTCAAGAACACCGTAACATGCTAAGCTATAGACAGCCACATGGTGCCAGATATGTGCGAAAATGATTGATGCAGAATAGTGCAAGGAGGTATCGGACATAAGTTTTTTTCTCTGTTTTTGAAAACGACTTCAAAAAAGTAACTGCAATGAGAAGGCAACATATAATAAATCTACGCTGCTGATAGAAAACAAAATGGAAAGTTGCACCGCGATAGCCACTGTTGGAAGTTGAATATTACATATTCCATGTTAAAAACTGAATTCCGTTGAGAATTCCTCACTATCCTACATGGGATTGGCGGTGGAGGGATGTGCTTTCGAAGGGCAGTAATGCTATCATAGGGTTTTTCCATCAAGAAAAATAAGTCATCCATGCTAGTCGGAACTACTTTCAACTACAAAGAAAAGCGAAACCCATTTGCTTTTCGTGTGGATATTTGTATCTTCCTTACTTTGATCATGACTTATGCTTTTATTTGGCTCTTTCTTCGCTGAATTCCCGTCGTTGATGTTGGTTTTAAGCACTATCACTATGTACAGTAGGCTAATTTAAAATGAGACCGCTTTATTTAGATTCTTTGGCATCACTGTGTGCACGAAAGCGCATAGAGCGTCAGCCGCAGCACATCCTTCTTCGACATGTGTCTACAGTAGTTACCGTCTCCTCTCTAAGTGCGTGTATAAAACGTTGTCTCTCATGGCTTATTGAGGGCGACAGTTTCCAGTGTCGATCGGCCATGTATTTCCACGAGGTTTGTTGCCCCCTTGAAGGAAATTGCTCATCAAGTGTTGTAAAAACATTTCTAATAGGATTTTCCTCCATAACTTATTGCTTAAAAGCTTCCATGGTGAGTGTGGAATACACTGAGGATGCCATTAAGCCATAAGCTGTCAAAATGCGAACACACAGACAAAACTTTATATTAGGTAGGTCTTAAGCTTTTAAAGCATTTACATGCGCATCTTTCATATTTTCACCTATTTTTTCTATGTTGAGGGCCATCTTATGTTATAATGCATAAGGACTTTCCAATAGCAAAATATCTTACCACCTCAGTAATGCTTGAGCGGTTGCTCCCTGTAAGTAGCAGGATTGCTATGCAAATAGAGCAATCGGCAGTTGACTGCTGACGAAGGAACAAAAAACTGTAAGTGAAAAAATTCCGCACGGGAGGTCGGCGGAAAGGGTAGGGGATGGAGCGGGAGAAAATGGATCAGAAGAAAGGATCAGAGGGGAAGATCCCATATGGACTGAGTATAGGTGAGATGAACCAAGCGTTCTATGTCCGCGTGGATGGTGCCGCTTCAATACGTGGACAGAGCGTGAGGCTCGAAAAATGCATAAAGAGCCTTGATCGCGCTTGAGGTGAATAGCGTTTGTTAATCGCGCGCAGATTGAAGCAAGCAGCTCCTGAAGGCTCACCGGTTCGAAAGTTTATGAGGGTCTTCATTTCAGATTGCTTACTGCTGAAGCTTTCAGATCCCACCAAAACTATTGCAGGCTTGCAATCTTTCGGAGGTGGCCAAGCTTTAAAAAGAGATTCAACAGAAAGTGCATCATCGTTGCGTTTCCTCCCGTGTAGACTGGCTCCAACGGTAGTCAATATAAAGCATCAAATTGTCTGAGACGACCATCGTCAGATTAATTTTGTCGGACGGGTAGAGCACAATTTTAAACCACCTTATTCCATCTAACCAGCCTTAGGTGGAAATGGTAGTCGGAATTCTTGAATTTCGGGTTGAGTTTGCAAGCGGTTAAAAAATTGTGCGAAAGGAGAGAAAATGCATAAGCTTAATTTGAAAGTTTTTTTCGTTGATAACCTCATCACACGGGTTGTCACTTGAGGACCAGTAGTCGGATATTGGGAGAGAGTGAATCCGTCTGTAGATGCTATTCCTGTTTACGCGCTAGTTCAGGAGGAAGTGGGGAACTGTGTGTTGAACCGAAGGACGCGAAAAGAGAGACCAGGTGATTTCATCGAGGAACTAGTATCTCCTGTTGACTACATCGACATGGGTGAATGCTTATCGAGGAGCACAACTTCGCTAAAATCGGTGAGACAACTATTTTTATCAGTTTTTTTTTTCTCGCGAGAAATCATCTTATGAAACTGCTTTCTTCGTATAACACGCTCGTGTGGTCGCGATACTGACCGAGCCAAGGAGGGATATCCCCGGGCGACACTTGAGGGGTGAGAGATGTTGCTTCATTCGTTGGCGCACAACAAGGGCAGTAGTTGACATGTAAACATACAAGACGTATTTTGGCGTGCCCACGCATTCACCTAAAGGTGTATTTCAGTAGCCTCAAGGGTTTGTTGAATGCCAGGCACCTTCAAGCTTAGGGTTGTCGGAGGTTTCAGAGGGTGTAATCTCTGACTCGTCCCAGATGTGGTTTAATTAATCTTCTTGCTGTCATTGCCGTTAAGACATCGGGTACATCAAGGCACCTTACTGCAAGAAGTGGCCTTAGGTTCTAAGTTGTTTTTGAGAGGGGACGTCGTTGAATGCGAGTCACTGGCGAACATTCGGAAGCTTTTGTTGCCATTAACCACTGTATGTCAAACTGAGCCTTACGAAACCTGCAAGATTTCTTCCCTGAGCTGTCTGACGAGAGGGTCGGAGTCTGTTTTCGTCCGGTCAAAGACAAATGAAGTCTTGGAGTGCAAGAAGTTCCTTAACAGGCTCTGTAGTAAGGAAAAAGTGGTTTGGAACAGTTTTGGGCGCATGTTTGCTGTTTTCTGGACCCTCGAAAACTGTGCAGCCAGTGGAGAACTGCTGAATAGTGGATTGTCAGACGCTTTTCAAAGCCTTTATCCCTAATGCTGTGCTTGAAAAGTTCAGTAGCAACGTGGGACGATACTCGGAGTGGTAAGGTGAGCGCTTCAACTAGAAAATATTGCCTTTTGAACGCCATGAGCGAGGGCAGTATGATAGGATTTCGTTGAACAACAGTTTCTATGCATACTTCATTTGCATAATTGCTCTAAAAGCGAGGCTTGTCACTTTAATTAACATATGGTACTAACGTAATATGTTATAAGAGGACAGTTTGTGTTTAATGTAGAAAGCTGTCTGTTCGTTTATTGCGATATGTGTAAAACACTTAATTTTTAAGAAAGTTGTTATGGAACGCGCAGTGTAAGCTGAACGTCGACGTACAATACGATGGTGCTTCCGCGTGGACGCAGCAAGATATACTTGGCTGTTGAATACTTGCTCTTGGGTACGGTAGCCCCATATGTGCTTAATGGAATATGGGACTATTGCTAACGCGAAAGGAAAAAGAATTTAAACATGATTTTTTGTACATGTGGAGGTTTTCCTAGCGGAAGTTTTCTCCTCGGAATCAAATGCTTACATTTACATAATCATTAAGGCTTCCTCTTCATGGAGTGGAGTAAGATAATGGTGAGGAATACTCATACATGCTGGAAAGGAGGTAAGTCAAGAAACTGGCAGGTTCTTCAAGGATTATACAAGGGTAGTGCACTTTTGAAAATGACTTAACAACGGTTGTTGCACATATATGTCGGTTTCTCCACTGAGTTCCCTAAGAGCAAGTTGCTGCGCTTCACACTCATACTGAAGGGCTCATTCAGCCAATGATGGCTATTGTGTTGCCTCCATGATTTCGACAATTGCTCATCATGTTCTTTATTTCTTTCTTCTTTTATTTCTTTGATAATGCCCCCCTATAAGTATTGTTTATAAAATATTCAAAAATGGCAATCCTCCGTTACATCGTCGATAGATGTTCAGTGGTTTCGGTTCACTTCTCTAAGAACATAAAAAAACAATTCCTGAGCACTAGCGATTTGCCAACTTTTCACTGTGAGAACTTAATTTTTTCGAGTGTTTGCAGAACGGCGCAAATGCCCAAGCAGTGATATCGTGCACTAATCAGAGCGTTACATGATTTAAGAGGATGTTGGGTGATTAACTGAGAACGTAAAAAACTACTGCGATTAGGCCTAAAAGGACTGTACAAATAGTAACGGGTATGAAATAGCTTTATACGCGCGTCGACTTTTGCATTTATCACTGCTTGCATAGCAGCATGTGCTCTATGTATTATTTGCATCCACTACAGCTTTAATTTAATAAAAGTTGTTTATTCGAGGACATTTATACACATAGAATAGACATTGAACAGCACAGCCCTGGAGCGAAAGAATACGATATAGTGTGTCACCTTCTCAGAGAAAGGTCGGGCAACTGTTAACAAGGAACGAAATGGCATGCAATTCAACGAGAGGCGGAGCATACTTGGAATTCTTCGACGGGCGGAGACGATGATTTTAGGCCATACGAACTCATCCGGCTGACGCCGAACACTGGTGAGCTTTGGAGTATACGTTTGGCTATGTTTCACGGGACAGCCCTAGACTTAAAAGCTTTTGAATGCTTCTGTGATATTTCCAGTATTCAGAAAACGTAAATACAAACGAACTGGTTGGAACGAAAGTTTCGCAGCTGCCCTGGCTTTACGCCTCTCAGTTGAGGCAGTTGGGCAATCCCTCCTGTTTCAGTGAGGGAGCACAGTTGCGCCATCCTGCTATCAATCAATTTTCTGTGGTTCGTTTAATTTATGCAGCGCATACCAGACGGTCCGAAGTTGCACCGGCAAGTTGGCGTAAAGCTCAGCGTAAGGCTCAGCAAACGTTAGCGCAGCTCGTTGTGGGATTAGTCAAGGTCCACGATTTCCAAATTTCGGCACAGTGGTTTAGGAATCACTTAATACAGTAAGCATTCGCCTACGGATTTATTGCACGCTACTGAGCAGTGTTAGCATCTTCCAAGTTTGTGTGGTATGCGGTGGCGCGGCGAATCACTCGATTCACTGGATGACGACTCGGAGCCAACTCTTCCAGTCGTTTTATCCATCTCATGCATGTCTTCGCACGCCGACCACGTCGATGAGTCCCGTCTTCTTCGACCGGCTATGATTTCTGACGTAATTAGACTCGATGCCTCAAAATAGATCACGTTAGAGCATGCAAGTCCAGAGGGAAGGTAGCCAATAAAAAGGCCGATCAGAAAATTTTCATCACCGATCTGCGGATTAATTTAAAGTAAAGGCTATAGGCGCATCAGTACTTAACAGTACTGCAAATGAAGCGGAAGATTATTTGTTGGGGCCTTCGAAGATGATGAGTCCAGATTTCACACATTGTTCGAGTAGTGTGCATAGACTTTCAAAAGGACGTGACAGGAATTAATAAACCGCTTTTTTCCAAATAAGGGGCTTTGCAGCGTGACACATGCGCCAATAGAACGCCGATAAAACAACAATTCGAATTTTTTATCAAAAATTTGCTCCAACGTCCCCCAATACTTCAACGCGCCATGCCGATGTGTTGCACGGCGTTGGATTCTCTTCCGCATTCGAGCTAGCTAAGCATTGTGAGGATATTCAGCAGTGGATGAGCTCTAGTCGTTCTTTGATCGATCTCACAGATAGACACCTCGGAAGATGTTGAAGTTTCAGGTGTATCCGGGGCGATTATAGAAATCGAGCATCGTAAGCAAGAAGCGAACATAACCTCTTCATAATTCCTAAGCATCTCGTTTTGTCGCAAAACGAAACTCGGTTTCGCAGATGGCGTTTCAAAATTTGCATCCGCATCGGTTGGCATTGGCGAAAGCAACTTTATTGCATCGGTAATAGATGTGTAGGCTTCATTCTTTCTAATGTACCGTCTTCTGAAAACGTAGGTGCATTTTAAAGTAAGCTAACACTAATGGCAGCCGTATAGAATTTGGCGAAGAACAGTACTGAACAGAATGGATGCGGAAACGCTGTATCAAATATCATCGAAATCGACCGATACGAGGCAATCCAACGAGAGAAGTTAATTAAAGCGAAGAAACCAAAATGCCAGCACCTTCCACAATGCAGTTACTCGACGTAAGATTAATAACGTTTGGTTAAATCGCCAATAAACTGCAATGGAAAGCCTGCAAGTACCACTTGCCACACAACTTGTGTGAATAACTCCACGGATTCAACGTCGAGTTGAATCCACGCGATAAATTCGTAGAGTTATTCACGATGCAAGTATTTTCTTGTCTCAGCGTAGAACACAGCTGGAGAAGATCGAATAAATAAGGAGTGTATTTAAAATTTTGACATTGAAAATATTAAGCAACTGGCAATAAGCAATGAACTAGATGAAGCGGTTGGCTCACCTCGGGAACGAGGTCTGTTTTTCGGGCAACGACGCAGGTGACTCATAACCATTCGCTTCGAGATCGTCCTCCGTAGTATCGCCGCATACCATCGAAGCGGGTCTTTGCCGTTTCGTGCTGTGTCTGCTGGTGAATTGAATGTGCTTTTGATGGATGCGGCCAATGTCCACATCCGTTCCCATCGTGGAGCGAGCTTTCAGTATCGCTATGATGTCACGTTGATTCTTCTCGATGTTTTCCAAACGCGATTCGATCTCCCAAACAGCTGACTTTATATTCCATTCTTCGTTCATCATCTCGTTTAGTCGTGAGTACATTATTTCTGCCCTGAGAAGTAAAAACTCGACAAGTACGAGCCTTACACAGACAGGTCCATCAACTTACCCTAGAAGAAGTGTCATATATGTATGTCATGTTTTCTTCTAATCTTTGTGTTTTATTTGTGTACCTTGTTATGCATAACCTTAAGTGAGAACTATTGTTGAAAACTGCATGGAATAAAACAGAACTGAGGCAATAATAAAACATTGTAGGTGTATAGGCAGGGAAACGATAAAACAGATTGATTCTCACTCCTGTTTTACAAAAAGCCAAACGGACTTGGTGAAGTAGCACAAGTCTCTTTGAGGGTGTCATAACGATACCAACAGAGAAAGCCTTTCGTGTTTGGAAGAGGCATCAATCCGGAATTTTCCGAAGGCCATTCCTATATTCGTGGGAGCTGGCAAGTCAAGCTTCAAAGTCAAAGCCGCTAATAACGTGTGAAATCGTATGAAACTGTTTACAAAGTTAGAACCAAGTGGGAATCTTTAACAAATGCAGCAAGATGTGCGCGAGCAAAATAAAACTCTCTCCAAGTTAAACATCACTCTACACCTCATAATTAGGATACCATTACTTCCGATGCACTTTCCATATTACCAGCCAGCCTTGTGTTGTTGCCAGCTTTGTACAACCAAATCAAAAAAAAATAAAAAATTCAAAAAAGATGATTCTCTTAATTGTACACCTTTCAGCAGTGGTCTGAAGGCGTGTTTCAGAATTCAGCACCTCACTTATGAATTTTTTTCTTGAGAGATCATCCATGCAATCTTCTTCAAAATCATGTAGCTTGCGTATTTCATCCTCATCCAAACGCACCTCTGCAATAATCATCTGGAAACTCAAATTAATTGTATATGCACTCCCAATTATGTGCTATCAGCAAATTGCTCTATGCAAATTTTTTTGAAAGCCTTATTTTTTGCGAAATATACTGGAATCATGTTAGATGAAGCGACCAAATTATATTTTTATGTAATGAATGGAAAAAATATTTTCACTATCAAAAAAGTTCACACAAATAGTTTCCAAAAATGCTTTGTTTTACTTTCAAAATGAATGGTTTTTTATGTACTGTCGTAACCTTCGTTGCTCTTAATTGCTTCCTGAATGAATGGAGCATTTCCTTTAAAAAAAAATAATTTACTCATTGCGAAGTCGGATGATCCATAGTTACCCTGACCACGTTTGTATCTTCGTCGATCCCATCTGCGCAACTAAAATATTCGCAACAACAATTCCTGCCACTTAACAAAGAAAAATCCACTCTAAACATCTTGCATCCTTTTCTAAAACGTGACTGTAAAAGTCAAAAATCGGTTCTGCACCATGTCTTTTGTTTCTCTTTTTTTTCGACAAAAATATGCTGCTCGATACCGACAGTGTATCGAGTTCCTACTCGAATATAGTTAACTGTGAATTCACAAGAATCAAAGTATATCAAAATTTTTTAGGAGAAGGAAATTAGACAAAGATAACTTTAAAAAAGGAACGAACCCGAAATAAGTGTTTCATTAGCGAGATAAGATGTGCAATAGGCGTAAATGGGGGTGGTAGAAGTGGCGTATTCTCATATTCCAGTACCTGTTCGTAGCGTTGAAAGAGCCAAACTTGTTGCGACATATCGTTCGTCTCGTTGAAAATATTACTTAATGAAAATACGTGTTATAAATTGTTTAAAATGTGTTATCAATTGTTGAGTAAAACAAAATCTAAATCACAAAATCATATGAGAAAATATCGCATATTTTAAGTGAGCTTCCATCACAAATAGCGCAGTTAAACAGCGTTTGTGCTATATTACACTTTAAGGTGTAGCACTTCTTGCATATTGTTAGCACTGTGTGCACATCTAATCTATCTACACATTTTGGTTTTGAAATTAAATATGCTGCTGAAATGTTTTAAAATGTCACCACTTATATAACCACCCACACTGTTTTCCCCGCATTTTTAGTGCAGATTATTTGGTTTCAAAGTTATAACTAAAGGATTGTCGAAATTCTAATCGTCAATTCATTGTGGCTTATACTAAGTGGTTTGAAGAAAGTTTCTGCAATTTCGCTTAATGATTCTCAAAGATTTTGTTCTTTAGAATTGTTTTGCTCAACGTTTTCACCTGGTGTGGGAGACACAATCTGCGTTAAAACTTGATCATTTTACCTTCCTTCTTTCGAACTTCTGCATACCAACTATGTCCATTTCAAAGACTCATCTCATCCTTTATGCATGTATAGGTAATGACTAAGCGATGATTAATTAAGTAACAGAGCTTGTCTTCTGACACCTCCAGCTATGCAACGGATAGAACAAGCAAAGAATTTCTATGTTGACTACTCACACAAAGAAATAAATGAATTTTTCTAATCCAGAATGGATAAAAGTTTCGAGCGTAAATTTTATCATACCACCGCTATTACCGTGCCGCGACTTCTTCCCTTTATCTACAAAATAAAATATCTACAACAATAAACTTCACAAATTCCTCCTTGATTTACTAATTTTTCTTTAAATATGCCTATCATCTTTCAAAAGGATATTTTTTTCCTGTCCCTCTCTTTATCTTGCCTAAAAAGTGCAGTCGTTATCTTATGAATAGCATCAAATAAACTCAGCACTAAAGAAAATAAATTACGTAAAAACTTTCGATAAAAAAAGAGGAAAATCAACCTTCATCACCGCATGTATCGATCTCTCCAGCGTACACCTCTCCATAGAGCATAAAATATGGCTTGTAAAAGATATTCCGAACTAAGAGCCAATTCCATTTTTCATGTGGATATGTGATCGACTGTCGTGAGACGCCGAATGCCATCAAAGTGACCAATAGCAATACAAGGATGTAACACATATTCAATATCTAAATTGCATTCTTTATTGCTTAATCGACTGATCGTTGAAGATAAGGCCGTAGGCACAACTCCCTTTCGAAAAGGTGGAATTTTCGACTCAATCATAAGTTGAAAAAAGCGAAAAAGTATTGGAAACGTCCGTTTTATAGAACAAATAAAAAGATAAAAACATTCAGCTCTCATCACCTCTCGTTTCTGGCCATCAATTAGATGTACTAGTTTATTTCAATGATAAATCCTCAGTGGCGAAAATTATAAGAAAATTCAATAATCTACATAATGAATCGAAATTTACGTATCTTTTCAGAAAAAATTTGTTTAACAAGTTATTATAAGAGCAATGCGACTCTTCGACTATTCATTTAATGATGAGAACTTAATCGTCACTTAACATCCATGCTTCAGAATAATACATTTACAGCACAAGAAAAAAAAATGAATAAAACTGCTGCTCACCATTTTGCCGGCCATTGTTATATACGGTCCAAGACGAGGGTGAACACTCATAAAATCAAGCACCTTAATATACCAGAGTACTGAGTCACATGCCAAAATCACTCGTCCATAAGAATGCCTCGTTGTCGGATTCAAACGAAATGCGAATCCGATAAAAAACGATAGAATTGCAAGCATAGTGAGGTAGTTCCAATGCCGATTGAAAAATACACGAATTTTTTCCAATAAGGAGCTGGCTTCTTGAACGATGAGCTGAAGAAAAAAAAATTAAAATTTTAGCAATGTGAAGTGGCCTCTCACAAACGTATAACAAAATGATGGAACCCTCATATACGTAACAGATCAGGTTAATGAGAAGCATTAGATGCACTCAGTTATGATAGGAAGAAAGAAACATTAAGGCGAATTAGTTTACTATCGAAAGACAACGTCACTTGCAAAGAGGACCGAGACAGATCGACTAAAGAAAATAGTTTACCATTTTCCATCGGCATAATTTACAAATGTGGAAAAGTTTAGGTAGAGTTCCCTGTTGTCACTGTAATAAGCATAAAATGTTAGCTTACACAACACAAATGCTGCAACCTTACGAAAATGCTCCATGGCGAATGCAATCACATAGGCGAGAAGGAACCACTCCACTTTGAGTGGTTTCACTGGGAATTCGATGAGCAACACATAGGTCATCGCAAAAAGAAACGATGCGAAACTCAACGACCATGCCCAAAATGTTGTAATAGGTGCCAAATAGAATACGCCTACTTTCGACGTCCATCGTGTTGAGCTGCCAGTCGGCTACAAAGTTCAGCTATTCCATTCCGCTCAATTATTAACCGATCACATTATAATTAACATGAATTATTTCTTCCTAGTGCGATCAAAAATGTGTAGTAGAAAACCAATAGGTACAGTAATATTTGCTTTTTTGGAGGTTTTCCGACACTATCATTTCTTATTTGTTTACACTCATCCTGTGGTTAAAATAGGCAATAGCATTCGTTGAGGGAAGTTTTGAAAAATCATACATGGCGAACCTTTTATGAAGGAGAGCTCTCACTATCAAACCCAAAAAACATAATCTACTATTAAAACAAGGTCCATACGCCATATGAAATACTTGAATGAATAGTGTTACCCCCTGTTAAATAATCTCGTAGTTGTTGGTAATTTCAAAATACTCTCGATGTCTCTAAATCATCAATATTCGTTCACTGTGTAATTTATTCATGAATTTTATGAATTTTTTGAAATTTTTGGTGTCACACTGATTAACTGAAATATTTTTGGGTAAAATCATTTGTTGAATTGTTTATTTGAGAAATTAAATTTGAAATTGATGGATCTAAAAAAATCTGATAAATGAAATATAAACTAAAAAAGATTGGGATTTAAAATAGTGAAATTAATTGAAATTATTCATAAAATAAAATAAAAATTAAAACCTAAATGAAATATCGAATTTTATAAGAGATAATTAAATACCAATTCCAATTATGGAATAAATCATTTCAATCAGTACAATCGTTCAACTACTCCAACCCAACCCCTTTCCCAACTCTTCAAGCAAATGAACCGTACCATTAATGATCCACCGCGTGTACTTTCTCTCTCTATAAGGTTGCCAGTCTCAACGAGGTTTGTTGCTTGTTTGCTGCTATCCATCGAAAACAGACTTGGCTTCTTGGAGGTATGTTTTCTGGACCTGAACAGCTGAAAATTTTTGTCTCACTAAATGCTCTAAAAATATGCTAGCATTATCCAAAATATGAGTATGCAAGCTGCTAAGTCGATGGGGCGTAAAGTTCAAATTTTACTTGCCTATTAAAAACATTTGCAAGCCTGCAAGCCCAAGTTTGATAATCCTTTCAAGTATAGCTCCCAATAAACTTTGTCTGTTTTGTTTGACCACATGAAAGTGGCTAAGCATCACTTGGGATTATACTTGAAGGGATTGTTGCCAGAAAAAAGTTTCTGTTATGGGATGTTCAACATTTATAACGATATGCTGCAAAACATTTCCATCATTTTCTTCAATATACAGGATGGAGCAAGAGCAAAAAAATTAATGTACTCCTGAGACATGAGGTGATCTCCTTTATGCAATCGGTATAAACCTCGTGAATAAATAAATGAAAGAATTTATACAAAAATCGTTAGAAGTTTATCTATGAGCAGAAACCCTCGAGAGAATTCTGTAGAAGCTGGTAAACGTTGTCAAATAAATGCACACCCAATTTTCCGAGATGATTGACTTCGTTCGGTAATCGAAAATGTTCACATTTTTTAATTTCTGGAAAATTTAGAGAATTTTCTTTAGAGAATTTTCTTATGCTATACTAAATGATTCAAACGTGATCAACAGATTTGTAAATCCATCGAAATTTTTTGAAGTTGTCCTCGTTTTTAAAAGAACCATATAAGATGCTGAGAGAATGAACGAGAAAATCACCTACAGATGTTATATGAAGAGATACAGTGCTGCTTCCACTTTGGCGACCAAGCTTTTGCTCCTCATCATCACATCCAACTTCCATTTCCTGAAATTGCTGATGGAATCTCATGAAATAGGGGCACTGTATTACAGTATGAATTTGGAAGATGATAGTACAGTGTCTTCAACAAACTATACTTTCCTAACTTCTCATAGATGGTTAAATTTACAAGAGAAACTCAGTTGAAGTGAGCACACTGCAAGCGCTCAAGTAATATGCAAATGAATTAGTTACCGTATTCCTAACACTAGTTTTCAAATAGATAAATGCATTATCTATAGTCGATTAACGATAACCGAATTGATTTGCACTAGACCGATGGCCATTAAGAAGAACAGTCGTTTATAACTGTCTAAATCACCGAGAAATATCGTAATTTTCGCATAAACTAGAAGATGTAAGAAATGATAGACCTCATTTGAATTGTCCGAACTTCCAGCGTAATGTTGTTGATGATCGACGTCCACATGTGTCGGCCATACGGGTGATTTGACATCAAGCAGGAGGATACTCGGCGGAAACGCCAATGCTAAAATCACTTTAACGTTCGGCTGGCTGACAGGTTTTTAGGAGAGTTATCAATAGTACCTTCTGATAAGGAGTCCTCCGTGCCAAAGATCCGCCAGCAAGATTTGACAACTGAAAATATTTTAAACAATTAATTTTTTTTTTTGCAAAACAAATGTGCAAGGTTGATTCAATATGACAGATAAACAAGAGTAAATCTGTGGGTGAGCGTATGAATGACTTTTATGAGAAAAAAGAAAAGTCAATTATAGCTCAAAAATTCCTCTCTTTATTGGTATTTCACTTATTAATACCTTCTCATCCATTTACTTACTATATCTTAGAAGTACCATAGAAAATATGAAGGGAATTAGTGGAAAGCGCATCAGCAACGTTAACGCGATATGCGCTTTTTGTAAACAAAAATGCAAATGCAATATTATCTACAAATGAGCACATATATGAACGTTAATCAAGTTTCTTGTTAGGTTAATTTTGAGCAGAAAATAAACATATACTTACAACCCATCGTAACTAATTGGTAGCTGAATGATTACTGCGAAACTATATGTAATATGATATAATACTGCTATGCTATATAACAACAACACTACTGCATCATTCTATGTAAGATAAATAAAGGTGACATGATAGTTAATAAATGAATTTAAACATGATGATTTCCTCAATGTAAAGGATTACACCTAAGAAATTAGATTTCTCAGATAAAGAAAATTGCATCTTTCCTAACAGTTGCCGTGAAAACATCATAAACGAAAACATAACACAGACCAAGTGATCGAGAACATGGTGTTTTTTCCGCTGAAACACAAACATGGAAGAAAAAAGGCGTTGATAATGAGCTGCTTACTGAAACAGCAATAAAAACAACAAAAATATAAGGATGAAGGAGAGTGAATTTTTCAGCGAAGTGCGGAATTTCGAAAATATATCGCTTAGGAAGCAATGATCGGATGGGTCCTCCAAATGAGAACAGTAGAAGTGTTTCTATTCGAGGTTTACTTGTGCTTTCCATAATAACCAAAGTCGTAATAATGGCTTGATTTTACTCTTTATAATACAAGTTACCAGTAGAAGTTTCCTTCGTACTAAATGCAAGCGTTGCAGTAAAGCTTCGTTGGGCAAAGCCAGTCACAAAGGATCTTGATGCAATAAAGTGAATTTCAACTGTTACGTGACATGCGGTATTATCTGACGCAGAATCCACTGTCCCATAGTGAAACAGAATTCAAAGAGACTAGTTGATGGGAATCCACTGAATAAAAGCTTTTTAGCTGCAATTAAAGTAAAAGAAAGTGTCGGACAATAATGAGAAGATGGAAATGTTGAAAAACGAAATAAGCATTAAAATTTACCATGGATGTGCAAGAAATTGTTTGTTGTTTGCAATGACAGCTAATGAGAGACATGTATGATGGCCCCAATCTGGCAATTCAGCCGTAAGAAGTCGTAACGTTTGAGTGTCATCCTGTTGATAGCAATGATCCAATAAATGCAAGCTCTCAGCCTTGAACTCTCTAAATGCATTCGCGAAAATCAAAGGACAACTTGGATGACAATTGTGACAGCTAAATATTCAGCTAAAATTAAAATTGCTAAAATATTCAATGTTGAATGCTATGCTAAAATGCTAAATGCTAAAATTAAATGCTAAAAATGTACTCCCACTATAAAAGAAGACAGTAGAACACATACAGATTCTAATATATCCTCGTTGAATGCTATACAACGCAAGCTTCCATTGCGCTTAGCTTCTTTTGCTTATTCAAAAAATATTGAAACATTCAACAATCGTATTATGTCAATGAGCAGAATCAGCCCATTGCCAACAATTAACACTAGGAAAATTTGGTTTAAAAAAAGAACAATTAAAAACGAGGATTGAAGGAAGATGAGAAAAAAGTTATCCAAAATAATAAAGTCATTGAAATAAAAAGATAGAGGGAAACCAATAATATTTTTGCTATCGGCTAATCGAAAAAATAAACGAATAAAAAGATGAGTTGCATCATTGAAAAATGCTAAACAATACAATGCTATTCGACAGTAGGCTTATCATCGAATTGCTAACGCTTGACTGAGCTTACTTAATGCATCCGTTAGAAGAGATCTGTTTAGGCAACTCTTTTTTGTAGATCGATAAAAATGAAGAAACCATAAATATGAGTTAAATTTAAGCGAGGATCAACTGGCTTTCGACTTTTTATAAGCATTTAGCCATCAAGTGCAAACTTCTTACACAGATGAATATGCAAATATTTATGCCGATAGAGAAATAAGCATTGTGCGAATAAGTGGAAAAGGTGAACTAACTCAGCGAACTCTCGCAGTTGATTAGAAATCTCCACTTCGAGATAGTCATCAGCAGCCTCTTTACTCATGCATTTGAATAGCCGGACTGCGACAAGCGCCTTGGCCATGGGCTCCTCTCCATGCATCCACATGCATCGTGCCATCGCCCGACGACGTGTTAGCACTGCCCAAAGCATCAGTTCATTGAACGGATATTTGAAGTCCGGCTCTTCATCTAAAGTTAAGACCTTTTTCGGCTGCCACTGAATTTATCCATTCAGTATTGGGTGAAAAATTTGATGCGGGTGCTTGAAACTTCTTTTTATTCATCGCACAGCTGGTGAGTATACTGAATAAGAACCTAAATTTCGTCTTCCACAACTTCATCAGATGCATTTCTGGGAAGTGAGGGACAATAAAGAGTATCCGCCTAACCAAAAATATCTAATACATGCCCTTATCTAACACAGGAACAGGTAACATCGTTCTGTCATCTGTACCTTTGCATAAACTAATGGAAGAGGAAGTGGAACATCGTGAAAGAGGAACCTAACTAGTGGGATGCGCAGTAACAGGCAGGAGCTGAGAGCAAATCAACGTGGATCACGCAAGACACTATAAAAAGACGTATCAACATCTTGCAATAGATGTGCTCAATATCGCGCAATCCTTAAAGCTTGGTCATGACGTAGGCTCCCCTCTACTCTATCCTCCAATGCAAGTGGTGCAGCACCATAGAAAAGAAAAGCATAGATAAATCTTGAAAAGTACAAAGTTAGCATCTCTCTATTTCACTTCCTTTCCCACAGCTACTTTCCTTAAACATGGACGGCGGTTCACAGGCTATTTATTTCAAAACCAGGAAACAAAAGCCAACCTTCGTCATGTTCTTTGTGCCGCTTGTGCTGAGCTTTCGATTTTTTTGAATCCTGAAAATTACTACAAATAAAATTTTCGACTCATCGAACGTTTTCCAGGCAGAATAATTCAGCTAAAAATTCGTCCACACTCCATTGTCGGCGATCTTCTTGGCAATCGAGCTTGTATGAAATCGAGAAACATTTCGAGAAATCGCAAAAAATAATCGAAAAATAGGAAATATTCCGTTGCAATCGACAGAACGCAAAAAAAAAACCTTGTAGAAAAAGCACCATTATCGAAGCTGAACACTAGTCGAGAAGATTTCTACAAAGAGTTGCGGCATCACTAACCTCTGCTTTGCTTTTGTCACGACCATAGGAAACAAGCAGATTCCGAAAACTGGGAATGCGTGATGCCTAAAAGAAATCTTTTCAACGATGAGTTAAAGTCGATTAAAAGAAGCCAAAAGAAAGCATAAATCTGATTACGAATCGATCACTGAAAAGCCTACACTGTTCGGTAATATTCTCCATGAATTTCCTCACTAAATAACGAGTAAAAAAGTTTTTTTTCTTTTTTTTTTGCCGAACACAGCTAAATATTCGACCGCGACAAGCGGCGGTATTATGAATATCTGGTTTAGTACTTGAGATACTGCAAAAGAAAACGATCGCTGCATAAAAATTCCCTTCTATGTGGTATTTTATACGATATTAATATCACTGTGTCAATGAAATCTATAGATGCTCAAACGATGCAGAAGAGCTTCAAATATCGGTGCTGTTTCATCCCATTCATTTTCTCTCTCTATTTTCCTACCTCAATAAACAATCGAAAAAGGAATTTTTGCTTAAAAAAACCGAAAATATTGTAAAAGTTCAGTACAATCAAACTTATACCATTGCTTTTTTCCTATATTTTTCATATTTATTCTTGAATTGTCGTGAAGTGTAGTGACATTTGTATGCATTGCCCATAAGTTTCTCAACTGCAGCGCCGATTTCTGGAAGACCAAAATCACCATCAGCCTTCAACGATTTGTTTCTCATCAAGTGACGGATCGTATTTGGATCCTGCTCCTGCAATTATAAATTTCTCAAATATGTCACATAAATAATGTACCTCGCTTATATTTGACTCATTTTTTATCTTCTATCCTATATAGTTCAGCTTTCGTTCTTCTCATTTTGTATTTTTCATATATCAGCATCCTAGCAATGCTCTATTTTTCAAACATTTCACAAATTGTGCACTGAAAATGTTTTGGGAGTTGTTGGGTCTTTTAAACAACGCCCATTTGTCGAGGTAACCGGAAAAATCTTTCATTTCCATGCAGACGATTGGGAATTATTAATTTCAATGACGTCAATCATATGTTTGGAATCGAGCAGCAATATCACATCTAATAAAATTATTCCACTTCTCTAAGGTCTTCAACTGACCACGTTAAACTCACTTCTAAATTCTAAACATTTCCACTCATATGTAATCATTAAAAGAACAATAGGGGACAAACCATTTTATAAAGTTGCTCAAGACGTGTAATAGTGAGGAATTTCTTCATCGAAACACCGTTCTCGAGAAGTAATTTAACGAAGTCCACTCGATCCAATACTAAAGCCTCCATCATAGCATTGTGAAGCGCATGCGCTGACCACTGTTGTCCATCGATAAAAATATCCGAACGTGCAATATCAACACGATTCCACGCCAAAGTTAGTGCCAACTAAAAGAGCTTTTTCGAATGTGGCGACACTATCGCATTACATCGATAAGCTGATTAGATATTAAGGAACAAATTTTTATATAGCTTATGATAATAAAGAGACCATAGAAAACAACTGAAATTCTACCTGATCGGCTGGTGAAAGATTCTGCCCTTTGAGTAGCGCAGCCAAAATCGCGTGATCCACATCTTGCTTCTTTTCACCCAAACGAAAAATTGTTAGCTTAAAAAATAGGCATTTAAGAAGGAGCATAATCAAAAATTGATCCAAAAATCTATGAACTTGGGCAAAAGAATAAAGTAATTATGAATCTTTCTTAGCGGCTGGCATCATCAATATAAAACTGAATTTAATAAAGAGCGCTTTTTTTGCAAGCTGTCAATAGCTGTTGCGTGGTTGCAAGCATTTATAATCGTGAGCATGGAATAAGACAGAGAAGAGTACCATCGACGAGTCGATAGAGAAATAAATTAAATTTAGAAAAAATTATATTATTATGCAATTATTTATCATAACTTCACACAGGAAGCGTTCTTTCTGAATTTTTTTTTCGAAGAATTTTATGGCATTCGAATAGTCAAGAAAATTACATAAAAATATCTTTTATGGCAAGAGGAACATTCCTTCTTTCAAAACAGGAAGTTCTATTCAAAAAAAAATCTCAGCAAAACATTCACTCTTCTCATAACAAGAAAATTGCGCCCATTAATCAAATCAGTAAATAAAAATAGCAGCAATTTGCTTTTCAGTCGTTTTTTTTTAGTTGAAAAAGAACAACTAATTTTCAATGTGTTTTATAGAAAATATTTGCAAGATAGCTCTATAAATGGTGTTTCTCATTAAGAAGAAGCATAGCATTTGGAACCTAATTCAAGATTATCGTGATTAGTACTTTTATCGAGAAGAATGCATCTATACCGACATCTTTCCAATAGGCTCAATTCAACGATGAATTTGTTATCGTTAAATTGCCTCAAATAGAAGAGAAATAGTTTCAAATCAAAAATTACAAACCAAATCACGATGTTTAACACATCGTAATATTTCGTCGAGCAATTGCTCCGGTGAAGTGTTACTGTAACGAAATACAACTCCGATAAGTGTTAGTAATTGTTCACGAATCTCAGTTGGTAGCGTACTGAAATAATGAGGCATTAAAGTTTAGCCTATAAAATGCTTCAATCAACATACTCAAGATCAATTGTTTGGCCAATTAAGCAGCATAAGAATTAATTCACAAAGAAATAAATAAATATAAAAAAGAATAAAACTTGTAAATTTTTATTTTTTGAAAAAATCGAAATCATATAAACAAGAAAAGAAGAACGCAATGGACTATGTGACTGCTTTAAATAATTAGATTATTTCCTAGAGAATATTCTATTAAAAATGTAAACAATACAATAGATAAGAGCAGATTGTTGAGAAATATAAAAATAAAATAAGATGCACTCAGGAAAAATTGCTGTAAGTGGTGTGCATTCTACACTATCCCACAACCATAGCATACGAACTGGTAATTCATAATGACATACCCGTCTTGTTGGACATAGCGATGAGCAAACGATAGCAAATCAGATGCACGCCCACTTCCATCACAAACGATCACTGGGACGGGTGGATCACTAAAAACACTTGCACGATGTTTTTCTTTCTTTTTTTGTTACATAAATCGCGAAAGCTTTGCTTTGTTAAAACTAAAATTCCAACTGAATTTTAAGCGAGAAAAGAAGCTACCACGAAGGAGTTGTAGTGATGATTCCCCTAAGTATAGGCAATGGAATTAAACAATCATTACAAGGAATAAGGCAAACGAAATGAATTAATAAAAACGACGGGTATTTTTCCTGCTTCGCCGCTTAATCTCTGATATGAACTTATCGACCATAGGTGCAACATTAGATGCACTAAAGGTGCAACATTAGATGCACTCTCAATCCCATCCGCTTCAATTGTTAGTCACAAATTAGAACGGAGAAAATTATGTAATACAAGAAAAAAAAACTGTTGCTATAATTTTGCATACAACGCCGAATTTAATTTCATATTCGCTTAAATTCACTCTATTCGATACGCAAAGTTGGAAATTTTGAGAGATTGATGTGATATCGACAAAAAGAAATTTTCACTAGAGAATTTTCACTAAGGGAAAGACCATAGTGAAAGTTCAGCTTACTACTGTAAGACGTAAGGTACCACTACTTCCTGTGTCTTACCTGACCTATTATATGCATTAAGAATGGATCGAATATTTCGGAAAATTAAAATTTGGCTTTCGGCCATCGAATATAGACTAATGTCAAAAGTTACGCGCTATCGCCTAGCCGCTTCTTATGGTGCTTTCGATCTTAACACCTATTCTTTGGATCTACAAGCGTTGAGGGTCGTTTGATATCCTCTATCCTTCTCCTCAGAAACTCGAACAATATCGCAACACATATAGTCAAAGTGCACTGCTCAGTACAACGGTGCGTCCCATTTCGTAAGCGATGTAAGCGTCCCACAGGACAAGGTTAAGCGAAGAAAAAATCCGAAGCAACACGATAGAGTTGGAGAATTTAGAAGTTTCAAGGCTCCTCAACATTGACCATCCGTAGTGAAATCTCTCTATCTAAAGACCGTATTCATCCGAATTACTACCTCGCCTAACATCAATCTGTGGACACTGTCAATAGCCATAAGAGCTGACTTTGTAAGGTACTGCAGCACAGCACGTATAGTGCACGTTCCGCCCTCGAGAACAGCACAGACAACCGGCACTCGACTTGTGCCGCATCCAAGTGTCTGTTTCTGTGCTATAAACTCCTCAAACCTCTTGCGTAGAATAATATCTGCTCCATACCTGAAGAATGTAGATATTGTGCTTATTTAACACTGAACAGTAATTAAGTTCTATGTAATGCTCAGCTTACCTGGCCCACAGTCACTGCACTACCTATACATGCGAACACTGTTAACTCGGTTTAGTGATACGATCTAGCGTTGCGATGCAAATAGCATAGACAGAATAGAACAATTTATATAGAAGCCAATTAAGGGGAAAAAATTGTGAATTACACTTATATCAAAATTTATTGATGCAGTTTTGGCAGTTTATGAGGTGAAAGTACGAAATGGATAAACCATACGTAACAATACATGTGCATGGCGCCATGACTAGATTCTTGCAAAAAGTCCCGTTAGAACAGATATTTCAGAAAACCAATTTTTTACCTGGAATTCCCACTAGGTGTCCTCCATAAACAGACTGAATCAAAAACGGCAAGAAATAAAAGTATATGAAAAAATAGTCAACCCTATCGAAAATTTATTCACTGTAGACTTATACTAAGCAAACGTCTAAAAGTACGCATATTAAGGTTAAAATAAAGCAGTCATAATTATTCGGGTAATCGTTATATATGCTTTATAACGATGACCTTGATTAGAAAGCTGACTTCGGTGATCTTTAACCTACAATCTTTTCTCGTCACCTTTTTTCACAAGGCACCTTCAGTTGCAGTAATCGGAAGAAAAAGAAACGAAAACAATCTGCTTGAAGCGTTAAGAATGTTGATATATTTCGAACTCTCAGTGTAATGTGGCAAACAAATAAAAGAGAAAAAAAACGTCAAACAATTGCATTTCTTTGCTATCTACAATACCAACCTTAGTTCCTATCTCAACAATATAAGCGAATACCTTTCTCCAATTCATTTGATAATTTTTTACCTTCCCGAAGTACCATTATCGACGAGGAGGAAATAAGAGTGTCGGTCGTTGAGAATAGCGAGTCGGCTTCGAGAAGAAAACGAATGAGTATCATATGGTACTACAATACCTTTTCCGATCAGCTTCTCCCTTTTTTTGAGCAGACCCCAAGGAGCAATCCCGATGGTCACTATTTTTGAGCGCATTCTGCAAACAAACAAAAAAAAAAAACCATAATCAGCAATGCTATCGATTCGTCACTGCAAGATGTATTTCAAATGAGCATCTTTTGCCAGAAAAAAAAGAGAAAAATGCCTTAATGCTTCCTGAGTTGGAAAGCGAGTTGCTTACACAAAGTGAAACTTATGATAGCGTGAAAATACTTAAGTGATTCGATTGCTTTCCACTGTTTGAATTAGTGATATGATCATCGGTCAGATTAAGCTAGAAGCTATTTTGGTGACACAACTATTGCTAAGGTAATAGGCTAGAAATAGAAAAAAATTATCTAACAAGGAAGATATTGGGAGAGGACTTCACGAATGGAAGCAATAGCCTATCGCTTCCTAGGAAACACCTCAATCGCTTATTTTTACAGCAGCAGTTTGCCGTTTATTTCAATAAACAGTTGACGCGTCATGAGTGATGCGAATTTGAGTGCAATATTTACCGATAATTTTTTCACCGAATTTTTTTTTTAGCAGGTCATTATTCATGTTGAATGCAATATTTACCGTAAATTAACACTTAATGCCCCAAATAATTTCAACTAAAAAAAAAAAACCACTAACAAATTAAATGGTTGCCGTCTGCTATGTTGCTCTCAACATAGAACGCAAAACCGAACTTATTGTCGAATCTAAATACCGGCCATACTTGTGAAGAATCGATTTTCGCCAAAGGGCAAAAAAGCCCATAAGATTGACTCGAATAGATCATAAAATATTTTCACTATGTTTTAATGTTTAGTTAACGCTCGTTCAATCAGCTCACTTCACTTTGCTTTCGCTCGGTTTGGCGAACTGTTTACTTACTTTCTTTTTTTTCGTAGATCGAAATTTTTTTCAGTCTACAGTGCCTACAATCATACCACCTTTGCAAAAGAAGTGCTCTAAGGACACATCGCCCAATGACGAACACCAACTATTACCCACATTGAGCAATTTAATTTTCTGCAAACAGCGCATTTCTTTCATGCTTTTATTTTCTGCATCTCTTACCTTTTTCGATGGAAAATCTCGACACTGATGATGACTAAAAACAATTCTCCAACTTACCGCGCCGATATGCCGGCTTCATCGAGAGCGGTGGCAACATGGCGTACAACACCTGAATCGATACCTGCCGTTATGATCCATGCTCCCGTCGTTTGTGCCGCTTTCAGTAAACCTTCACGGAAAACGCGACCTAGTTTATCTTGTACCCTGAACAGGTTTTTTAGAATAGTATATTAAAATGTTATAATAACCTTAGGGATAATCGATATCTCCTTAAGACGCTTTCACTGATTGTACTGTTGTCAGCAGCACGAAAATCCACCTCCTAGGCATTGACGACACAAGTTATTATGTTGGCAGTAAAATGGAACATGTTGATGGTGACCAGGAAGGAAATCCGTTCCTTTCATAGCCGACTGGAAATTGTGAAGGAACTTCACATGAAACCATGTAAACCTTTAAATTTTGGCTAATAACCGAGAGATAACCTCTGTTAAAATCAAAACCAAGCGGATTTTGCTTGCAATCACCCTTCTCTCCACCTCTTTCACTTCATGCATCTCCATTAGTATTCGGTAGCAAAGTGTACATTACCGGTGCAAGTAAAAAACGAAAACATTACTCGAAATTGGTGATTCCTCCATGAACAGTGATAACGAGGCGAGGAGGTTCCAGCTGCCATACTTTTTCCATCAAATACATTATATCAGCCGGATCGGAATCGTATCCCAGGCGAACATAATGTGCTTTATGTGCATGCGTGCCACCCTGAAATAAATCCGTTGCGCAGCTGCAATCGCCTAAGCAACTTCTTTTCACTACAGTATGATGACTTTCGCTATTGCAACAACAATTCCATTCCCCTTCTGGCAATTTTCTCCAAGACAAGTGAAGAATCCAGTTTCACAGGGCGAGTTTAGCGTATATTCCTTCCTTTTGATACAACTAAAATTGAGTTAGATGGGTTTAAAGCTTATGATACAATCAAAGAGGTGTTCATTAATATGTTTTAGTAGGTTTCCTATTTGCCTCTTTTTAATCGTTATGTTCTATAGGAGGAAGGGATGAGAGGTTGATTAAAAGACACTAACAAAGGTGTTTTGGCAATGAAGAGGAAGGGCAAAGAGGATTTGTCATCAAGATAAAACATACCAAAAATTCAAGCGTGCCGAACGCATCAGTATTAGAAGCATACGTATGCTCAGCAATTGTCCATCGTCCTGAGGTTTCCAGTGTTGAGCTCTCATCGTTGCCGGATTTCGAAAAAACTTTCGTGAAACGAGACAATGCTTCAGGGCTGTGCGCACTTGCCACTCTACCACAGCCACATCTTAAATGATCTCATGGAAGATAGCACAAATAGCAATTCCACTTGCTTTTTCAAAATTTCATTCTTCAAATCTTCTCATCACCTCATTCTCATTCTCTCCCTCATTAGTCTATGATAACAAACAACGCACAAGAAAATCGATAGAGATTTATTGTGTAATTCTTAAATAACACAGTACAAATGTTTTATTTAATGCGCTGATTAGATTCAAATGAAAATTTTGTTTCCTGTTGAAATTACTCGTAAAAACGATAGCCACCATCTCTTAGATTCTTCAAAAATTCTTTCACTTTAAATACTCTTTAGACAACAATGAAAAAGATTTAAAATCACAAAAAAAAAGGAAAAGAAGAAAGAAGAAAGAATACCCCTCAAATTAATCACTTGACACCTATCAATAATAAAGTGGGAATACATCAAGAAAGATGATTCAAAAGCGGTCACATTGCAATAGATAGAAATAGCAACAGAAAAAAAAAGCCGGTTTATTCGCCACTGAAGACATAGAACATCTAAATTTGCCATCACTTCCATGTTTATGAAGCAATCACCCGTTCATACTTCACAATATATGAACACTATCTTATCCCTTAAATGAAATATTTACTTACAAGTGAAACCTCTCTCGTTTTCTGAATAAAATATTTAATATAAGGGATGTGCAGAATCCTTGAAACGTATGAATCGATAAGGAAGAAATTGAACGAAAGAGTAAAACAAAAAAAAAGTACGATAAAGAATATGAAATTAAGATAATCATTTATTTTAATTCGGATGCTTTTAAAAAAGGTTAGTGTTAGAACAAATTCGATTGTAATGAAATAGACAATCTTCATAATTATGCATGTTACCGACTCTAAACAATATAAACGGCACAAAACATTGAAATCTAATTAGGTCTTACCTGTCCGAATCAGTTGATGATATAAATTTAATACATTCCCGCTTTAAGAATACCTGCTCTATCCATGGACCTGTAAGCTTCTCCGACTGAAAAAAAATTTTTTTTTTGGTTATGGAGACCATGAACTTGACCGAAATGCAGTCGAAATCGATATAAATTCTGCACATTCGATATTCTGTTTTATTAAAATCACCGTCATATATGTGAATATCATCATATGTTTATGCGAAGGAAAATTAGTTCCAATCAGTTTTGCTGCCACAAGTTTAGAAAAGACTTTTAATTAGCTCAAGTCAAAATCATATTTAAATATTGCTAAGGTAGTAGTCAATGAATTCTATACCCTTATAAGTGCTCGTTACCTCAGGATGAATTAGAGTCACCGATAAGTTTTGTAATTTTTGAGAATATACAAGAACATTAAAAAAAAATTGAAAATTCGATTATCAGCGGATAAAACTGAAGAAATTACTAGAAAATATTGCAAAGATACAAATTTTTCGTGAATTTTTTCTATGTAGAAAATTTTTGAGGTGGTGGGATTTGCTGAAGAACGTTCGAGTCACGACAGATCGCATACATAAACAATAGCAATATTTGAAAATCACTCAAAGGCATATTCGTCATCTCAATAAACCCCAATTTCTCAAATATAGTGAACTCATAAGTCGACTAGTAGCGCACTTCAAGTTACTTATTTATTAAACGAATCAACTAAAAATAAAAAATAAAATGAATTATTGGAATAGACAATATTCTATTGTTGAAACTTGTAAGTGGACTGAAAAAATCGTAGAAAACAAAATTTAGAGCAACCTTCAGAAGTATGTCGACCTACAAAACATAAAAAATTATGGGAAAAAGATAGCGAAAGAGGAAATAGCGAATAAGGAGAAGGTATCCATATATGTGTTCAGAAGAACATTCTATCCAAAGGAAATTGAGCGAAAAGGATTTTTCATCAATTAAAAAATGAAAAGAGATTTCGATGAGAATATTTACCAAAGCACGAGCAAAAACATCAAGATGTTCTGAGGATTTCAGCAAACGTTTTCTTTTCGCTTTACGTAATGGTATATCGTTCGAGAAGTTCGAATTAACAGTGAGAAGTTGTTGGCCACTTATTGAATTCCTTGGCGCGTATAGAAACGAACACACTGAACTGCGTCCTCTGAATTAAAGTATCAACAAAAATATCAACATAAACGAATTTTAAAAAAAACAAAAAAAACAACAACAACAATAATAATAAAGCATATTTATATATTCAAAAAACTCGATTCCGACAAGTGATCTTTATTATTGAAGATATAACATCTTTTCAGTTACCAAGAATCAAACTTATAAAAAAAAGGATTCAGAGCGAAAATTCGAGAATTTCCTTCTGAATGAAATCAGATGCCTACTCCCTTTGAAATTTCTCTGGTTCAAGTAATTCTGAGCAAAAGTTTTTCTGAACTAACTCTCGTTTATACTACAGTTGTCGTTCGGAATCTCGGACTTCGGGAATTCCCGCAGTGCTCGAGGAAATTTTTTCGGGGACCAGCTGCACAAAGAAATTAGGCATTGTGAAGAATGAACAAGGACACCCATCGCTTCTCAGTCCTTCTACCTTCCAGGTGGCATTGGGCTCATGATGCATTCCGAATTCTAGAGTAATGTGCAAGCAGCTGGAAAAAATGACTGCGAAACAAGAGAGAAGGACAAGGAAAATTGAGGAGGAAAAATATGAGAGAAACCGTAAAGAAGGTAGATATGATGAGCTTATAAGATGAATAATATTTTCGCATATTTCAGCAACAAGTTTTTTTTATTCAGGCGTGACAGCAAATGAATTCTGGTTTTCGGTATTTGAAAATATAGATGCAGCCTCTTTTATTAAACTTGAACAAATTTTTGCCCCATATTATCGTCTAAACTTATAATAAGTTGGCGATGTTTTTATCACATCCATACGGTTTGGATAATAGCAACATGCACGGTTACTAGATTCTTTCCTCGCAAGTTCACATCAAAACAGGAAATGATGAAAATTTTGTTGAAAGAAAAAGAATAAAAGATTTGAGAATCGATTCGAATTAAACAGCTATCTTTCTTATCATCTATTACAATGTCTTGAAATTGATAGGAAAAATGCACTATTTTAGGGTTTCCGAAATATTTTCGGAATTTACTGCTATGTTGAAAAAAAAAACGACTGCTTACTGCAGCAGATTAATTGTGATGCCGAGTGGTGGTTCGGTTTTTTTTTGTTTTTTTTTTTTGTTAAGTAAACGTATCTTGACGTTCACTGCTACCATTTCTTATCATTGTTGCTTTCTCGTTGCTTACTTCTTTGTCTCTCTTTTCAGCTAATCAAACTGCTATGTTTCATACATATAAAAATTTCCCCACAAGATGTTCACGTTAGTTTATTGTGCGCGGTGGTTTTTGCTTTGGGGGAAGAGGAAGAAATCTCGTTGGGAAGTGACTTGTCGGGATAGAGACCCCAACGAAAAAACCGGAGAGAAAAAAATCGAGGGAATATTCCCCGATGAGACTACATTGGGGATCGAGGGCTTCGCATTATACTTCTTGTAGCATTCGCATACTAAAGGTATAAGTGCAAGACGTTTTCTATAGGAAGATGGGTTGCTCTCACGTGCATTCTTATCACTAAGGATTTTTGTGTCACCATTCAACTATTAAACAAAAAAAAAAGAAAACACTTAAAAGGTTTTCAAAAATTAAATGATGCAAATTAAGCAGAAAACCCCAATGAAGTATATTCATATTTCCAATAAGTAAAGTTTTCAACATTGAAACCGCCAATCATCAATGAGATGCCAATTTCCATTAATACATGCATCTCATATAAATTCACTGAAATAATGGCAATTGTAATGATTAAAATAAGCAGCTGACAAATTTTACCTCTATTTAAAGAAATAGATTTAACGGCATTCTTTGTTTATCTACTAATATATTATTGCTGAAATAAAATCATATAAACAGGTCGATATGGAATGCCTCAAAGGAATGCCTCAAACGCGATTGCTAAGGATGCGTTGATCGGATAAGTATATGGAATATAAGAAATATGGCAGAGGATTTGAGAAGAAGATAAACAAGGATTAACAATTCGGCTTACCTACTGACTTCATTAGAGGTAGCATCAAAATTGCCATCAAAATGATCGGTGTAATCGAGAGCGGCTGAAGTGCCTTGCATCATCGTACACAAACAGGCACCACTTTCGGGTTCAATTCACCAAATAGGCATCGATCACGTTACCTTTTTTCTCTCGTCATCTCTTGCATGTCCGTCCCCATTTGTGAACTTTCACATTCGTCATCGCAATCAGCAATTTTCGTCATTCAAAAGGTGAATGTCATAATGAAAGGCTAACCATCGAATCAGTTTTTATTGTTAGTGAATTTCCTAATCGCCGTTGTATCTGTCAAAATTACCCAATACTCCTTCTGCTTGAAAATCCGTAAATTAAAAACCGTTGAAGACAATTATTATGCTAATATTTGAACAACGATTGGGCAGACTTTTGGAAGAGGGAGTTAGCGAGAGGGAAGAGGAAGGGGCAGTGGAAATTAAGTCAGAGGCTGTCGTTTAAGCGGAAGACGAGATTTTCCAAGGCTATGAATGTATAACTTCGAGACTAGAATTTCATTGCCGGACTAATGATACCGTATGTGCAGGAAAAAAGAATTACCCATTTCGTTAATCATAGCAAACATTTTTCCCCATCACAATATTTCTTAGAGTCGAGCAGAAAATCCTTCTTGACCACAAACTCCGGTGACTCATGAGTTAAATGAAAATGAGGTTATTTTTAAGCAAATTGCAAGCGTAATATCAGCGATCATTTTAAGCTGGTGTTTAGATTATTTATTCGGCTATCAGCTGTCCCATTGATATCTATTAATATAATCTCTCAACCACTTAGCTAATCAATTCTTCTAAAAATACAGCACTATGTCCATGTGAAAGAGACGATGCTTATGCAAATTCACATCAAAAAATCGCTCTTCCGTCAGCCTACAATCAATGAAGGAGCTGATTACGCAAGTTGTATATTAGGCATAAGCTAAAAATTTGCACATGCAAATCTGATACCATCTCGTAATGAAGATGAATGATAGAAATGCAGATAGATTCGAGGATTCTAAAGTGCAGACTACATTCAATATACAAACTACATCCAGAGTTCAACTACAATCATCAAAATTTCAACATCTCGCATTTTATGCTTTACAAGACTATCGAACAGACGAAATCAACGATAAACTAAAAAACTTGGGCAAGTTTTTGTTTTGTTTTGTTATCGATGATAACTAAATTCATATGCTTATCCAGCATGACCTCTTCATGAAAATTAAGGTTTTTTTTTCCGTTGTCGTCTTCTTCCTTCTTAATTGATACCTCTTCATTGAGACTAAAACAACCGCAAATGAGACCGGAAGAATGTACCTAATTTTTGTTTGATGAAATTAGCTGTATAGTGGAACTCTTAATTCTAAATTACATCTACACCTCTTTCTTCTTGAAGAGGGATGAGGTTACAGGAAACAGTTGGGACGGCAACATATTGTGTCAAAATTACTTTCACTCACTGAAGAAAAAGTTGTGACTTATAACGGGTTTCATAACATCTCTGTTGGAGTTTGATTACTTCAGAGATCATACAGCTTGAAATCTTATAGATCAGCTCGGATTATTCGTTTCAATATCTTGCGTAATTTTTTATCTCTTAAACAGTTGTGCTAAAATATGCGGAAATGCATTTGACAAGAGCAGATGTATTTTTGATTTAATCCTTGTCGATATTTGTTTCTTATGCAGTGAAAACGATGTCAAAAATTTGACCACATATAAAATGAAGTATAAAAAAAGGAAAGAAATATATTGAACAAATGAATACAGAAAGGTGACTTTCGATTACACAAAAAATAGCTTATAGGCTTTTCCATAGTTTAAAAAGTAACCAACTTTCCTGATGAGGCAAGACCACCTAGGAAGGCCGACAAGGGTGGCGAAGAGATTTCTTCGATCCTCTTCGTGCGAGGTTTCCTTTCAATTACTACGGTAAAATAGAATAAAATCTACAGTAGACGAAATAGTTTGTCGACGTGCGCAATTGTTACAAACATTTGCTCAATTGCCACAATAGAACTACGTCAATCGATGCGGCTCATTGGCATCTGAAGAGCCGATAAGAGCATCTCATTTGAAGGAACTGTTGGGCGGTTAGCTATAGAAACAAATTTGATTTATTAGTCCATTAGGGGAAGTGGAAACAAAAAGTATACACTTAAGTAGAGGCAGCCGAATTTCGCAATTATATAAATAAATAAATGAATAAATAAACATATATATTTATATTTATATTTATATTTATATTTATATATTTTAATTTAGAATGCAAGTTTCTTGGTCTCCTTCTCTGGTGGAATACGAATGCGAAACATTGCTCCTTACGATGGGGGCCCCAGCTGTTAGTTTCGAGTGTCATTCCACTATACTTCAATTAATTGCAATCCGAGTGTGCATTTAATGTGAATTTCGATAATAGAACATATTGACGAACACTGCAATTTTCTGCAACAATTTATTGCATTCGATAATGCGAAAAGCCAACTTCAATATTGAGATCTTCAAAACGATATGTACGTCATTAAATTGTGCAATTTGGAATCAGGTGGAATCAATTAGAGTCCAAATACATTCATTGTATTACCACTCGAAGAATTCGAATAGAGTCCAAATAAGGAACAAGTGTATGTAACAAATTACTGAATATTCCATGAAGAGGGTGAGTGACCACAGGGTGAGTGACCAGTAATTGATAAAGAGCAACGGACAAAGGCAAAAAGATCTATGAAAACAATTGTATACATAAATAAATAGCCCACAATTACTCACTATAGTCGAAAGTAGCACCAATTTGCAGACGAGCATCGCTAAAGAATTTCACGTGGGCGTCTCGATATTTCTTTGCACTTCAGGCAAATTTAATGCGATCGTCTCGTTTCCCAAGTGGGGAAATTCATCACTTACTGCAAAACGTTGACGAAATTTCTCATCAATTCAGCGGAAATTGAATAATTGCCAAAAATAACATTTAGTATTGTTTTTGTGTAAATGCTATGTGCCTTTTTTTTCGTCCATTATCCTTAAATGCATTTGTTTGGTAAATTGATCGAGTACCAGCTTTTGCGTTCTTCATCTCAATTTTTTTTTAAATCTATCTATCTATTCATCGAATAGTTGCATCGACTTTACTGAGAAAAACAAAAATAACTTTACGTAACAATTCAAAATAATATCCTTTAATATGGTGAAATAGCAAATTTCATTATCAAAAAGGAGACAAATTCCACTGCCTTCAAATCATAGGCGAATAAACCATTGTGGTGTCCTAAAATCACATCTGAGATCTTTTTAATTTGCGGAAATTTGCTTCATTTCAAGTTGAATATTTTTTTATCTATTAAAAAAAAAGCTTGTTCCGGAAATGACATCATCATGAGGAAGCTAATTTCTTGCTATATTTCGCAACTGCTTTGTCGATTGAAATAAATTGAAATGCCTAAGAAAATCTAACGAAGGGATGCCTTGCAAAATTGTATGATATACGTTTCACTCGTAATTGTTTTTTGGCTATTGGTTTCGGTATGTATGTGCTTGTTGTCTGCTTCTCTCGCATGTTTCAACACATCGAAACATTTATTCTAGATGTCTAAATTTCCAATTTCAAATTAAATGAATTGGTTGAGAAAATTTAATCGAATCGTTTAGGTTGTCTGTGAATTTAGCCGAAAGAAAAGGACGCATTTCGGATGTTCTAAGAGTCGTCGAATACATCGATTCATTGATTATATATTGCAGGGCAATTTATTCTCATAGAATAGTATTCTCTTTGATCGATCTTATGCAATTTTCATATCTTCACAACGAAAGTAATACGATTTTATTATCTTTTCGCATTGTCTTTTGTTAATATTACTCAAAAGGTACACATTATATATATTTTCTTAATGGGAATATTGCTCGTTGTTTGGTGAAGAGGGGGATGGGGCGAAAGGAGGGGAGGGGATTGGAAATATAATAGGCGTATGTTTTCGGTAGTGCTGTTTGTATGTGAAGAATATGAAAGTGGACTTGATCGATGCATAGTTGCAATAGTAGATTGTTTGATAGGCATAAGAGTCGAAGCTATGAAATAAATGAACTCACCCGATAACTTGTTAATGTGAACTGCATTCAAGCTTTTCAAATGATTTAATATTGAGAATTCTAATCAAAATTTCTAGCAAGTTGAACGTTTAGAGATTGCTTAATTGAAGTGAAATGACGTGAATAAACCGGATTGCGAGTTAATTATGGGACTTGGAATGTGTGTGTGCGTATGTGTGTGCGTGTGTTTGCTAATGCGCCCATATGTTGCCTAGTAATCAGTGTTCCAACCCCGTGGGGTTCATAAAAGGCGTCATTCGGCCACTGAAAACACGGCCTGTGCTTTTTTGGGATGTTGACATAGATATGAGAGGGCGGGGTTTCAAGCGGGGGAGACGTTAGCCTCCGATTTGAATAACTAACCGTGTCGTTCAAGCTCATTCGCAGTTGCTGAGGTTGAGCAAGAGCGGAAGGCCGCCCGGAGTCGCTACAAATTCAAAGCCAGAAGCCCCGTCATCGAAGCGAACCTTAGTATCATGATGCTCGGCTGGATTTACTTGCTACTTCTTTTGTGCATCGCGAGCGCCGTACACTGCGAGCTGACGCCAACACGTTTTGACCGGCAAGATCGAGACTACCGACCCTTGCAGGTGTGCTCTCACTAGGCTTGGTCTTGCTTACTCGTTTATTAGCTAATAAAGCGTCATGCCCGATTTCTTAAAAGGCTGGCTACAGTCTTCGGAGCTGCCCACCGAGGATCTCAAATCCTCATTTTCCCCAACAAACCGTCATCTAAGACTCCCTAATGTAAATGTCTTAATAGTAAAGATGTAAATTTTCGTAGTAAATACTGCAACAGACTGAGCATTTGAAATTTAAAAGTTTTTGTCCAAGAGGAGTGTCTAACAAGAGTAATTCCTTCAGTTATGCATTCGTATGCCTACAGACGCAAAGTTGATAATTGCATCGCAAGCTTCCATGCTCCCGACTAGCCATAACATAGATATAGTACTCCAAATGTGATGCCGTGAATTGTCGCATATTTTTGCATTTTCTGCACTTTGCTGCATTTTCTGCATTCTTATATGCGCGAAATGCATTAGCATGCACCTATGTTTATGCATCTGAACCTTCACAGTATCTTCTATGAAACATACGGTCATAAAATTCGGTAAGAGTAGTTCTTGATCTAGGGAACACGAATTTAAGCACTGCTTACTGAATAATTGTTCAATTATTTCCTCACGTTTGTTTCATGTTGAAGTGAACTCTTAAGAATAGCTGAAATTTCATGACTATCGCAAACCGATTCAAGACCTAGAATAGCACCTCATAACAGCATTGCTGATTGTTCACACTTCAACAACGCAACAAAATAAATGCCACCTTACCTATGGGCATTCCGCAAATCCAATTGATCGACCGAATTCGATTGATCATTTCCATTCTATTGATTGATTTAACCGGTGAACGGTGGGTAACCGGTAACCGGAAATCCTGTTGATAGATACCTTCATCATCATATTCGTTGAAAGGTTACGGTGGAAAAGCGACAAATCAATTCGATAGCAACTTTTTTTTTCTTTCAATAGGATGTTAGCAAATGTCTATTGGCTATCGTAGTCGAATTGTACGTTTCTCTTCTGTTGAAGATTTATTCATCTCACATACAAATAGTACTTCATAGATATCAATCAGTGAAGATCAAAATGCGTATTGCTTTAGTATCGCTTATGTTTCACTATTTATTAAATAAAATTAAACGTACCTAATTTGTAACTTAAACAATAACGTAAGTGATTTTATTTTATTCGTGGGTTTCGGTGTTTGATCATAGAGATCGAAATAGCACAATTAATATATATCTCTACTGGTTGGAGTAACCATGACGGCGCTTCGTGGTTGAGACATAAAAAGACGTAAAGAGTCCGAAGAAAACAACAATTCGAGATAGGCATAAAAGAGATAGGGAAAGGATTTCACTATGTTTAAGCGGAATAGCCCAACAATTATGTAAGAAATCGTCGTTTGCGTCAAATTGAAATATAGGCGAATAAAAAGTTTGCAATAAATCGTTGCTACTGAGATAATCGCCAAATTAGGGCGCCGAAAATCTTATATTAAATTGTCTGCATCACAATTGCATTGACAATTTTGGGCATTACCTGTTTTTTTTTAAACTTTAGTGGTATTATTCGCTATCACAATTTTGAATATCATTAGAGAGATTAGTGCAAAGACAGCAACTGCACAGGGGACTTTGTTTTCATAGAAAGAACCGAGGTTTAAATCACTTCCTACTCGTTAAAACGACACCCCAACATAGGTCACATTAACCTGTCAGTCACGTGAGGCTTCGTAGGCACTTCTCAGTGCACTGTATTTACCAGGATACAGAAAACAACTGAAGAAAGCCTTTCTTGACCACTGAAGAATTGGAAAGGCCGACCACCTTTTTGAAAGTTCGGGTGCAACTTTTTTGCGTTCGCTTGATGCGAATTGTTTTTCAGTGACACCTGTCTTCCACCCCCTCCTCGACGTTTTTCACTGCTTCTTCTTATAGCAAACAACTCTAGTATGCAGTGAGAGCAGCTAGAAAATGTCAATAGTAGTGATGAGTTAGCACAATACTTTAGAGGTGGCTGCATAGTTGCTAACAGATGCTGCCGATTGCATTTCATCGAATAGCAATTGTTCAGGTCCACAGGATTTCATGGCCTTCTGAAAGAGTTTCTTTTGGGATCCTTCCTGAAAGGATGATTTTTTTGAGTGATTAGAGGAAACTATTGGGTGATTTTATGATCGCAACTATAGAAAATAAAATCCCTCAATTTCGAGCTTTTCAGAATCTTATTGGTTGCTTCAACTATTAGCAATTGTGACTAAATCACATTTGCACTACTATTACCTATTTGTTCGTCGTATGCAAATTAATCAAAACTTGTTTAATACAATCATTAGCCAGTTTGCTAAGAAATTCTGGAAAAGGCAGCACAATTCGTTTCTTCAACTGAATCATTATTTATGGTGCACCTTTTTTTTGCTTTGTATTTCGAAATAATCGTCTTAATAATATTCCTCATAATCATATATTGCTTACAAAATTTTCCTTCTTTTAATATAATCTAATAAGACATATCGCATGTGAGTAGAGCATTTTCAACTCTACCGAATTCGCACCATTTCTTGTAGAACATCCAAAAATATTTCCCCTCTCCCTGCCCTCTTCTCTTCCACTGCTGGATATTCCAAGTACATTCTTTACATGTTTTGTGCTCATAGGAACACTAACAAAGGCCTCAGCTAAAGATCTAGATCATGTGCTTTCGTTGGGTGAAGGGGACCTCTAAACGAGTAGGCGGATAAGCGGGTATACTATGCGCTAATGAAGAGTCGAAATTAATCGCTCCATACTATTGAGCCTTTAGGTCATCGTCATTTGATGGTACCATAGCCACCTAAAATGAGTATTTGTTAGAATGTAATATAGTGATAATAACAGCTAAAGCGTGAAATAAAATTATTTATGAAATATAAGGCATGCTGTATATGATGTCTAGAATATCTCTTCTTTTTTTAATGTAACTGCTCCACGAGACGCTTTGCGATTGAGAGTACTACTTAGCACCTCATGTCCTCTTCTTCAGTTGTCCGACTAATAAGCCACCACCTGTGTTGAGTGAAAGCGGCATTGCCTTCATGAATGAAAAATGGTAATAATCGGAATGTTCCTAATTTAGAAATTTTTTCCCTTTCAAAAAAACTTTTTCCCCGAAAATTTCGTAAAAATTCGTAGATTCTTATACTCGAAACACAACTTTGTTTATCGTCACATCAGTGTTTTAGAAAACTAAGGAATTTTTTTTTATAGCTAAGTTTTTGGTTACTATTACATGATGTATGAATCATCGGTATCGAAACCTCGTTAAAGTTGAAAAATTTGGAGGAAACTTAAAGTAAATCTCATAAAAAATAATAGCAAAAAATTGAAGTTTTAAACTCTTTCAGTATTAACGCAGTTTTTGTGAGTGTTAACAATGAAAAATATTTCTTTCTTTGCCTATTATGGCAGGCAAACACTGTTTGAAATTTTAACATTGTGAAAATACATCAAATCCCATTCGCTGTGAACAGATGGGGGAACATAGTTTCTTTATGATGCCTACGGCCAATTTTACTCATGTTCGATGCTTCAGCATCCTCTATACAGCCTAAAGTTGAATTCTCTCTCCCCCCCCNCCCCCCCCCCCCCCTTCCTTTCATATCATTTGAGACTCGAAAAACAGAACTTAAAACTAATTTAATCAATGCAAACCTGATAGACTTGGTAGACTATGTAGACTATACATGATTGCCTAATAATCAATTCTACAAAAAATTTTTTCACTCGTTATTTAGCAAATTGGATCGATTTTCCAATAAAAGCCTTTTGGAAATTGAGAAAAAAATCGAAAATAAGACGACGTTGTAGTAAAAGAAATATAATGCGCTCATGCAGATTTATGCGCTTCAATGATGAGTGGAATATTCTTCATTTTAGGGCTACCTATCTGAGTTAAAATTAACCTATATTTTGAACCTGCAGTTTTAAAAAAACCATTGTAATTACCTCATTTTCATCAGAATCAAGAACAACTTACATAAATGTGGCTTCATGTTTATTAGCCCATATGCCTACTATTCCTCAATCAGTTAAAGAGTATGGCTCAATTTTTTTCAAGGAGAAATGTCTTCTAAATTTGAAAGCAGGCTGGACATTCCAATTTTCAAAGCAGCCGATTCTAAAATCACAAAAAGCGAATTTAAGGAAAAATCTATCTAGAAGTAAACGCAGTGAGAATTTATTACTGTTGATTAGCCCGCAGTTAGCAATTGAGCAATTGTATGAAGTCTGTAATCCACTGAAAACGATTTTAGAACATAGAGAAGAGAAACTCGTATAATTAGTTCTTGTATTGTTCCCAAAATACGATAGATATAAGTGATCTCTGTGCATAAGCCGGATTACAAAAATTGGGGAAGCGCGCCAGTGGAATTGAAGCGATATGTGTTTTTCGCAATTTAGCGCAAAACAGTTAGTGATCTGAATATTACAAACGTATTGAAATATCTGATTATAATATGCTTTTTAAGTGAGCATCCAAGTGCGTAGATCCTCGACAAAATTTCGCATTCAGTTGCAATATAGAGTTTTCAATTGCAATACAGGGTTTTCAATTGCAATATAGAGTTTTCAATTGCAATACAGGGTTTTCAATTACAATACAGGGTTTTCAATTGCAATATAGAGTTTTCAATTGCAATATAGAGTTTTCAATTGCAATATAGAGTTTTCAATTGCAATATGCATTGTAGCAGTGATCTACCTGCGTTAATCTGCTTGTAAAATCTGCATATGCATATCTATCTTCGATGCTTTCTCAAGCACCTTCCAGTTAAGCATATGGTGCCAATTTTGTTACTCACTATAATAGTTAAGCCAAAAAATCACTAAAAAATAAGTGAATATCTTAGGATTCTTCAGAATAAGGCATTCCCATATGCCATTTCAGGAAACACGGTTGAAATATTGCATTCGCAATACTCATAGATGATATTTGAAGTAATAAAGCATAGTGAAGTGATATGGTTTATTATTTACATAAAAGACGGCTATATGCACCTTTCTATCCGATACTGCAATGAATTCGCAAGCGTTATATTTTGTCATAAATAAGTACTTTAAAAATCTAAGGAAACTTTCAAAAGGGAATTAGAGCATCTTTAAGTTGGAAGCTATCAATCTTCAGGACAGTTATATATAAGATAAACGGTAAATGGTTACTTTAATGGACAAGTCAATATGCTTATAGAACATCAAAATAAAGTGAAGAAAAAATATATATAAAAGGAAAGAAATAAAGGGCTATTTTTCATTGAAGAAAACAACTCTTTTAATTATCAAATATCCATTAAAATAGATTTTCCATACTAAAGTAGTCATTTTTATTACCGTTTATGAAATATTAACCTAAAATATGAATTTCAGTTTGGAAAGCGTGATGGTTATCGACCATTACAATTCGGTAAGAAGAGCTATCGGCCACTTCAATTCGGCAAACGAGGAGCATACGATTTATTCGAATATACACCATATTAGTGTTGAAATAATAGCAATGTGCAATTGAAACCTATATTTTGAAAAAAATTCTCTCGAATAATTTCAATAATAATAAAAAAATTTCATTCATCATCAACTAATAGGATTGTTTTTCTTGATTGATTGAAAGAGCAACAAACACACCTCAACAAATTATTTTTTGAATGATTTAATAATTCATCGATTTCCGTTCATTATATTTCCTAAATTTTATTCAACGATTGAAAATTACATAGTTGTGGTGTGTTGGGGCGAACTTTTCAATCGACAGTGTATGATGAGTGCTTCGATCGATTGATAAAGACAATGTGCTCCGGTGTTTACGATTGTGTAGTCACATCCAAAACTTTATCTAATCATCGAATATCGATAAGATTATAGAGCAACAGCCGAACCACTGATATTAAAGGTTATGGGTCAAAGGTCAAAGAGAACGAAAGAGTACGACACCTCAATAGCTAGACTGTTGTTGCTTACGAATCGCTTTGATTCAGGATCCTATATCATCAATGAAGGTGACTGATGGATGGGTAATATTCATGTAGAGCACAATTAAAGCCAACAACGATATGGAGAGCACAATATCTTACGGAATTTTTAATTATTTCGCTGCATTAAAAACACGTAGGATCTACATACGAACGCTTGACTCTAATGAGAACATCGGTTCAATCTAAACCTCTCAACGGTCTCAGCAAATAAATGTGGATTTGGGACGAGGGGAGAGAGGGAGGAAGAGAAAGGCTTTGGGAATGCTGTTTGTTTTATGGACGGTGGAAATGGGGGAGGGGGAGGGTGTGGCTAGGTATATATCTGTAGATAATGTTTTATGTTGTAAACTTGCCGTTTTTTTCGTGAATATCTTAGAGGTCAGCTGGTAGCCATCTCCATTAATTGACTACGTCTCCCTTCGAACAATCTACCCTTTGACACAGGCAGTCCCAAGCTATGAGTTCGGCTTCCTAAATCGGACAGTTCGAGCAATTCTTGCAACATGTCTTAACTGATATATGCATTGCAAAATCGTTGCAAATGAGCATTGTCATTCATAAATGACTGATCATATCCATTACAACTTCTAGTGAATAATCAATGGTACCACTATTGGAAAGGTGTGTACTGCGAGGGATTCAAGAATTATTGTTGGTAATGAAACTTTAGTAACCACAGCATGGAATAAATAACGAGCACAGGCGTTAATTTTATGCTGAATTTTTGAGAACATTGAAAATGTGAATACGATACGATTTTCATTCTTCTAATTCTTGAAGTTCTATCATAGTTCTTGAAAGTAGTTAGAAGATATCAGAATTTTAGGCAAGCGAAATATTCGTATTAAAGAAAGAAGTTAGCTTCAGCTTTAAAGAATCGGCGTTCAAAAGAACGAAACTTTAAGCTCTGTTAGGATTCTCAACCAAGAGGGCATGCTTGATTGTGTGGAATGTAACAACAACTAAAGGCGAAAGGTGACTAGGCGATGACTAGAAGTTCAAAAGCATATCCCCATATCCTCAATATAATAGTGTAGATTCGTTGAGCAATAATTCGTCTAGCACTATAAATATTCAATGTGTAATGTGGTAAGGGGACCCATCACTTGTAAAACCTTCCCACCCTTACCTGAGGTCCATTACTTCAGGTCGTAACTAAACGCGATCCTCGCTTCCTTCATTGAGATAACGCTTACATGTTTCATTCATCTCACAACTGAGTGTTGCTTATTTACGGTGCTGCGAACATTTTAGCCTTCATGAACGAACCGATGAACTTTGTGTTATTTTCACGACGAAAGTAGCGCCGAACAAAGTGAGTGAGGTTAGGACCTTTGTCCCATTCTGCCTGAGGGTATGATTGGAGTCCGCTGGTGTTGTTGCCGTTTTATTTTAATTGTAACCTGGATGCGAAATATCTCATGTTGAGATTAGACATCGTTTTGTCACAGTATACCTAGATGATGTAAATGAATTTATATTAGTGCAATATGTTATTTGAAATAACGCTTGAGCTTATTTCCAACCGTTCTCGAATGCTTTTTTATTATTGAAACGCTTTCAGCTGCAATGGTGCAGACAGCTGTCAATTATTTATCGATATGTTTGCTTCAGTTTTTGTCATTCCCTAACAAATTTTAATTTCTTCTTTCCATGTTTTTATTTGCTTCTTTTTTTCCTGAGTATTCTATCATCGTAGCCGTTTTATAAAATAATTTCTGTATTAGCATAGTACATTCAAAATTTAATCGTAATACTGTATATCCAAATCCTTCCGACATCGTTGTTGCTTTGGATTGCGTGGGATGAGCATATTAATAGTAATGGTGAACATTTGCGCAGATCTTTCAAGAAAGGGGAGGAGGAGGGCAGGTTAGTGTGGAAAAAAGCAAGCTGATTGCAGTGGTGCCTACGCAAAAATAACCTAAGTCGAGGAGTGTTGGGTGAATACAGTTTGACTGCGGCGAGAAGTATAATTGTTGTATCTTGGGAACTTCACTAATGTCTAGCATTTCACTTCTGATGGTATAACGTTTACTATTATTTCCTCACCACACCATCGATCGAAATAGGTGTCCTGATTGGTTTTCCATGTTTTAACTGTATCAGATTAGTTCACTTTAGAGTCATGAATGAAATCTTCAAAAAGAAAGTTCTATTCTTAGAGATGGCATTCAGAGCGCATATTATGCTCTCACAGAGTTTGTGTCGCTTCATATGTCTTAAATGGGAAATTGGACAGGGCACCTATCGTATTCGCAATGTGCGATGCAACTATTTGTCGGCGTTCTGTGTTGGGTGTTTTTATTTGTTTGTTGGTGATTTTGTTGATGATCATATTACAGAGGCGTGCTGTGGAGACGTGTCCCTATAGGTAATGAGGCCGTTGTCTTTAAAAGGGCACGACAGGGCCCTCACTCGTGTACGTGTTAATCGTGATGGCGATCTGTTGTTCTCAGCCGGTAAGGATAAATCGCCATGCGTTTGGTACACGGAGAATGGTGAAAGGATTGGTACCTACGATGGACATGGTGGTGTCATTTGGGATATTGACGTTTCTTGGGACACCAAACACCTATGCTCTGCATCTGGTGATGGATCCGTAAAGGTTGGATTCGTTTTCTTTTGAAAATCGGCACTCTGATCTTGAAGAGGTGGTGGATTGAAAGTGCTTTTGACCACTATGCACAGCCGTTGCACCTTGCAGTCGAAGATCCAGAATCAGGAACCCAGGGTCCGCCCTTGTAGAGTCTTCAAAACGTTTATTATGGAAGCGTCTACTTATACCTGGGAGAAAGTTTTTGCGTTTGTTTTCGAAAAAACACACAAGCTGCATTCGTTATCTTTTCATTCCAAACTTTAATATTTTCAGTTGTGGAATTGCGAGCGTGGCGAGATTCTGAATTCATTAACGACGCCTACGGTTGCCAGGTCAATCAGCATGTCTTACAGTGGGAATTTGCTTGCGTTCACAACAATCAAAATGACGCAAAATATGGTATGTTGAAAGTTATTTCAGGCTTATGAGCCGTCATATGAGGTGTTTTCGAGGAGTGGGATTCTCTAAGAGCAGCCTTAGGTGACCCTCTAGTGCCGAACTAACTCTGCGTTAGGGAAGAAGAGAAAATGTACTGATTTTGTTGATATGATGCTTTGGCCCACCTGAATTGTATGGTATTGTATATTGCTCGTCGATGTCATTGTGGTCTTGCATTTACGATCGGAGCGCTGAGTGCGCCGACTCTAACCTGATTAATGTACCCTCCCCTCTTCTTTAGGTCTCCCTTCTCTGGCTTCTTCCCCTTCTTATAGGTGGAATTAACCCATTACACTTCCATCTCAGTCCATTTGTGTTAACTCGAGATTTTTTTTCTCATAATTTTTTGTTTTCACTTTTTTCTGTTTCACTTTTGGCAAGGTGATTATACGTTTCAATTAAGGCTTTGTTATGTGTTTACGATATTCGAGATGGCGCACAAATGAGTGGGGATGTACCTCCTGCACTCAAACATACGTTAAATAATCAGGCGAATGCATGTGTTTGGACGCATCTCGATGACACCGTTTGCATAGGTATCGTTTCGTGTTCTCAAATATTTTTCAGTGCCCGGCACTTCGAATTAATTGAGGTTTAATCGGTTGAATGCGGTTTTGTATGAATTCACCCAGAAGTCATGGGGCGTATTTCCCACTTTATCGGTTTTCCTTCATTGGCATTTCTTATGCCTTTTTCTTTTCTCGGCTGTACATAGTTGAGTCGATAAAACTGATTTTCAAACAGAGAGGAAAGTCTGCAACGAGGCAATCCATCACTTGAGAGGGAGGAGCAAGGAAGTGCAGAGAAAATAGATGAAATCTCAAAATGAGAGATTCGTTCGTTCCTTGGGAAAGAGCACCTTATATCCATCTATTCTTTCCATAAAACTCTGTATTAGATCCCAGAAGTTAAGTTGAATCGATTTTTTTTTCCATTTTGCATGCGCGTTATCTCAGTCGGATTATGAAAATGGAAAGAAGGTCGTTTTTACAGGAAATGAGAAAGGTAATCTACACCAATACGATATGCGAGGAGGTGAAGTATCGAATTTTAATAACAATGCGCATAAATTTCAAATCCATGATATGCAAATGAGCACCGATCAAAGTTTCCTCATAACGGCATCGAAAGATAAAACGGCGAAACTATTCGATGCGCGTACTCTCGATCTTCTAAAGACTTATAAGTTAGTTCTGTTCTAGCAGCTTTTTTCACTTATTCTTTTTCTGAGTATATTCACTCCTCTTCTTTGATGGGAATGGGTTATTCGACCTTCTCGGGTATCTCTTAGATCACGTTGGCATCGAATTATAATTCCTGTGTTCATACCATTAGAAATAGTGAAAGCAACCATTAGTTTGTTTAACCGAATGCTACCCTCCCACCATTGTCGATCTATAACATGGTAAATGGAGACCCCGCACGTATGGCATAACGATTTGCTAATGAATCTGCGAGAACCACAAAATATGGGAGACGGGAAACACTCCCAAAGGCCATCCATAATTAGACATGACAGCGAACGGGTTTGATAACGTGCAAGCAGAGAACAAGGATCTATCATTGTGGTAATTCGCATTGAATCAGTCAGTTTATGCACCTTCAGTTTGCAACTGTCGATCAGGGTAGATCGCTTTGTTTTAAACACTTTTTCGATTTGTTGTGAATATGAGTAGTGCCTGCTCTTCCAAATCAAAGCGATTGTCAATTTGAGCTTATTTTCCCATCTATTTTTAAGAGGGACACTAAAAGTTACACAGTGTGTATTTGCAATGAGAGTATGAAGTGTGAACCAGCTGAGCGAGTGTGTTTTTAGGGCGGAACGACCTGTAAACTCGGCAGCAATATCCCCAACCCGTGATCACATTGTCCTCGGAGGTGGTGAAGAGGCGATGAATGTGACACAAACGGCGCTTTCATCGGGTCATTTTGAAGCAAAGCTCTATCATTTGGTGCGTTTGAATTGCTCATTGCGTCGATAACCGTATCGTTAGTGATGTATTCAGCGCACACCGTTGCCAATGAAATCACACCTCATCATAAAATATATGCTGTGCAACTTGCCATTGCCCGAAATATATTGAGAATGCAAGCGTAATTTGTACCGGAAACGGGTTTTGGGAAAAGACTGGCAAGAAGGGATCGAAATATGAGCGACTGTCAGTGCTCGTATAGGCTATGGCTCGGTTTCGTTGTTGAAAGTTAAAGTATCTTGTAAAAAGTTTTCGATTTTGCATTATTGAATCATTATTTTTAGTGCTTAGTTTTTTGTCGATCGTTCCATATTTTTCCTCTGTGACAATCTAATCAAAAAATAAATTGGTTTTCATGGAAACAATGCTCTTTGATGCATATCGTTAATAAAATACTGGAACGTTTTTTTTCCTTATATATAACCATTGAGCGAAATAAAACTGATGGATAGGGCTGGCATAAAGTGGGGAAAACGTTAGAGGGGAGGGAGGGGGCGGAGAGATTACAGGGGAGATAGGCACCTATGCTCCTCTTTTTTTCCTGCGTTACTTTTCAAAATTGTTGTTTCTTAAAAGTATCTTTGACAACGTTACCCTTGAGAGCCGTCTCGGTTTGTCGTATTGTTCAGCTTTCTTCTGAGTTGTTTATAATTTTACTGCCTTCTTGTAGGTATTTGAGGAAGAATTCGCTCGCTTCAAGGGTCATTTCGGTCCAATCAATACGCTCGCCTTTCATCCAAGTGGTAACTGTGTGGTGTCGGGTGGTGAAGATGGCTATATCCGGATTCAAGAGTTCGACCCTGATTACATGAAATTCGACTATGATTGTTGATGCTTTCAAAGATTAATCTTCTTCATTCATCTAATGCTGTTGTCTTCTGAATCTTTTCTCATTTGATATGGAATAAATTTCTGGTTTTTTAACCTTTCATATAGTTAAATGGCACCTTCATTGTTAACAAGGTGCAAGGTTTTATTTTTTCTACTATACACTCAATAAAAAAATGTCGATAAAGAAGACTAATTTGGGAGAGAATTCGCAGAACTTTTCTAAATTATCTGCAGGGATATTAGTGGTCGCCGTTTAAAGCATACAAAGTGGAATATTTATTTGAAGGAGATACAGTTATTTTGAGGTCGACTTTGACGGAGTATGATCATCGTATACATGCAAGACCGTTGTCCACTTCCTGTAGCGAATTTGAGAGTTCAACTAGGAGATGCGAAGGAAACAATTGACTCATAGCCGTTGAGTGTATCTTTAATTGTTGCTGTCTGGGAATTATTTATTGGTACTTCGTTTTCGGATTGTGCTTTTCGAGTTTCATCTATCGCTTTTTCCTTCCTTTCTATCTAATAAGTTGGCGTTTGATATCTACATATACCTTAAAACAACGGATATCTGTTACATACAGGTGTACACCCGCGAACCTGCCCATAAAAAACCTAAGTGATCGGCGATACCCAACGATGATTATTTTGAACACAATTATCTACGCCAACTTTTTGAGTAATCGTGTTTCCACAATCCGCTTAAACATTACACCACATTGGTTTTTTGATGCAGTGTTTGGTGAAGTTGTTGTAATTTTTATTGCTATCAAATAAACCAAGTTCTGGGCCAATATGTTGCAGTTTTATTTGAACGATGTGAGTTTTGCACACCTATCTGCTATCTGATTGCCGACTCATATCCCTGTTCAGATGTGGTTGTGTTGCGTATTTGGTCACGGAAAGAGAGGCTTTCTTCGAAAGAGTGGATGATGATGGATCTAGCACTTCATTTTGAATTGAACCATTCTGTTTACGTAAAATTTTGCTCTAAATTTGCACTCAGACTAAGAGGGCTGTATTATCTCTTGGTTTGTTTTCGGCATCGGCAGATCGATGACATCCGTAAGTGGTTTAACGATTTTGGTTTATACCGAAAATAAACCATTATTAGAGTTGGCAAAAGAAGTTTCATATGACAAAAAATTCTTATATGAAGTAAACTTTCTTCAAAGAAATGAACTTTTATTATTTAATGCATAAAAGATTCACCATTTAACGTGACCACTATTTACCTTATTGGAGTTTAGTATCGATTCTATACTTAAGAATGAGTTTAGCGTCCTATAATGAGCTACTGGATTCACTAACGTCATATTGTTGTCATCGTTGTCGTGATGGTGATTTGTTCTGTATACAATGTTGAATATTTTATTTCACCTGTACAAAGGCACTAGTAAATATTTCAGCATTAAAAAAATATGAGAAATTTTTTTCAATCATTTCTCATTCCATACCATTTCAATAGTTTTTTTCTTTAATCACATAAAATTTCAAACAGTAATATGTGATATTCGATTATATAGTGAGAGTGGAAAAAAAGCCTTTGGGTAGATTTTATTTATTTTGATTTGCATAAAATTCATCGAAAATTCTCAAATATTTCAACAATATTTTTATATTCCTTTATTTCAAAAAAGGGAACGATCGTACTTCTTCTTAGATGATTTGGATCGTTCGGTCTGCAAGAATGGATAAGGACCGATACCAATGAGAAAGTACTGTTCCTGTTCTATCATTGGTTGCCTAACTTGGAAGTACTCATTTTCCGATACGGTCATATATACGTCCCCTCGTTTTTAATCTTTCTGACACGAAAATGACACTCAGTAGAGATAGGAACAATACGGTAACTTTCCAAGGTAGAAGCACATAGAAAACATTATAGCTGGAATAGTAGAAAGAAGTACTGCAAGCAATATCATCGTTCTTAGATAGGCAAGTATATTCTTGTATTCACTCGTGCGAAGACGTACACTAGCTACCATTGCCACTGATGTCGCACATAAAGCTATATAGCGCCCCTGAAAACAGAAACCCTGTGAAACTCCTTGAGGATTCTGCAAGGTGTGCATAACATTGCGTCCATCTACCGTAACGTTCTGATTATAAAGCCCCATGGTTTTTAAGCAAATATGTAAGTTAACCTTCTTCAAATCTTGTACAAATGATGGGAAAATATTTTTCCGGGTTTCCGGTGGACACGTATGATCTCATTTTTCGTCTTATCGGGGATGAACATGTTAACTTTTTTTTCAGCTCCTATGAACGTCCATCGAAGAGAAATTTAATTTCCCAATTTTCTGATTGAAAGAGAACATACGATCAAAAAAGGGAGGGGGGAGGAGGGGGGGGACACTTTGGTTTCACTGTAAGTTTCTGCTGAAAATGGGACGTTTATATTCCGTAAAAATTCTGAAATCGACGCTTTCAAATGTTTCGATGGTACTGATTTGTTCATCTTTCTTAATCCCCAGTAAAAAAAAAAAGCATATCAGCGTTTCAAAATATCCGGAAACGGACCGCTTCGTAAACGTCGTATCCTATGTAGTAAACGTCGTATCTGGTAGAGTATATAATGTTACACTATGTATAGCATTACGCACTAGGTATACCAGCTTAAAAAAAGACCAACAACTAGAGCCCAGCATCGCACAACGAGCTCTTAGGAAAAGGGTAGTGCAGGACAGATCCACCCACCTCATGATATAGTTGGTTTCTTTTTAAGCAACACCTCGCCTGTAGCAGCTACAGTGTACGGTAGTGTACCATGTTTAATACAGTACACCACAGTATAACAGGATAGAATAGTATATTCATCTTGAAATGGTAAAAAAAAATTTTAAAAAAAAAATAAGACGACCACAAACTTCATAAAACGGTTCGGTGAGAATGGCACGTGATGCATGTCTAATTGACCATGCAATGAATACAACATGCATACCGCCAAGCACAATAACGATTGCACTAAGCAGTCTCCATATTCCACTTTTGGGCATCTGAATTACGCATAGTACCGCTCCAAGTGCGTAAATCGGGACGTAAATCCACCAATCTGGATCCAACTGAAATTGGCTGCCTTCAGAATCCAATATTTGGTTATAAGTTCGTCCATTTCTAGCAGCAATCTTTTCTCTCATGCATAAGTGGCTTATCTTGAAGTTGGATGGATTAGTTATAACCGAAATGTTGTACGCTGAATTTTATTGATAACACCTGTTATCATGCTGCAATTGAAGACATGCATGTTTAAGCATGTTTGATTTAGTGAGGCTTATATATGAAAAAGTAGGTGGGAGGTGGAAGAGGGGAAGGGGGAAGGGTTGAGGAAGAGAGGAAATAGAGGGTGTTGCTCATTTATCGTAAACGGAATGTACTAACCATAATCAAGTAGGAGGTACGTATTTACGTTATGATTTCCTGTCCAATTTATGTACGGTGCACTTAGGTTACGGTGTTGTATGTGAACTTTGAACGTACGGTAAATTCAGCTTTTACTTTGAAGCAGACGAATCATTGATTCCCTTCTGAAAGCTTTTTAGCTACACCGAGTACAGCAAGTTCGGCAATCGAGTTTTAGCAGTAAAATGACCAACGAAAGGAAGACAGTAAAATAGGGAACAGGAGGTGGGGTTGCCAACAAAAGAAGGATTCTCTTTCATCCTTAGGAAAAATAATCATCAATCCACTATCAGTGGTATTGAAATATTTAATAAATACTACCATCTTCTATACATATTGATTGATCTTTAATAGCTGTTTTCATTCACAAAAAAAAACGAAATTACTAAAAGGTCTTACCGTATATTGTATGGTCGCATTAATAAGTAATAGAATTGAAACAGCTAATTCACTTAAACGTAACGGCGAACGCAGCATCGTTGAGTTGATCGAATAAGATAACAATTCAACTGACGCACTATACCCAACAACCCTCTCCGATTATCAACTCTTTCACTGTGCACTCCCATCTTCTTTCTCTCTATTGCTCGTCAATATGTGAACTTTGCGTTCACCTTTATCTACCTGAACAGACAACAAATTGTGCACTCTTAATTCGTGTACAGGTGTGGAGAAACACCTGATTTTGGTCCCGGTCTTCATGTTCGTTGTTTTCGAACCTCTGATTGGTGTCCTCTTCGATTGGGGTCGACCTACCTAACCACAAACGCACGCGCACGAGACAGACAGAGAGGATGCGCGCGTTGTCAGCGGCGAACAATGGGCCGAAGTAAATTCAGGAATAACATCGTCGTAATAAACCTAAAAATATATTATGAAGATGCAAGATTTGAAAGGTGTGGCTAAGCATATTATCTATCAGGGTCACTCATTATCTGAAAGGCAAACGGAAACTCCATGACCAAAAAATTTTAGCGATAAATGAAGCGATAAAGGTGGAAGGAGCATCGTGGAATGAAGGGATAACAAATTCCACCAAATAGTATCGTGACCAGCAGGAAGTAGTTCAACGATAAAACTAACAATTTTAGTAGAAATCAACAAAACAATGCACGCTAATCACAACACAAATGCAATCATTTAAAACAACACTTGAGAAGTGATACTATCATCATTCATGGTACCACAGGTGTCAGAATCCGTACAACAACCGTTCCGTACCCAGTGAGTTGAACAATTCAAAGCGGTGATTAATAAATCACAGCTAGAGGCCTTTATGTTTCTTAAATGTGTGATGCAGACTCTTTTCAAGCTGTAAGAGACTAAAAAACAGCTATGAGGTATTGTGATGCGCTTTTAAGATTTAAAAGAGGTGAATCAAGAAATAACCTCGGAATGTGGTGCTGATACTTGGTAATACAACTTGATAAGAGATTATTCCTCGTCCAGCATAGATTCCGAAGCAGTTACATTACCTCTTTTCAAAATTAAACCATTAAGTGAAATATGCAACACCTGGGAATGATTTCAATGTATTGGAGAAGCTGGAAACACTAACAATACGCGAAGCTAATTGTTGACAGATGTGGGCGATGTAGGAAAGGAGTCGTTGACTGAACTGCCAAAAAAAAGCCCTTACTGCCTTGAAGTGGCAATCGATGTCATTTCGCAGTAAGATCGTTGATTTATGCTGGAAAGGTAAAGCAAACATGAAATTTCGAGTATAATAGTGATAACGGTGAAAAGTACCAAATGGCTAATACAAATATAACAATATTAATGAATTTGCAATGAATTAAACTTTCGAAATTTTGTGTTGATACTTGAATTAGAAAGATTAGAGAAGTAATTCTCCGTTATCTTTCAATCTTTATGAGTATAAATGGCAACGAAATTCATAGCTTATTGGAGAAGAAATGAAAGATGCTTCATTTGTTTTTGACGAGATGACAAGGAAACGAACACAAGGATTATAATCTACCGTATCTGATGTCGCTGCTGCTTCGATGTATCCTTGTCAGACTTAGTAAGCTTCTGATCAATCTATAATCGATAAAAATAAAAGATTGTATTAACTGATAGGTTGACTGTGCAAAGTTTACTTTCAGAATGTTTCCCTTTCGGAATCATTCAGAGGCTAGCAATTGCCTACGCATAATACTAACCTGTAAAGGTAGTTGCATTCACCTATGACTGCGATCGCTACCTATTTGCCTGACTTCTGAATGACCTAGAAAGAACACGAGTCGGCCAAGGGGAAGGTTTCCGTTCCATCGAGATATATTCTTCTTTAATCTCATTCCATCATGCACTTCCAGGTTGAGATGTATCGGGTGTTCATGTCAGTTGCACTTCATAAAAGGATTTAATCTTATAGAGATGTTTCCGTTTGATTTCCACGATCAATGATTATCTTTCAGGTGTGATCCTGCTAGAGCTTTTAGTGCTCTTCAAAATATCCCTAGCCTCACCTTTCAAATCTTGCTTCTTCATGATTTGGTACTAACGACTTTATTACTGAATTACTACGGCCTCGCCGCTCGCCGCTGATAACACGCGTACTCTCTCTGTCTCTCACCTGTGCGTACATGTGTGACTAGTTCCAAGAGCATCGTTCGCTTTGGGATACTGTTGCCCATTGTGTTTTTGTTTTTTTTTTTGTTTTTTATTTTTGTTTTTTCTTTTAAATTTTATTACGTGAGCATAGGATGAATAACGTGCATTTGCACGAATATTTAACATACAAATCCACCTCTCATCTATTTACATGTGGGAATGCATAAAGGTGTTTAGCTGTGACAGATTTTTTTAGGTCTCTTTGCAGTTTATTTTCCCAAACATAAACATAGTTCGCTCAAGTTTCTTCTTTTTCTTTCCACAATTTCCACAATTCGAACCCCAATTCTATTGGATCATATAAAAATTCGATCACAACTACATTGAATCAATAAACATTCATCCTTCTGTGTTGATTTCCATCCTTTTCGTTTATCCTTCAGTTTTTTCTTTTTCATAAAAGCCTTTTTATACTTCTAAACTTAGGATGTTGGTGACCACTTGCCGGATCCTAATTAGTTAGGTCGCTATATATAGCTCCGTATTTAAATGCTGTACATAACTTGAGATGTCCACATATTTATATACCTTCGGCGTGCGCCCATAGGTGAGTATTGGCTTTACCTTAAGAAAATCTTGACAGATATCATTTCCTTCCCAAATTTGTGTATTCTTAAAAAATGTCGCCTTTGAAATATTTTTAATTGGCAAAATTGCCCCTTCTGTTTGCAACGACAAAATACCTACCTTCAAATCCTCTCTTATTAGTTCATTCACTATGCCACTCTTCCTCCACCTCCCACCTGTTCTGGTAGGTTTAATGCAGTTATGAGGGAGTCAACTTTTTTTAAAGCAAGTTCTTGTTGATATCGGCTTCTCTTTTTAGATAATTCCGTTTTTTGCCGTCTTAGTCCTCTGACTTCATTACAGCTTGCTCTCATCCCCCCTCCCAACCCTTCAGCGGTATGACATGCAGAAGAAGCAACGAAGCTAGATTCCTGTCTCATCCTCTTTGTTGTTAAAGACGCGATGAGTTCGTCAATACTTTTCAACATCACTTTCTTGTCTATGAACATACTTGTTTTTGCCGAAGAGTTGAGCACTTTTTTTTTAATAAGTGTACAATATCAGATTTCTTTGGCGTGCCTCTTTGAAGTTCTTTATTTTATTTAATATATTTATCTCAACGTTCCAAGATCGGAAAACAGACACACAAAAGGACCTGAAGACAAAAAAAGACAGACACTGAACGACAATAGCGGAAGGAAAAAGGGAAAACGTCCACAAAGTACCATCCAAGGTGAACGAACATCAAACACCCCAGAGTTCACTAAATAAGCGCAGTAATAGTGTGAAAGCCGAAACAGTGCAACCATGATACAAAACTTGAGAAGGTGGATGCACTGACAGTGTTGGCAGGTAGGACTGGATGGCGAATGCACCAAGGTCCTTTTGCAGAATACTGAAGTCGTTGGTAGGATGATGCTTCGTTGGTAGGATGATGCAGCGGGCAATAAGTTTGAGGATCATCAGCAAAGTCCATGGTACCACTCGAGATATTATCAGAAACGTCCTTAATATATGAGAACACCAAAGACAATTCCTTGTGGGACATCACGACAAACTGGCTGTGAAACTGTGCAACTATCGCAATGCTTACTTGAAAACCTCGGTCATATAAAGGTGGTCAGACTCACTTTAGGAAACAGTTGCCAGCACTACCTTTTTCTAGTCTCCTGAGGAGATTTCCTTGAGAGACCACACAAAAGGTCTTTGCATAATCACTGTAAATAATTTCGATCTGAACTGATATTTCCAACGCAAAAATCCAGTCGATCTTGTAAGGTGTTCAGAGTTCAGAAATGGGAGGGTTGTTTGAAACGAAGCAGCATATGCCACAAATCGTCTCTGACTGCATGATTGCGAATGGGGTGATATCTAAAGAAGGATGTCTGCGCGGGATGCTCTTCATGGAATGAGATTACAAATAGATAACTTGGAATGAGAAAAATAAAATTTTCAGTAGACTTTTGTTGATGTTTGTGTGAAATGAATGGAAATAGATTTGCTAAAACTATAAGCGTATTTGCTGAGCCATTCGATGTGTAAAATCCTTTAACATGTACTCCAGTTGAATACCGATGAAGTCAACGTGACGTCGATCGTTTTATCGTAGAGTTATGCTTCCAGCTAGCTCAAAATTTATTGCTTAAATTTCAGAACTTTTCGTTGAATATCGTTTAAATGTGCGACAATGAATGTCTACACTGTTTGACTTTCATAATACCAGTGTCACCAGCGTAACTTTAACGACGACAGAGCAATGTTTTATGGCTTCAAGATCGAATGTTTCATAGCTGCAGCCATCCAGTAGAGTAGAATGGAAAATTGTTGTTCTCGTCGCAGACATTTTCTCGTCGAATGTAAAATCTTTTCATTGTAATTTGAAGTCATTATCGCTTGAACTTTGCAATATCTTTGTGTTTGGAAGGATGGGGTAATTAGTAGAAACGATCTCAGTGGTACCAAAAATACTGAAATCGGAGTGGAACTTCATGAGTGGGTTGTGTGAGAGTGTTTTCGAACATGGGGAAGGCTGAAAAGGGACGTCGACAAAGACCTCGGCAATGACTTCTTGGCTAATGTTAAATGAAATGAAGTGTTGTGGCTTTGTCAGTTTTAAGACGGAATTACCGAGTGTATAACATATGCGTTATAGCGTATCCGGAAATGTTTTTAAACATTTTTACGTTTTCAATTCTGTTGGCGACCGGACCGGTACATAAATCTCCTTACAGCTCCTCTAGACTTTACTAAAGAGGATTTTCGTATCGCAGAAATGTTTAAATACTGTTTCTGGGATATAAAAAATTGTGGTCTGCATTTACCTACCCCATTTCCCCCAGCAAGTTTCTGATGTCGATAGAGTCAAAACTTTCAGCTATTTCAGAAACTTATTTAGCAAAACTGTGTTTGAAATCTCGCCTAGCAAGTTTCGCCTGCTGTCTTAGTTTCCGGGCTTCCGAGTTTCCGGGATTCTAATCACCGCCTTAAATTTGAATTCCTCCAAATACCATAGTTGTTCGTTGTGATATTTTAATTGATGGATGTTTTTCAGAAAAATTTTTGATGGTCTGTTTCTTTCATTTCTTCATTTATCTGCATTTGCGTTCATTTCATAAAAGCCGTATTTTATGGAATTGTTGAATCGATAAGTTCTATTAAGGCAGTGGAATAATTACGTGGATGGATCTGATGAAACAGCGATGTCATTGCACATGTCGGGCTGTGTTTTTCAATCAGCAGTTGCTTACAGCCGGGCCGTGGATTCATCGCGTTAGAGCGACCTTCTCACATAAGGTCGTCGTTTTGTTCGTCTCCATATTTGCTTTTTTTGATAATAATCTAGTAAGCATGTAGTTCCGCCGGAGAACGCATCATCGACCGGCCATATGAGAGCTGATTGCAAGACAATGGTACTTGGTTTTGCCATCTTGGTTTGAACTAGCATTTCCTCTATTCCATGGATCAGTGGCTTTCCTTAGGGAGTAACGAGAGACGATGTTTCCTCTCTTCGTGTCTGACTCCTCTTCCCACTTTCTTCCTCACATCATCTGCATGTCTTTCTCTTTGCATCCTCATCCCATTCCACTTCTCAAAGCAATTCGATACGCAACTGAAATTTCGATAGATAACAGAAACTTGTTCAACGGAAAACTTTTAACGCCTGCATGGTTCCAACACAGGCTCAACGCACACTATCTGAAGCTTAATTTTTTTTACCAAATGTGTGTTAAAAAATCAAATGTGTATTCAGTGAATATTGGGAAAAGTTCTTTTTGTCACTGATTTATCCGATTATACTGTTTTTCCTTAAAAATTCTCTGTTCTCAAATTAAGCTCAGTAAGAATGAAATTATATATAGGAGCAAGAACGTCCGTTCCTCTGTGCGTAATTTTTAAATACATCATTGAAGCACACTTCCAGTGGTCCTTAACGGAAATGTTGTTTCCGTTTAGTGGAGTCTAAAGGAAGAGCGTTCGATACTCTTACATAATAGAATTGTTTTATCGTTACTTGATTCTGCTGTTGAAGTATTGTGATAGCTTTCAGGGAGGAGTGCTAATTAGACCATTGAGTACGTATGCTCGGCTGCGTGTCGTGAGACCATGTCTCTTCGAGAGTAACCGCTATGCCACATTTCCGGCACTTAACCCTGAAGAAACCTTCAAAAGGCGTTCTCTGCGGCTGCCCGAGTTCATCAGTGAGAAGCTTCGCAAGTTACAGGTATCTTTATGAATTTGAATACGGACACTTGCAATCAGGTAAATACGATCATTCAGCTTACTTTTCGTTGGATGTCCATCTCTGATACACAATGAGCAAAAATGTTTTCAAACATAGTTAGAATAGGAGGTTTTCTTTTGAACTGGCACTACTTTGTTGAGTTACTAACACCACTCTGTTAGTCCAAGTAGAGGTTGTAATCGTTCGTAACCTACTCACTTTACTAAAGATGCTTTTTTTAGAAAATATTTTTGTGTCTTGGCAGTTTTCACTTGTCTTTTATGGATTATATTGAGGGATATAAATTGCTAAGAAAGTAAGCTAATGCTAAAGAAAACTCACTTCTGACATTCTCAAAAGAATAAATCACGAGGTGAACTAATTTTCATCAAGTTGTAGAAATGGACTGCTCAATGCACAGTGTTATTACTCTCTGTCAAATAAAAGCGTTAATGTTGGCATTTTGCGGCACCACTTTATCGGTGCAGTTTGTCCATCGGGGGTCTATTGCGGCATTGTGCAGTATCAACTTTCAGTACGAAGTAGTACAATCACTGCTCGATCAGTCATCGCTAGAAACGACGGTCGACTCGTGTGATACACCCTCTTCGTCGAAGTTTACGCAGAATCTGCAGAAAATGGCCAAATACTATTTCGACCAAGGAGGGAAACTCTTTAGGCCAACGGTATCGTTGCTGATGGCTCGTGCTTGCAACCAGATCAAGCCGAAAACGTTCGTTACATATTATGGTCTTCGAGTAATTCAGCCAATATTCTCCTCAAGAGCTTAGAGCTTCAATAGGCACGATATTTCAAGTTTTACTGAAACTGAGGCTCCTTTCATAATCATCTTTCCCTTTGCTACCAGCCTCCACTCCTCCCTCCGACCTTCCACTTCCATAGTTGCTGCTGCGGGCGCCACCAAGTCTTCACAGTAGTTTATCGCTGTGCATTTCTACAGATAATAACGTCAGTGCCTGCATTCATGCACATATTTGCAGATCTTTTTATGGGACCACGACATCGTAATGAACAAATCCCTAATGCTTCTAGTGTTGATTGTCAAGTCTGAGCTGATTTGCTAGTTTAAGTGCCAGAAGCCACCTGCCTCGAATGCCTAGTTTTGTGCCGTCATTTGAAGTTGTGGCGGCTGAGAGTGCTAGGAGCTCCTCGTCCTCTAAGGGGTTCCGCCAGTCTTTGCTTTTTTATTAATTATCAGCTTTCTAGTACTCCACGGATTAAATTGCATCGCCAGCTTGCCTTGAATAAGGAGAGGGAAACTACTTTCTTTCATGTCATGGCTCAGCGGGAAACTCTTAGAAAGATTTATACCTTTGTGAAAATCAAAGGAAGTTTTGCTGAAAGAGGTAAAATCGTTTTTTTACAGTTTTCTTGTACGGACTTCTGAAAGCTTATTGAGTAGTAATTCACGGCAGCTGAAGAAACTGATGAGGGCAAGAAGGTGGGAGTTGATCACACAGAAGTCCAACTTCTTCTTCTTTTATCCTTAGACCGATGGGATGTATTGATGTGCGCGCTACTTCAGACCGGTGGTGGAATCAGGACGTGAAACGGTGACAGCCAATCAGTATAAAATAGCGGTGATTTCTGAGATGATACATACGGCTTCGCTCGTGCATGATGACGTCATCGATGAATCAGACGTTAGACGAGGGAGTCCAACCGTGAACGCTATCTGGGGCAATAAAATGGTTGATATTTTCATCAGTTTAGCTAACAGTTTTGTTTGATGTACTCTTTTTGTTCTTGAAAAGGTCATTATATTAGATGAAACTCGAAGTAGGGGTTTTGTGGTCATGTGGGTTGTTTATTCTTCGAGCTTATCTCACCTTGTGATCGAATATTTATTTAATTCATATGGACATAAATCTCCCCACTTCTTGAGAAAATTTTGGGAAGAACCTTTGTTTTATTTTTTACCGAATTTCGCCGGAGCTATATATGAGCAAGATTTATGATGGCCAAAAATTTCCCATTATCTTTTTATAAAATATTCGGCTAAGACTAACAAAAAGGTCACATTTTTCTGTGTTTTGTTACTCCTGTCCAAAAGTTATGAAATTTGGAAATATTTCGAGAGACATTATTAATGCAAATGGATAGGAATTCGTTCACGTTGGTCGTCGGCTGCTTGAAAGAAGAATCTACACTCAAATTCTAATCGTTCTTGAGTATTTTCTAAAGGGCACGTTAATGGGTGACACTGTTGCATGAATATTGAAGCGCATCATTCTTTGGGTGTTTCAGCGATCAGGCGAATAGGGTGATCTCATTAAGACAGGCCTTTATATGGACTATAAAATAGGATTTTCAGGCTGTTCTTGTGGGTGATTTTATTCTGGCTCGAGCCACACAAGTGCTGTGCAGTATCGCCCGTCCGAACGTAATCTCAGTGATGGCTACCATAATAGAGGATCTCGTCAAAGGTGAATTCATGCAGATGACCACTGGCTCAGAGACCGATGCGACATTAAGGTTCGATAAGTATATGGCGAAAACTTATTCGAAGACCGCGTCTCTCTTTGCCAACAGTTGCAAATCAGCAGCTATGCTTGCTGGTTAGCGCTTTTTCTTTTGCTTACTTGGCCGATTTATTCGGTGCCCTTGCCCAATATCTTTTTCTAGCTGTCTTGTTTTTTCGTTCACCTAATTAACTTCCTAGTAAGCTTCTTTTGCCCATCATTACTTGTAATTTTTCCAACTCACAAAATCTACGCACTTGTTGTAGCTGTTTTAACCAGTTTCATCCCTTTCTTCTTAGCTTATATGTGTGTATAAAAATCCATTGAAGGGGATTAATTCGCGAAGAGAAAAAATATGTGCTATGTAGGTGATATAATGGATAGACGGCTATGGTTCGTATAGACTTGATAGCACAATGGAACTGATGTGAAGTGCGAAAGGAACCTTTTTATATATTGGGGAGGGGAAGGGCCTTAAGGTAAAATTTTTTGTTTTGCAAGCTAATGTGCATGCTGGCCTCCAAAAAGTTTTTTAGGGGGTATCCCTGAAGACCGTCTTGGACTGGAGTGCCACCATCAATATAGGCCGCCTTTTGTCTGATTAGAGGATGGGGTCGATTGTATACGATTAAGTTCTCCATATTTCGTCGACTCCTTTCTGTTGTAAAAAGATCTTAAACAGACTTTAAAGAATTGGACTTCCGAAGAGCTTTTCGTTAAAGATGCATCACTTCCTTTCTTCTCTGCTTTAAAAATTTTCGGTTGTATCGTTGATACGAAACTAGGAACACGATCTGGTGCAGTAATCAAGTGAAAATAGCTCACGGAGATACGTGCCTATTTCAGATATCCCGGAGGCAAATGAAGAGATCGCTTTCGAGTATGGACGTTCGTTAGGCTTAGCATTTCAGTTAATCGATGATTTGCTCGATTTTGTATCTACATCGGCTGCGATGGGAAAACCGACCGCTAATGACCTCAAACTTGGTTAGCAAAGATTCGCTTTTCGTATCAGGCTTATCTACTCAAAACTAAACTAATAGTTTGTTGTTCTGTTCTTGACTCATTTTTACTAGATCGTAGCCGACAAAAAGGATATAAAAGGCGATCGTTGGGAAAGGCCAGATCCGTAGATGGATTACATTTGGCTGCTTATAATCGAGCGATTTGATGTTGTCCTCAGAGGCATTATAAAAAGAGGATTTGACTTCGAAGCTAATTATGAAACATGCTTATTGAAAGCGCTAAGAATATCCTCCAAATCCAGTGTGCAGTACGTTTGGAGAGATCAAAATTTTCCATTAATTCAGCTGCACTGTCAGCAGCTATGGATTTGCAAGATGCCCTTGACAAAATAAGAAAGGATACAGGAAGTCGGAGAAACATATCTGAAGAATCTTGTTGGTGATTTCACTCAAGTTTTTTGTTGCGAACGTGATTGAGACGAGGGACGATGATGGCGAGCATCGTCGGAACTGAAAAGAATGGTTTGGCTGAATCTTTGAGCCTAAGTTGCGTAGAGACCATGTGCTAGATAAGGGAGTGTTGAAGTACAATACGACAGGCGCAAAGGATCGGTTTTGTGATGAGAGGTTCTCACAAAAGCGACCAGTGATAGGCACCTCAAATAAGGAAAATTTTGAAGACTTGAAACCCTGCTTATCGCGTTGTAAAGAGTAAAAATTTCAGCAACATTACGACGTTCAACACTAGTGGTAGTGATACTTTAATTCTTATATTTGAAGAACAGAGATCTTATAAGAAATTTTTGATTTCCGGTTTTTGGTCGATTTTAACTAAAGAGCGAGGTTTGAAGGGTTGGCAACAGCGCCGGTCTTGTTCGCTGCACAAGAGCATCCGGAGCTTAATCGCCTCATTTCGCGACGCTTCTCGAAGGATGGCGATGTGAATATCGCATGGGAAATGGTCGCCAATAGCAGTGGTGTCGAGATGACACGTAATATGGCCCGTGGTCACGCATATCGAGCTGCCAAAATGGTCTCCTAACGTTCTGTTTTTTAGAAATATTTCTTGGCTCTTTGCCACGTCGCACCCGTGATCAGCTATTTGGTTGTAAGCCCGAAAAGTGAAGACTGTTAGTGGAGCAAGCTTAGTGATTGCAGGAAAATATTTAAGTTTTAACGCCTCTGACGAGGTCTGTAGCGTTTTCATTAAAAATTTCCGCGGCTGTAGAGGAGGAATGCAAAATTTTATTGAGAGGATGGCACATGCTTTCTCCACTCCACAGCCCTTCTCCCCTATCCCATCCATGTCTTCAAATATGCCATTGGCTGTATAGTTCAGTGGCATACCTGTGGTTTACTAGCCATACGTACTAAACCATTCTGTCAAATGACTGAAGGTATTCTTTCTATTTTGAGGTTTTGTAATTCCCCTCACCGGAAAAGTGAATCAAATGAGAAAAGAAGGAAAGCACCGACTTGGTTGCTACCTGCCAAAAAATGAACTGTAAATGTCAATGGAGACCAGTGATTAGGTGATTGTCCGTTGTACACCTTTGTGTGTTCCAGTAGTGTATAAATGTTGCACAGTGTAGTTTTGTCAAGAGTAACTGCTTTTTTTTCAGAAGGCCGTCAGTAAAATTCATCAGAGTGAGGGGGTATTACAGTATGTACGGCGCTAATCGCCGTATATACTGTAGTGATCTCATGTGTGACGAACGTTGGTATGTGAAAGAGAAGGGGGGAAACCGCAAAAATTGCGAGTGATTTTCCTTTGGGAAGGCGGCAGAGGGGGGAGGGGAGGAGGGTGCTTTTCACAGTGGTGTCCCTGCTGCATTTTTCAGTTATTTTGAAGTGAGGGCGCTAGTGGAGATGCTGTTATCAATAAGAGTTATGTTTTTGCATTTTTTTCGGCAGTTATGTTTTTGCTATTCTTTGCCTCTAATCTAAAAGTTGTTCTCCACATAGCAATACTTCACTTCCACATCCAGAAATAAGATAAAGATTTGTTTCAGGCAAGTCAATTCCCAAACGGTGATAGCGTGAGGGATCATCTAGTAGAATTAGCTCTGTGTCAGTTGGATCGAGATCGTTAAGTTTCCACTGCGTTGGTTATGTGGTTCATAATGAATTTCAAATGCTTCTATTATAAAGCTGTGATCATACAATGTACAATATGTTTGATTTTCTGTGGGTCGATTAAAATATTAGCTCATGATGTATACTTTCTGGTCGATGATTATAACACATTTTGTATTATAACTGATAATCCTTCAATAGTGAAGCAGTTGAGGTCACAGTTTATGATTGTATCTGTTTGCTTCAGTCAATTTATGCTTCATCTATCCATTTGTTTTTCTCTAAATCTTACGTAATTAATGTATCTCATCAACCCATATGCTTAGTCAACTGCCATTTTATATGAATAGAAAGGCTCCTATTGCTACTCCCAGATATTCAAAGCATCTCGCTATCAGCGGAAGAGGTTGACGATGACAGCAAAGGAAGTTCGTTCTTTGTGTCTTTCTCAATTCATATATTAGTAATATTGTTGTTGTTGTTGTTATTTTTCTTATCTAGCTGCCAGATAGCTGCATAGTTCTCTATTTTAGGTGAGAGAAGATTTGTGAAATATTCTGTTGTGTATATTGTTTGGTTATAGTGTTTTTGAGAGTTTTACTTTCCGCTTTTTTTGTTGTTTTTTTTTTGTTCTTTTTTTTTTCACTGAAGTTATAATACTTTGCACAACTTTCATAGAAATTTTAGAGGGGATTATTGCGTGTTAGATAGGATTGAATCTTCTAACTTGATTTTTTACTCTTTTTCTTCACTCTCGCTTTAATCTATTTCTTTCTTCGGTTTTCTTTGCTCACCTTCAGCTCCTTTCTTTCTCCTTTAGTTTATATCCCACATTTCGTGGCACCTATATAATTGAATTAAAAGCGTTTTCTGTTTGTGCCTTCCGGTTAGTGTTCACCGATGTTTTCATATGTTGCTTTGTTAATGAGGGACGCTCTCAGTGTTCCCTGTATGTCTATCGGTTCACTTCATTATGTACTGCCATTTCTTTAGAAGAGGAGGTGTGCTCTAAGGTTGCAATTGTAGACCCCTTCACTGTAGATTTTCATCTATTATATATCAATCCAAAAAGCTGGGAATGAGGCACTTTGGTGCTGAAGCATAAATTGGTGCTAATATTTCGACATTTATTGGCTCACTATCAAAACTCCTATGATAAGTTTTAGATTACAACTTTTTTTTAAACAAAAAAAGAAAATTTTCGTCTCACTGATCTCAGTGAAAAAGCTGACTTAAAGTCGAGATTTATATACGTCGAAAGAGTGTATTTCATTGCACAATTGAAAGTTTCGCTAAACTTTCCAATTATTTGAAACGTCGACTGACATTTTTGCTTATCGATGATCGTTGTTAGAATCGTGATTATCATATTTTCAAAATAGCAATTTTGAGCGAGCGGATCTTTGAGCTTATTTAAATGAACCTTGCCCATTATTTGAGACTTTACTGGAAGGTGTCTTTTGTGAGACGAAAATTAGAACTACAGGATTGGGAAATGGTTAGCTGAGAACTTACCGAATGTTGCGTATAAAAAAAAAACCTTTGAGAAATAGCAACGCGAAGGTTTCGGTAGGGTGCACGAATCATTTAGATAATTTTCATAAAAAGGTAACAAGCGATTGTGTTAGCATTGTAACAGATTTTTTTGTGTTTGTGGCATAATGTTAAGTTTTTTCTTTCGTTCTGCAATATAAAAAAGCCGAAGTTGCCAGTAAAAACCAAATTATGGGAGTTCGAGTAATGCGGGCGACGGAGGAGAGCACTTGTGGTGACACCCATTAATGCAGTAGCGCCATACAGCCCTGATTCATTATCGTTTAGTTGTTACCGTACTCTCGATTGACTGAGAATGAGAGGAAGAAATGGATCGCCAACTTTCAATATAGGAGATCCGATAACTGTTTAAACATTATTAGCAAAACTAAGCAAAGTTTTGCAATTTTTACGCGGGTGGTCTATGTTTGGTTATGTCGGCATCGCTCATAAAGTGGGGTCTGAGTAGAATTTGTTCTTGGTGGAGACTCAGTGATCGATTGACCGGAGACTGAACGGAATTTTGGATGACTGCAAACTTCCATTAATGCGCATAAAATAGGCGTCAGTGTTAGCGGTTTTGAATAGATCTTATTGTTGTTTTTTTTCCGGTACCTTTAGCACGGGTACAGTAGTATCGAATGTGTAGTGTACACGTGTCGTTTTCGATTTATATTGCTCTGTTTGCTTATTATCGATATGTAGCTGTTGTTTAGCATTCGTGTGGAAACTATTTGAGAGTGGATAGATTATTTGCCAAGTACCATCTGATGAGTGCAATCGAACAACACCGAATAGTGTTACGTTGAAGTGGAAAAGTTCCGATCAGGTCTTGGCTTAAAAACGTTACGATAAAGTATAAATGGAATAGATGTTTAGGCTACTATGCTTTACGGATCGATACGCATTATATCAGGTCGACAGTTGAGATTATTTATGTGATGTTTATTCGGTTCTGGACGTAATCTCTAGACAGCCAATTTTTGATATAATCGAATAAGCCATAAAGAATATCGTAATATCTTTCTGATGCATTGAGAAAAATTTTCAGTCCTTTCGCACTAAGAGGACTTAAAGTCAAAATTTATACTCGTTATAGGACAAAATGATTGCAGCGATGTTTTCATTTGTTTACTATTTATTTTTTATTTACAGATGGAAAATGTTAAGCATTCCGGAAGAAACTTTTAGGTGTGGAGAAAAGTTCTCCAGGTATTCGTCGCTTATTCCGTATTGATTGTGGGGGTGATCTCAACGCTGAATAGGAAATGACTTGTGTTCATGTGAGTTATATGGTCATTAAAAGAGAAAAATATTAATTTAATTCAAGAATACGACTAATGACTGCTGATTTCGAAAATGTTCTCTACTTTTGTGTTATATTCGATCATTTCCATCGGAAAATGTTTGAAAATTTTTTAAAAATTTGGTCGCAGTATAAAGCCGTTGAGTGATTTGTTGAATTTTGTTGAAAATTGAAATCCTACTGAGGTTTCGGTAATTTTTAATGTTGGCTAAGCGATCACTGATAAATATCTAAATGCACTGGATATAAGGGAAAAACGGGAAATTGATTATCGATGGGCAACAACGGCATCGCCATGCTCGCAGCTTTTCACTACCATCAAGGAACAAAACGAACCTCCACTTCTTGGGCGCTTTATAACCTGCAATGGGATGACAATTGCGAATCGTATGCACTAATGAAATATCGAACCTTGCATCGGAAGACGATGAAGATCGTTTCTTAGTCTACAGCTTTGTGAAACTAGATGGAATCATCCTTTCAGAGAAATACTGAATAGAAATGCAAACGATGAATACGAATTCCCTTGCGGTCATTCACAATGGACAGATTCTATCCGACGATAGCGTTTGTCCGCACCCAACAGTTCAGATGCAACATCAACTGGACATGTTGAGATTCGAACTATTTTAGCAAAGACTATTTCATTCCTTTAACTGAGCTTTAGCAACAATTTCACGTAAATATCCCAAAAAATCTGTCGTGAACCTTACGAAGGTCGATGTTCAGTTGCATGATCGTTCCTCCTCATCCCCAACTGCGTACCTCTCGTCGATTCATTCTCCAAGTTCCTTGTGGATTATTCGCATCGTGTTATAAGTTTCTAAATATTGAAATGTACAGATGAGCCGTGTCCTGATATGTCGTTCATGCCTCTAGGGTGTGTTGATTGCGTCAATCTTTTGTCTGATCGTCGTTCAGTAAACATTTTAAATTATCACCAAAGACAGCGTTTCTAGGGCACAACGCGACTCCATTAGTCTGGAAAGTACAGCAATTTAGAAACAGAGCAATTACAGCTAAAAGCTTACAAATGCCATGAAACCTTTACTCTAAAGCTTACGATTTATAAGCCTCCTATTTCGTGGTAAAAGGTTTGTATGATCAAAAGGGTGCTTACTGCTGAAAAGAATTAACAACTTTCTCGTTTTAAAGTAGGAAGCATAACAAAGTAGAAGGCATTTGCTAGCTTTCGCAAGGATGAAATGATGAATATTACGCAATTATAATAGTAAAACTCAGATGGTTATTAATCGGCCTTGATTTTGTGTAGACAACCGACTCCGATTTGATGCAGATAACCGGCCTTGATTCGACGTAAATAACCGGCTTTGATCTGGCAGTCAACCATAAGGACTTCAAAATTCCCAAACCTTGCCTTAAGCACACAACTCTTGCAGCTATTTCAAGAAGAAAGTTTGACTAATTGCAATGTATATAGTAAAGGAGCGAAAAGAATTTCTCAGGTTCACAGTGCCCCGGAAATAAAGGACTACACTGAAGGAGAGGATGGAAGAAGCAGAAAGGAATTGTGTCAGTTTGCAACCTAGCAAGATATAGGTCATGCAAGGACTCGGAGGGGGACGGGAAAGAGAGAGAAGGAGGCACTCAAAAATGTTGAATGAAAAGCAACGTAGAAAAGTGGAGAGAGATTTTCGTGTTATTTTATAAGCGGCTGCGGACCTTTGAGGTTATTGCTTTGCTCTCTGCTAAAGTTCACAGCTGAGTTATTCATCGATGGCTGGCTTCGATCGACACCGGCAAAGTAATTGTGATAATAAGAGCTGTGGCCAGCAAGTTGTATGAAAGATTATTGTAAATCCACGATTATCTGGCAATTCGGATCAGCCGTGGAGACTGTCCGATTGTCCTCTTACTGGAGATGAGGTTGAACGCCAGTTAAACGACTTACCCATCTTTGCAATTTATAAGTAATACCATTTGTTACAATCAACAACTTACTCGTAAGGAATGACCTTTGTGGAAGATTGTAACAAGCCAACCGTAGTGAAAAAGCTTTGAGTTCAAGGAACAAAACAAATAGCACCAATAAAACCGATGACCACTCTACAAAATGCTGTAATTCGCACAATAACTGCTATACTCAAATATCAAGCTGAGCAGTCGGTATTTATCTATATTTACAATATACCGATATTGAATGCTGCAAAATATTCTCTTCATCCTGCTTTTCAGGCTGTACCTGCATTTGCAGCAAGTAAACTATACCTCAGAAACGATTTCAGAAAACTTTTACAAAAATTAATCGAAGGATCGGGTTTCATCGAAAACGAGGGCAGATTCACGGTAGCACGGAGATATATACAGGAAGTTTGAAATGGAATAATTCGAAGAGATTACTCTCAATTAGATTCCCCATATAATTCGCAGTCATCGGATAGTGCCAAATGAAATGGTTTATTAAGCAAGCATTTGTATAAAGCTTTCATGCAAACCTTAGCAGCCCGAATTGCAGAAAGCCAAAAGCGATAGAACAAAAATAAATTCGAAAAAAACTTTCAGAGGAGGTGGGAACAGAACAATTCTTGTGGTTTGATATTGGGAACTTTGAAAATGCAAATAATTTTAGAACAACTCGCCACACCATGTTTGCACATTTCGATGCACAGCATTGCCCGTTAGCACAGCAAAATGGGTAGGAAGCAAGAAGAACCTCAGGAAGAAGAGTTGAACGCGCACTCAGGCCGGGACGAGTGCAATATTGCCATTTGCTGCTTCCGAATAATGCAGACGGCTCGGCCTGACTGTGTCGTACACTCAAAGTGCAGCAGTGAATCGCAATAGCCGCAACAAGGTCAGCTGCTCTAAACAGGCTCAAGCAAGAAGCTGAAAAATTGGCTGCCCAAAGAACACAGCTCAATCAAGTACATGCTGCATTCCAGCACAGGCAACATGCAGACGCTCTTCGTGCGTTGACGAGCAGTGACGTTGCCGTGCGAACAGGGCCCACCTAAGTAGTGTTACGTCGGATCGCCGCGGGCTATTCGGGGCTCGATTGCCGGCGGGCATCTCCGGTTGGTAGCCGATGGCCAGCGAACAATACGCAAGATGAACCATCACGATCAACAAGCGATTGTTGTGTTTCGCGCGACGTCGCTTCGTGATAGCCCGTTGATTGCATAAAAGGCGCACCATTGCACGCCTCTTGTCTAGCAGCAATTTTATGATGGCAGGTGAGTTCGCGTCATCATCGTTCATACACCTCAACGACAGCAACCACAGGTAGGTGTTGACGTACGCAAACACATACGAATAAATCTCGTTTGTTTTTCCTCAAGAATGGCATCAAAAAACACGAAGCGCCGCTTTGTAGTCGCCATCTCGACGTATGCTCTCAGCGAAGCGCGCATCTCGCAACTTGTCGCAACTTGCTCGCTCTTCTTCAACCCGCAAAACCCCCCGGCCACTAACACATCTATCCCTCCTCAGCATTCCGCACATCTACCACAAACCAGTTCTACACGTTCTCGCACCTCTCAAAGTATCTGTACATTTAAAATTCCCACCGTATAAGTAATACCCCCTGACCAATAAACGTTACTCGTTGATAGAGTCACACAATAAGGGCAAAGTAATGTCTTGGAAGAACGAACGAAACGCTGCTGCACTTGGAAACAACAAGGAACGCATAATCTTCATCCCCACTAATTGTTTCCTAGAGAATCCTCGTTAATCACGCTAAATTGACACTGAGCTTTATTGAAACAACGAATGTGTTTTAGTGAATAGAACCGAACCGCTGAAAATTCAAACATTTCAAAAAACTATTAGTGAATATATTATAGCAATAATAAAAAATGTGGCAACAAAACCTAATTTCACACCATTTATACCTATGTGAAGGTATATATATAATTTTAAGCGAATAAAATCCTCGCTAGCTAAATAAATCCTCTCAAAAAGAAACGTAATGCTCACATCTGATCGTTGGATTGAAGGATCGCTGAAAATTTGAAAGCTTATTAAGTGCTCAGTTAGAGATAAGTTTGGATTTTTGCACGACGAATATTGCTCGATAATACAACCATATTCTATTTCAATGAGATTTTAAGAGAGAACGAAAGCCACTTAGGTGTTTTAACGGAGGATTATTAGTTGAACGTCATTTAATAAGTCTTTTAATAACGATGTTTACTTTCGCATTTACAATTCTGTAAATATGATTGCCGCTGACGACTTGCATTTGTGCTCGTATTAGCGCTGCTTTTAAGCAGTTTTGATATCTCTTCAGTAGGAATCAGTCAACGAATATATAAACAAATAAACAAATAAATAGCATTCTGCGCAGCTAAATTCCGTCGGTCTTTAAATAGTACTCCAGACCAAAAACCAGCTCTAAATGTCGACCACTTATTACTGGCGCAATGTCCTCCGCGCGGAATAACTCTATTAGTGTATAAAATGAATTCAAATAAAAAATTCAAATACTTTTAACTTGTATATATATGCAGCACACCTATTAGTTTATACCCTTCAATCGATAATTACTGATATGCGTAACACGAAAGCTGTACTTTACACTCCTTACGTTGGAACCTTGTCCAATATCTTCCGTCCAGACCTTACCCTACTCCCTAGGTTAGCACTTATCTGGACGGAAATCACCTTCCGTCATAAGGATATCTTGGCCGAAATTAAGAATATGCTCTAAACACAAACCATTAGTGACAATTTTATTGTCACAGCATTTTCAGCGAACTGTATTTGCCAAACAAACAGCACATCTCCATGCACATAAACAGAAATCACGTGCCATAATACACTTTGCAAAATGTCGTTCATCAAGTGTGTTAAAATGGCACGTGAATTGTTACCTTAATTGGAGCGCCTCTTAGAAGTGACATGAATGAGACCCCCCATGTGTTGCGCAAATGGTGTGTTTTAGAGTGCAATGTGATGCTAGTGCAAACACACTAGTACCAATTACAACGAGCGATCCCCACCTATATTTCGATAGGTCCTTCTTACTGGTCCTTCTTAGTGTTCATTGCACCTTACTTCCTTCTGAAAATTAAATTTTACGAGAAAATGCAATAAAAATAAAATAAACTTTCCGAATTTTCTAAAGATCTCCTAAAAATTTACAACTGATAGAAGGAGGACGGATCTTGTTTTGTGGCAAATGTCCTAGGCGCATGTAAAAAAGAAAGGTCTCTCAGCATTATAGGATGAGAAAACGGTTTTGATTTTTGAATTTAATTCTTATTCCAAAGTTGTAAAGGAAAAACACTATCCTGAGCTTGCAGAATATTAAAAAAAAAGTAGTAAACAAGTAAATCAAGGAAGATAAACAAGTAAATATACGTAAATCTTATTGACTCAAGGCTTGATCGGAAGTTGAATTACGGACGGGACGTTGAGAAGAAAAATATTTTGATCGATGGAGGTGTGGACACCGCTAGATCTCAACGATCCCTTAGCACTTAGGCTTTTCGGCTAAGGTGTTTTGTTATGCATCTACCATGGTTTGATAGAGGGCTCGCTTTGTACTGTGACAGTCCACAGTCTTCACATTGCTTGTGTTAGAACGCCGATATTAGCATATACGCATCACAGCATAGTTCGATAGCAAAGCTTAAAACCCCATTGCGTGCTCTCTAGATTACCTCTTAGGCGCTACAACTTCTTCCAGTGACGTCGCCGGTCGCCTTAAATGAGGTAGTAGCAAAACGTGATCGGAATTAACATATGGAAGAATTGTGCATCTCTAACGGCAATGGTTGATGGAAGATTGCAGTTATGCGCCTTTATAACAAAGTGAACTCAACACGACTGAAAAGAAACATCATAGCTCGCTAGCTTTTTGACTCTTCTGTTGCTTCCGTTACAACAACCATTGCTTACTTCGAAATTAACAGTATTCTCCAATATCTGTTAAGTGAACTATGTCTATCAAATGCAACCGCCTCAAGCTTTTTGAAGAACTGCTATGAACAGCAATACGATCAAACATATATCAAGGCAGACAATGAAATCATTGTGCACCAATAAATTGTAGTGCAAAAATTAGGTGGAAACACTGATGAAAGGAGATTCAGATGATGCGAATAGAGAAAGAATTTTTTGGTTTCACGTTTAGACAACCCGCTTCAAGAAACATACAACCCGACCAGACGTTTCAGAAATAGACTGCTTTGTAATAGAATCAGAGTTCAACAATCCTTCAACTAATTGCGTATTTAGAAATACTTCATCAGTGGTGATGAATTCTAGGAAGAGAAGACCAAATAAGTGTGGAATGGGTGATGAGGGGGAAAGGTTTTCGCTAACAGTACCCAAGAAACAGGTTCAGGCAGCAAAAAAAAAAGAACGGTTAAATTGACAGCCACGCATGATGTAATAGATCACGTCCACAAGCATACAAAACACCGCACTTTTGTGCAACGTTCCACTGTAGTTAACGTCATACTTCACGACCGATACGTTCATGTGTCGATGCACTCAGCGGAAAATGTGCATTTAGCTACAATTTGAAAAAAAAGCTTGCACCTAGGCTTATGCTTCTCTCTTCGCTAAGTATTTTTCCAATTCAAATTTTAATAGATAGTGATAGATCATTAGGACAACATGTTATTCAAATATTTGTGGAGAATTTTTTTAAAATACACCTGAACCAAGAACAAATGCTGGAATTTCGCATGTCCAAAGAAAGAGAGGCAATATGTCAATAACGCCAAATCTGAAATGTGGCTAAGTGCCGCGCCAAGCCACATAAACTTTGCAATTGACAAGCAAGTGACGCAAGCTCGAAGCGCTGATAGGGCAGGCTCACCGGTTCGACGCTTCAGAAAAATATTCATTAGCTCCGTAACCGACTCACCAATTCCATGCCGATGTGTGGAGGACCTCACCTACCCTAATCAAAATGTACACAAAAGGCAGCGACTACTATGTCCATCACTTAGTACACTAAAGAGTATTATAAAGATTATAACAGTATTTTCGACATATTATTTCGAGAAATGCTTAGATATGTTGGAATATCAAAAAATATGGTGTGATTATTTCTAGGGGAGGCGTCATTAAAGCGCAAAACGGCAAAACAAAAAAGAAAAACAATGGACAGCGACGAAGAGTGGATGAGCCGTTCTCATTTATCAATAATCTATCGGAACCCTCAAAACGCGTTCATGCACCCCTTTGTAACCGTAAAATAGGCGTTCACGGGCGATTTCGTTTCTTCTCACTGCTTCTTAAATCCCAACAACAGAACGATTTGAACCCTTACCCCCTCCCCTTCCTTTCGTATCCCAACAGTTTAAGCGTCAAGAAGAGGAGATAAGCCGAATGCTATCACATTTCTGGATGTATTATCGACCCACGGATGCATATTTTGATGGGTGGCTTTTGACTAAAGTGTTGAACTGCAGTAGTCATCACCAATGAAACAAATCCTCTTTAATAGTCCGAACCGAAACGAAGATCCCATTGATAGTATGAACGTATACAAAAATCAACGAATCACTTTCACCTCAAAAGATAGGGAAATTTAACATAGGGAATATTATCATCGCTTAAATTGCCATACTCCCCTCACCTAACCACTTGATCCGCTCCTCATCGCCATCTTTTTTTTACTGAGCGATGAAGCTTTTATCTGGTTCAGCGAACCTCCATATTAACTAAATACTGACTGTATGCTTTTGAAATCACGGTATCGAGCATCGTACGTAAAAGTTACAACTTTACACCTTATTGTAACACACATAAAAATGCTTGATACCTACATTTCCTCAATACCGGCAACTTGAAGCGCAAATATTCTTAGGCGTGACTGTCAACGATTTGTTGAGAGCAGTGTACTCGCAGTAGCCATTTGTTGCACTGCAAAGTGACAGCTAAACTTAAAGTATTCAGTAAATATATGTTGCTAACAGCACCTCCAGGTTATGAGGACCACTTCATTTTTTTCGCACTGTGTTGGCCATTTTCTCTATTTCGAATTTAGAAGCGAGATAAACAACACAAATTATATTATCAAGCGCTAATGAGATGCTATATCGTTTTGGTTTGAGCAATGACTAACAGATGTAGGAACATTGCTGTAATAAAGAAACCATATTAGCTGAAAGAGATTGCTACTTGTGTTACCTATCGTTCACTAAACGTACCAGAGCATTTGGCACGACATCCGCTTTTAAGTTCTGTTTCCTAGATCAATGAGTTTCACAATTTACTAATGAATGAAATATGCAGAACGATGCTCTCATACTTTAATAATTCAGCCTTTAGCACATATCTGCAAATGATCTGTTTTCCTGCAACCTGACTGATGTAAAATGCGCGGAAAGTTTTCCCACCTTTAAACGTAAAACTTCTTTCAAAATCAATAGATCAGAGTGAAAAATCAGGAGATGTTGCTAGGTAGTATATGACCTGTACCAAACTTCGCAACGATAGTTCGCAACCGAGTTAAAACTATTGGGCACAAATATAGACACACACACACACACATACACACACACACACACATATAAACAAGCAAACACTAATGAATATGCACAGAGAGGACATCAAAAAAAAATTTACAGAAGCATATAAAAACGACGAATAAGGCGTTCGCTTTTTTACTGATCGGATCGCTCGCAATAGTCTTTCATAAAAGATTCGGTTATTGTGACACAGCCTGTGTAAAATACGGCCCGACCGGTTGCAAAACGAACGCGAATTTTTTTACTGCTTTTAGGTGTCTAGAAACACTTTTGAAGTTGATGGATGAACTTGAATCATTGACATAAGAGGCCATCGTATGGGTGTGCACTGAACCCACCCAATTTTTTAGTTGTAACTTCAGCGGTCCCCGATTGAAACTGTTGCATAGACAGGCATACACATACATACGCACATACAACCTCCTTCATTAATGCACGATCACGTTTACAAAAAGTTACAAAATGATGACTATTCGACTTCAAACAATAGCCAAAAATAAAAGGCAGCAACATCTTCCGAAAACCAAGCTGGGTACGAGAAAGAGGTACAAAGCTATGTCCACACTCGGTTTTACTCAAGTACTTTCACACGTCATTGGAACTCATAAAAGCTTGATTTCACTTGAATAAATCAACCCTTCAACAGCCAGTAAGATTATAAACCTTGCGATTATACAAAAACACCCTATATGGTTTCTTTGCCAGCTATTACTTCTAATGAATAAATATGTTCATTTGTCTCCTGGGCCATGCCCTCAACCTATAGAACGAAAAGTTAAAATGCACTTTAAGAGTGTCATCCGATTTAAAATGCAACTGATCTGTCACATCAGAACACATTAAAGCTCATAACTACTTGATGTCTTTGCAGGAAATGAAATTGCAATTGCACTATTCGACTCCCATAAACATTGAAAAGTTTCTACTAAATGAAAGGAATAAAAAATGAACTCATACCTATGAATAATCCGCATCTAATGGAAATAATATCCAAGCGAGTCGAGAACAATCACTAGAAGCAATAAATAAGCGATCAAGTGCACTGCGTAATGTAATTCTTTCGTGCATTTGTTTAGTTATTTAAATTAGCAGTAAATACCGCATGAAGCCGTTCCCTTTAGCATTGCTTTCGTTTGTTTTATTTCCTATTAAAAGTCGATTTGTGTGTAAAGGTTTTCGCTGTAGCACCTTATAAGTCTCTGCTCATCTGAATGCTTATCAGAATACTGCCGAAAAAATATAATCTCATCAGTGGTTTAGAAATTTCTGAATCCATCTAAACTTTGGAGTAATTGTATTTTTTACTCAAACGCCATAAAGCCCACCTTTGTAATTTAGTTATTAGGACCGGTTTAACCAATCATTAGTAAGCAGATAGTTAAACATACATAAATATTGCTTTCCTAGTAAACTTGCTTCCTCGGTTGAAAAATAGTATTTTACGGGAAAACAATTCGCAGTCGACTAAAGAAAAACGCGCTCATTCATAAGAAAATTGAAAAATAATTAGACAAGAAAAAATGTAACAAACTCAGCAGTAAAGGAGAAACGGAACTCATTTTTCGTTCGCGGATTCCAGGATGCTTTAAAACAAACGCACCGCAGCTAACGAATCGAATAAGTTTTCATTGCTTCAATAAGCTGCATTCACAATCGACTACCGTAACCGTACAATACACACCTTGTAAGGTAATCGCAGTAAGTTGTAGAAATAAAAAGTAATTCAGTGTGCTTTCCTCGATGAACGCATCAAAATTGTTGCATAGCCAAATAAGAAAACTGCACTCATTCCGAACGAAAATTCACACTACAAACATATCATCTGAATGAAATTGAAATATCGCATAGGCATTAATGCGTCTCATATATTTCGAGTGATTACTGTTGACGAAAGATAGGTGAAGCGCCGTGGCGCTCTTTTACTCCAGAAACATTTCGTACATTTGCGCCATAAGACACATGCGCCGCTTTAAACTACACTTTACTAGGTAAATAATTGAGTGGTGTAATAGTTCCAGCGCTAAATCTCGAATTCGACAGTCGATGATCGTGAAGTACAGCATATCAACGAGCGACTACGAAAATGAAGTGCGTAATGGCGAACCGCATCGGTCGTCAACATAGCAAAACGATGATGCTTCATTTAATTTACAACACCCGAAGCGCGTTACTGTAGGAGTGGTGGTTATGAAGCGTCACTGCAGGCAGTGTGTATGGACCATCACATTTACAGCGTATTGCTGAACGCAATCATGAACACACCTTTCCACTACAACGTCGGCCACCTTCTGCTCACTGGCAAAGAGGCAGATAGTGAAGCGGTAATGCAGATTCATTGAATGTTGGCAAACGAATACCTACCACAACGCCATTACTATGTAGCCAGTTCTTTGTAATATAGATATTGATCGGTGATCATGTACATTGTATATAAGAGCAAATAAAACTCCGAAGAAAGCAACCCATTCAGCGAGGTAGAAAGGCTACCAATTTTATTACATATATGCTTGCTTTCAGACTGATCGCATTCAATTTTTTAAATGAATTACACTATTTACTTATTGATAGGAACATAGGCCTTAGGAAAGAAGAAAAGAAGTGAACTTCTTTTGTTGTCCTTTCGCTACATCAGACAATATGTAGTTTGCTTATTTATATCAAATTGAAACATTTTTTTGTACTGATGCGTATTTTCAGCAACGACATTCCGGTTTTTTTTTTGCATTGATTGTTTCAATAAAGCGATTCAACTAAGCGAAACTTCAAGATCCATCGCATTCAGTGAAACAAAAGTTAGATGAGTCTTGAAAAGGATTAAGCAGATGGCTAAACAAAATTCTTGATGTTGTTAAAATTAAAACGCTTTCTTGGAAACTATACTAAAATGAGCGTGCGGAAATTACTCTTAAAATGGTTCACACCTTCTCAAAACGTCTTCGTACAGTTCTCTTGACGCTAGATAGAATGAAATAGTCGAGAACGTAATAAAAAATAACATAAAAGCAATAAATCTAGCCGATGTTGGACAACAAGTGATATAAAAAACAATTTCCGCCAGCTCTCATCAACACGAACTCCTATGATAGCCTATAACTATAAGGTGTCTATCTGTAGTTCATCGTCCGTGTTTTCACCGGAAGTGCTAATGCGCCGCACAAAAATCGTCTAATTTACAACGCTAGCTAGAAGATTGCATACGTGGTCCACACCTTTCGCAATCTAAGTGCTCATTATTCTTTGCATTTTTGCGGCATCCCGTCATCGAAGAACTTTTAAGGAATTTCGAGAAAAAATGTGCGAACGATTTTTTCCTCTTAGAAAAACGCGACGATGTGCATGTGCATATAGGTGTGTCCGTCCATTTGCAGCGGTGTGCATTCTTCCTCTATCGCTTACGATATTCGAGTCGAAACAAGCGCATACTAGCCACTCAGTATATTATGAGCCAACGACTAGTTCAAGAATAATTCAGCAAAAATTTTCGAAGATCAATATTGAATTGCAGAAATCGGAAGCACTGTGTGGTTGTTCTCAAGTGGGACACCAACTTCAACTCTTTTACATTGCAATATGCCCTCTTCGACAAACTAGAGGGGATTTGTTATCGTGATAGAACGAATGAGAAACGATTCATCAGAAAGCAATCTTTGGTTTGCCAATGTTGGAGAAATCATTGGGAGAAATCGATAAAGCTAGATTTTCTTTTTGAGGGAAATCGCTTTATTATTAAAAATTATTATATCAAAAGTGAATTTCATACTATTATACAAACATTTCTGGCTTATCAACTAATGAGATGATAAAACTTAACACTTAAACAGTTTAGAGAGTTGAGTTTCCAAAAGGGCTAAAAGTGCTGCGCAACCCCATCTTTAGGTTTATTTTTAGAAGTTGTTTACATAAGAATCAATCCCAAGTAAGAGCCTAATATGATCAATCAATGGCCAAACTGATATGGTTGAATTCATATGTGTAGAGCTCTTTTAGATTAAGGATTATATCCAACAGATTTCACATCTATATATCTCCCTAAAGATAAGCATCAAAAACGCTAAGCGCACAGATAAACATACACAGACGCACATACGGACGGACAAACCAAGATCAGTAATGCGTTTTTCACTAAATGCAAGAACGCGATACAGAAAAATCTGTTGCCTTTTTAGCATTTGCGGCGCAACACTAATCTACCTTCGACTTCTACTATAACTGGAAGAAATTGCATAATAAAATATATATTTAGGGCTATCTTCAGTCAGCCATGAGTATTGAACGACCAATATCGGGAAGGAAGCAGCCTATAATAGTAGTTAACATTCTGAGCCGATTAGAGATGAGTTGATAGGCTTTTGCTATTTTAGCTTACTTTGACTTTCTTCTTGCTTATACTTAACTTAAATCACTTACCGACTATGGGAAAAAAAACCTGCAAGGAATACCTCATGAATAAGACCGATTTTTGAATACCGCAACAATTTCCTAACAGGCATTCTATTTCAGAAGACGTTTTACGCAGCATAATATCGTGTGTGCTAATGATATTTGGTAGTACCGAAATAACTGTTTTAAAAAAAAACCATGAATGGAAGAAATTTGCCCAGTAAATGTTACCTGCTACGAGCAGTAACGGTATTATACTTTAAATGCAAATCATAGAAAATTTTAAAGCGAAATTTGGAAAATGTGACTATTGGTGTAGAACACTTGACGCTACTTCACACTTGAGCATTATTCTTTTTTTACAGAAATCACAATAAGCTATCGCTAGTCACTCTCATCATGTCCAAGCAATACAACGATCAGTCAATTTACCTCGGTTGAAAACAACCGTGGATAATACGCCATCTTGAAAGGAAGCATTTACTGAAGTGAACTGCGAAACGAAATTAAGAAAGAAAAACGGCCTCGATTCATGAAGTGCATCGTCTAAATGTTGAAATAAACCAAAACAGGATGGAATTTCCCCTATGCGTGCATATTTGAACGCGTTTTCATGATTGCTATTTTCTGATTCGAGAGTTGCTATTTTCAGGTGACGTTCGTTCTTCCAGAGACAGCAAATCACAACCTGTTTCATTTGTTACTAACAAGCTCTTTTCAAAGAAGTGACATTTTACCTGCATTCGAAAAGTGCAACTATGGAGCAGTATTACACATCAAGGAAACTCATTTTCTCTATCAAAATATTCTATTTTCTTTGTGATAATGCTTGTTTTCCCTTAAATTTCTAAAACAGTAAGATAACCTACATTGAACGTACAATTTTCTACGATGGAAATGGCGCTGCATTTTACGCTCTGTAGTGAAACACTGAACTTCGAAAATACGATAAAAGAAAAGATCAACACTAAAATATTAGAGAATTAAAATAAACCGTCGCTGCAAAAATCTGCTAACCAAAACTAATCACTAAGATGTGACTACCCTATAAATTAAGGAATAGCTGAAAAACCAAGCTGGATTAACCTTTGACCTGAAATATCATAGCCTTTTCTCTAAGATGGCTTTTAAAAGTTTTTGTTAGAGAAGCAACTAGAAAAACGAGGCGACAAACATCAGCCCATATCATTAATGAACAGTAACACACGTCGCAACAGAGCAGCAAATGAAACTAAAGTGCTTTTGGACGTACTCAGATATATGAATGCATTATAGACACTTCCGTTCTTTGCATAGCGCGTTTCTACAGGCAAATAAATACCCAATAGCACAATTATCTGCCACAAAAAATTCCTTAGAGCAAGCATTCGCGCATCAATGCAACTAATTGTAGCTCAAATGTCTCATGGCTTGTGTGTGTTCACTGTATCGCCGCCTTAGCCTCACATTCTTCAATTGCTCCACCCATTTATTGCTCTGACCGATGAAAGTTGTGTTGAATGGATTTGAACGACGTTCATCCAGCATTAAATTAGTAGCGGCGCAAATGTCGTCTACAAAATCGACATGGCAATGCACAACGTTATAGCTTAAATACCGAGGTATCCAAATTTCGGCAAACCAACAAACTTGCCCTGCTCAAAAGTAGGGCAACTTTGATATGCCACCGTATGCGCTTATCATTCCATGCTGGCGAGCGAGCTTTGCGCTAACAGCGTCCCATCGTGTTGAGATAGACTACGTCCCGCGTTGCTCTCTCCGACTTGCTTTCGACATGTCGGAGTTCTCCTAAATGTCACTTTATGAATGACAGAGGTTCCGTTGGAACACATAATTAACACACCAGCATTAGCAACACGTCGAGGATGCAATCACTCATCCTGGGGAACTTCTGTATAGGCCCTTCATCTGTTGATAAGGTGATATATTTTGTACTTGTATTTGAAATTAGGTCGACCATTCATCAATACTATTTAGAAATAATTCCACTCTCTACACTAGAGCAAAGAATTTCAGATAGAAGCAAACGAACAGCAATGATACTAGATTGGGTTTACGCACGTACAAAAGAATAATTTTTGCTACCAGCTGATCAGGTTATTGCCACCGCAAATAATACTAATGTTGATTAATGGCACTATTTTTTACCGCCACTAATAATTCATCAGCAATAATAGTAAATAGTATTGCTAGCAGCAGTCGAAAATATTTTACAACCACAAATATAGTCAATACCGTTAACTAATACGAACGCCAACCAGCGTTAGTTATTAATAAAGAGTGCAAATAGCAGTCAACATTAATAGCGAGAATTTGCTAAATGCTTTCTGCAATTCTAGTGGTAATATTTGGTGCAACTAATACTGCTTAGCGACAGTAGTAGTGGTAGTAACAGTAATCCTAGTAATAGCTAGTAGTAATTAGTAGCCACTCGGATCAACGCTAGCAGTAACAGTGATGGTGAACATTATTGGTAGCAAGTAGTAACTAATGACCAACGGAAGTGCAACAACACTCATTTTTCATTGCAAAATCTCCGCAATCGTCGGGTTAGTAATCAAACAATCGGGAACCTTACAGGAATTTGGCGGAAAGGAGAGATAACAAAGATCTGCGAGACTGCACACACACTTTCTTTCTGCAGTACTGGTTAAGTCATCGGGGCCCTCCTCCTTGGCGCGCGATCTTTCTTGTTCTTCGCTCACAGTATAAAAGTCACTTACCCTCCCGTTCCCACACCATACCCGTTCCTTCCCATTACGTAGGATCACAACTACGAAAGCCAGCATTCGATTACCAAGAACGCATAATATATCCGCAAGTCATTGGTTCGTTCCTATTTAACTTGGAATGAGCCTATATGCCACGTCCTCGAAGCTCTGCTTGTCCAAATTGAATTAAGTAGCACCTACAAATAAAAATAAATGCATATTTATCCAACGAATCTGAAGCTGTCAAAGACCATCTCCCTCCCTCCCTAGAAACTCCATATCAAATACGCCAAGCGAACCACCGATCCTATCGAGGCCGACTTGTGACGACTTAATGGTCTATCACCAAAACTGGGTATCTAAGAGAAATTCCCTCTGTCGGTCAAGAGCAACACTATTATGTACGGCTCTATCGATAGCAACACACCCTGGAGTCACTATTGGTATGTCGGCGCAAACTTCTCTCCACATCGACTGATGCGTTGCAACTGACATGACCATTAACACGAGCAACACGTCGTAGTGCTGATGAGACGATAACTATTGTTTAGGTCGTTATCGTCCTATACAGCAAATCATTTAAGTTCTTATTTCGTTTGATTTCAAATGTTGATGAAATTAACACAGGTTCTTTATACTGGAATTTTATTATAATGTTGCCAGTTGCAAGGAGGTATTTCCAGAAAGGATCGCAATGTTGTTGAGGCTTTCTCATTATCGCACTTGAATAAATTGCAATAGGAATTTCGATTAAAAAAAGGATCGTAGATTGTGCCGGAAACAGTGCCAATAAACGATAAACTGTATCCAAAATTTTAAGGCAAAAAAACTGCTCATTCTTCAATAACTTAATGTATAAAGTTATTGAATACCTGACCGACTAAGTTAATGCCAACGTTTTTCGGTGTCAGTACTTCTTGGCTCTCAACGGACAATGCTTTCACTGGTCAACAAACACTAGTTATAATTGAAACTACTTTTTATTGAATAACTTGACTTTATCATAAGACAACCATGTGTACATAAAGCATCTTGCCCTAAGTGATATCGCTACTAATTTGATTGCTGGCGTTATTGTGCTCATTAAATCAAGCGCATATATGCACAGTGGAACTGATGAGACCTAAGCAAAATAATAGACATTTTTTATTGACTGCTGGTAATTTATGTAAGTGTTCGGTGGCTTGAGCGGAATGTAAAAACGCATAACGTGCCGGCTCTTCTGGTGCGCTTTTTATATATGTATTTCTTCATCAAAAAAGTGGCAGTAGGAAAACTAAGAAAAACCAAAGTAATCACATTTTCGGCAGAGACGCAATTACGTGGAAAGACTACCGTCTAGAAAAGGAAACTGGGAAAACTCGCAACCCTCAGCTTAAAATATCTGATATTTTGATATTTAATTTAGAGTACCGTATCAGCCCTCCTTAATAAGGATAAGTGAAATACTTTCCCCGATAACGATAGTAAAGCAATTTATCACAGTACAATTGTTAATTACCAAACAAAAAAAAATCGAATCTTCAAATTTATAAGAAATGGGCGATATGCAGTAACCGCATGGGCAACCGAACTTTTCATCATGTAAACTGTTTACTGCCCCTTCCAAAGAGTGTCCTCGTCGTTCGAGCAGCACAGTCTTTGACGTTCGATTGAGTGCATCTTTGCGATTGCATCAACCATCCGTTTGTAATACTACAGATGCGGTCACTTCTCGAAAGCACAATGGTACTTTTACCGTGAAGTGGAAGTTATGTGCTAAAATAAAATTCACTTGTCTATGCGCAGAAGCAGTTCCGAAATAACTTTTTTTTTTATTCCAAAGAGTATGGACCTTTTTCATCAGCTCACTGCATATTTATGCTAAATGACGTATACCGTAAGAGCAAACGATTGGATTATTTCAATGACCTCATCAAGTCTACATTACCTAGCACCTAAGTTTTTGAAGTCAACAAACAAAAAATTCATCATCAAACAATAAAAACAAGTCGAAGTTGCTGCTCTTTAAAATTTGAAAAACAAGAGAGTAATTAAATAATAGCTCCATATTTATTCCATGTCAGCCATAGCTCGTTCCCCTTTTTTTTGCAAAGATAAATACGATGCAATGAAAAAGATAAACTGATAATAGAACATTTCTAAAATGAAATGACACAATGATTGATAAAGTGATTATAAGTGTTTACATCGATCGTAGACGAACACTTATAAATGCTAAGAAGAACCATAAAAAACATTTTTTTTTTTGGTTTTTAGGTCAAATATCGTTAAGCATAAATAATTATATTCAATGTGTTACCTTTACAGTTTAGACGTTCATGAGTGGTTTTATAACGACAGCAATTCTTGCAGAATAAAAATATACATCCTTGACTAGCAGGTAAAGAGCAGCGAACACATTTCGGATACGATTGCTTTTTGCTTCTTTCTTTTTGATCTCCGATCTGAAAATGGCAATATCCGAATTATTTATGATTCCTCTTTCATATATGATGGAAGGAAGTGGAATCCTTAACAACTAAGGAAGTTCAAATAGCCAATTAAATGATTAAAATGGTGAAATATTCTCTATGGCAATGTCCTCTATTTGTTGCCCCTTTCTAAAATTATTACAAATAACTCAAAAATGAAAAGGATATGGAAGAGAAGATTCTTCGAGCCTCGTAATGATAAACGGTACAGCAAAGGCAGTGCTCGCTATTCAAAACAATGCTGTACAACCAATTCGATCTTGTATGCATTAGATTTTATGATAAATCTGACTGCACGGAACGATTATCGGTCAAAATTTTCAAAAAAAAAGTTCTTCGAAATTTGTCCTGTAAGAATCAAGCATGAAGCACAACACCCGGAGGAACTTTCAACAGTTTATTCAGAAAGAAGAGAAAGGGAAGAGGCAGAAGGAGCAGATTTTTCACGCACTTTCGGATTACCTGTTATTCGACAGCATGTATTCCACAAAAGCTCACGCAGTAAACGGAAGTGATTTTAATGTTTGTTTAAAAATTTTTCGACAGTTTTAAAAAACCAACTTTCGCACAGAGGATAAAACGGTGACAATTGTATAAACGTCTCGGAGAGCATTTGAAGGAAAAAATGAGCGATCCGCATAGCAACACTTGCTTACCTACCACTGCAAGTGTTGAGCGTTTTCTCCCATGAGGAAGATGTTGGGAGTGAACTCCATGGAGTCAACTATTTATTGGATCTCGAATGCCACTCCCATATGCTCTTTAGTGCACCTCTGTCTACTCCCCTTCCTTTTCCCAAATAAAGAGTAGCTACTGCAGATGAAACGGCCTCCGGCAACAAAGCGACCCCCTGATTCGAGAAAGTCACAGAATCCCTGGGTCAAATGTGTGGTGTTAATCCCTGGCGAAGACCCTCTCAGTCAACAGGTATAGCAAAATTCTTTAATTGTTTCCCTACCCTGCGCTTCTCACGCTTTCGTATTTGTCGTCTAGAGAGTCCAGTCTGCTCTGCGAGCGCATCCAGTTCCGCTCTGCGACGTTCACGGTAAGCCGAGTTCGACAAAACGGAGTCGTCACGTATCGGTCGGAAGTATGGCTTACAAATCCAATGCGGTAAGTAAGGTGGACACGGCGCACAAGCACGCGTTTTCGGTAATCCTCAAAACAACTTGATGAGTGTATCTTCTAATATATGGGTGCTGTATGCATCACGCTAGCATTCTTTTTAACAGTCGATCACCTCACAAATGCTAACATTAGCAGCACAATAAGTAGTAGTGCTGCTTATGACAATACCTATTGCTGTTTACAAGTTCCCATGATTATGTAAATATGAAGGATTAGAGATATAAGAAAAATCGAAGATCATGATGTGGTACGCATTGAAAGCTGATTTATTCCACGCTCATATTACCCATCAGTAGTGGTTCTATAGAATGATTCATTCGATCGATGTGTGGCTATAAAACTGTGCATGCAACTGTTGACGCCATCTAATACGTGCAACGGAAAATTTTCCTTAAAATTGCACGAATAATAGCAGCGGAAAATTTGTCAATGTCTTGACGTTCACAAGTGAATGGGCAAGATGCGATTTCAACTAGGACAGAATCAGTTCAAAGTGGATGAAGCAAATTTTACACGATCAATCAAGGCTGAAGTTGAGCAGCTGTTCCGGATGCTGCTTGAATATCCGCCATAGTAAATTTCATCCGATGAAGTATGGCAGATGTCGAATGCAAAAAAAATTAGTCGCCAGCCACTTTAAAATTGATCGTTTTCTGTTAGAGATAAATTTTTCAGTGAGTATGAAACGAAGGAATTGATGGTTGATAAGTATCCACCTGGGAATTTTATTCGATCTTAAAATGGTAGATCATAAATTGAAATTCTTCCAGAGATGAATAATAGGATCTCCACAATACAGTATGTTTCATGGCAAATAAATAGGCGGAAGAAAACGACCAACCGAAAGTATCACTGTGGGGATCGAGATCCTTTATAGTTAATATAGCGCTGACTCTATCCTCGATTTCATTTAGTATTTCATGAAACTCGCGTTGTGTACAAACATAAGACATCTTTTCTCGTAAGTCGCTATATTCCAATAAGCTGAAATCACAACAAAATTGCATCCTTAGAAATATTACTGGTGAGATCTACATTTATATTCTTGGTGAAAACAGAATCGATAGCATATTTGCATATTGAAGGTTCATAGACATTATTAGTGCTAAAAATCCATGTATCATATCAGATTCTGTAGTTTAAGTTCCATCTTCTTGCTCATTATATTCATTCCCCTTCCTCCTCTCTCCAAGATATACCATTTCGGATGCTGAACAATGAGCATGCCAAACTTCATATTGGATTCGTCATTAAAGCACTCCAAATAAACAGAGTTCTTTGGTATTTTGGTGTTGGCTAGACGGAATTATTCGATGCAATACAAGAACTGCCACTACTCTATTGCATCCAAATCCTTACTTCTTCTTCCGTACAAATTCGGTGACAGCTCGGCAAAATCATTCCCCACATTACAAGACACAACTTATCGCTCGATTCGTTCCAAACAGCTTTGAGATTTGGCACAGAGCTGAGCTTAGAAACGGTGACGTGTACGTTTTCTTAGTAAGAAAACGTTTCATTTAAGAAACATCCATAAGGAAAACATCCAATGAGTGGGAGACAAAGATAGCACATTTATAGTTAATATAACTTAGAGTTGTTGCTTCTGACCTGTGATGGCATATCCGAAACAGATGAGCGCGTATTGCGCTTACACCAGCTTTATATTGAAGCGCATATTGCAAATATTCTCTAGCAACGACCCAATTTGGCTCATGTCGTCCCTCGAAGAGAAGCGGATTCGATAGGACACCTTCAGCACTCATTACGGCGTTCGCTCCTGTCATCTTCAGGCATCGCTCCACATCATCTGGCATCTGTAAATTGTGATAGACAATTCCTGAAATTAAGATATTTTTGAAGTTGTGGCGCATGGTCGCATAGTTTCTCTTCAGCCAAACTTGCATTTCCATCTTTGCTATAAATTCTCTCAACTGAGTTCATAAAGTTTTAGTTGGTGTGGATAATCAAAATCAGTCAACAGCAACAATTGATTTCCACAGAATGAAAAGGTGAGTTATTTCTATCCCGAAGCTGAATTCACTGAAAATCAGTTCTTCCTTTTTCGTCAAAATCAGAGCTAGGAATTTACGTGACTTTCACTTTTTGACCCACTGGAATAACGTTTGTCATTATGAGACAGAAAATCAGCTCCTCCGGTACGCTTTTCTATTTATTTTTATTTAAAAGCAAAAATTTCGTGAGAAGGTTGGTAGAATATCTGAAACCTTGTGGAAAAAACTGTCTCCTATGTAACAGAGATAAAGTTATATTTCCTTGAACAATATGAACGAAAATAAACGTTTTTTACGTAGATATTTATATGGGCGCATTTGTTCACGTGTTCTTACAACGTTATAATATTCGCTAGTCAGAAAAGACATAACTATGAAATTAAAAATAAAACGAAGTACTTTGCCGTACTTTTCTAGAGTAAGGATATATAAAAAATCAAGCATCCAAATGTAACTTCGATGGTTATTTTATCGATGAAAAACTTGAGACATCATAACTTATCGCTCTACAAAAAAAAAGAACCCAAGCATATATATGCATAATGTGAGAATAAACCTGAATACTTCCGTTTGCTAGCAATGGAATGCTAATCGCACGTTTAACAATTCGAATTGCGTTCCAATCGGCGAGTCCTGTACTTGCTCCTCTTTGCTGTCGAGTTCGGCCATGAACAGTTAACATGCAAGCACCTGCCTTTTCTAGCGCTCTGGAAACGTTTTGCAAATTAAGCAATAGAAATGTACTAGTTTATATATATTCTATACTGTGCTTCACATCGTCCTAACTACAACCATCGCTTACAAACAACTACTACTGTGGCTGCAGAGCGGTCATAACTGAAGAGACCGCCGACCAAGAGGCATTAAGCCTTCATCTTGGCGCTTTACTTCACGTGCAATAACGTTTCCAATCCACCAGCATATCTATGGAAGGTCGTACGGCGCACTCTAACCGTTAGCCTCTTCGCTCTTTTTTCTAATGTATAAATATATATAAAATGACTCGCATGTATAAATAAATATATAAAAATGACCATCACACTATATATATATATTATATATATATATATATATATACATATATATACACACCCAACTCGCTACCTTGTCAGGAATTGTAGTCCTGCAAGCATGAGCAGAGACCATCCTTTCAAGTCGAGTCAATCCCTTCAAAATAGCAACATCACTTCCTATGGTTCGATAAAGTGAAATAATCTAGCAGCTTTTATTCATACTGCCTGCACTGTACATATGCCTGCAGCGCAAGTATGCACGAGTATACCTGCAAATTCCAGCATCCAAGAACTTATAAATATGATGCATATATACGTATTGCGTTACGCCATAGTCCTACTACTTCACGTTTTAGGGTGACTCTAAAACACAAGATCAAACGTTGCGTAGAACCATCTTCTCATATGCTAGAGACTAAGTCATCTCAGTTCATTGCGGGTTTTTAAGAAACCCGCATCAGATCAGTGCCAACAAACAGCCTTTTCCTATGAAACGATGATAACAAGATAACGCAGGCAAAAAAAAAGAACATTTCAGCAAGTGAAGAAACCCAACCTAGCATAATTGACTGTTTTGCCGATTTCGTCCAATATACGAATTTTGCACGAGAGTGGTACTCGACAGTGCGAATGAACCAGTGAAACCATCTCGCATACCAAATCCAAATCCTCCTGATAAAAAAATGTCCTACATTACAAACCTTACATATGCATCGGCGGGATATCACCTCCGTTTCCTCTCCTCTTCTCAAGAAAAGAATGAAGCGCGTAACGTGAATACAGCATTGAGTTTCCAGCTGAGTTTTTATGATAGATATTGGTTAGCATAATTTAGCATATTAAGTGAATAATAGTCCAATTCATCTATGCCAAGTTTTTTTAATTTTCTAAATTTAATTGATAATCCGTCTTTTTGAGAGATCAACACTATTCGCACAGCGTTTTTTTTTTCACTTTTCCCAAATATTTCACAACGAAAATTAAAATGTTTTCGGCAGATTCAACAGATGGCAACATTTCTTATTGCTCTAAAAGAAATTTTCTCTCATTACTTACGTGGAATAGGTAGGTTCTCATACATAAATATTGGTCTCTCATACATTCATTTCTTTTAAAAAATTTGATGCGCCCACTTTTCAAATCACCTAATTCAAGTTGAATCGGCGAACTTCAAGGTAACGTGAATTCTTAACGCAATTTTTAGTGAAAAATATCCCATTAAACTATCTAATTTTTTTCAAACAACTATCGTTGATTCAGTATAACAATCGATATCGATATAAACCGTGTCGTTCACTTAGAATCGACAATGAATTTAAGTTGAAATACCTTTTTGAGTTTTTTTTTTGGGAGCAAGGATTCCTTTTCCATCGACAATACAAAATGTTTTTTAAATGTGATAGTTAGCGGAAACGCTATTGTATTGTTCTCAAAAACGAAATTATATTATGAAACATTTCCCACTTTTAACCTTTATCGATTACGTTAATCTGATGAAGCTTATTGCCTTATATGGATGTATTTTCTTGGGAAAATTGTTTCACTTTTGTGGAAACAAATTCATTCATAAGTGAATCTTTTTTGAAACTATGAACAACGAATTTCTTCCTTGAAATTTATAGCAATTCTAAATTGATCGACGATTTTTCACATATGTATAATTTTTTGGATTTCTATGAGGTTATTAATTCCTTTATTTGCGCTTAGCAATGTCAAATTACTTCAAAAAATTGATTCCAACAAAATACTTTTACGATGTTTATTGCATTTGTTATGAAATTCTCCTCTAGCCTTTATTATTTCTACTCTTTCTTCTTAGTATTGTCGAGTTTTGAGGGCAGATGTACAACTGCGCTCAAAACTATCGCCCAACAAAGAAAGAGGTGGAGGTGGGCACTGGTTGCCGGTATTTATTCTGAATGAGCACAATTTACTGCGCACCCGAATAGGCGGAAGAAGGGCAAGTTAGGCAACAATAACCTCTAAGTATGCGCCGTAGTGGCCACGTTTGGCAATAAGTTGTGGACAGCCAAGATTGAGGTCAACACCATCACAAATGTCCTCAACTAACAAGCACGCCGCCAACAGCATATGCGGCTCATTGGCGCAAAATTGCACTATCAACGGTCGATCCAATAGGCATGACGATAGTGCCGATCGCCGATAGGTGAGATCTTTCACGAAAAGCTGCGCATGTATCATTGGCGAGAAGCAGAGGTCAGCTCCATGTTGCCTCATCATCATTCGGAATGCTAATTCGCTGAAAAAAAAAACAGGTGAAAAAGGACCTCAAATTCTATGGCTGCATTTCTCGTCGTGAGCACTTCTGTCACCTACAACGTGATCTCGAAGAAAATCAGTTTTGCAGGCACGACCTATTAAGCATTCACATTGTGAACTTCTCTCTCACTATTACTACCTAATGAGCAACATTTAGCGGTACCTATACATCAGCTGCTGGATGTCCCCCTCCCCCTCCCAGTGACCACCACGTACTGATATGGAGCTTCCATGAGTAATCATTTATAAACGTTGCTAGTTCAGACATCACATCAGTCGTTACCTCACTCATTCTCGCATCACGTTCAACCAGACCACACAAGCTTACGTGGTCAATTACGTGGTTTTAAGCTCTCTTGTACAGTAAATCTGTTATTACCTCTCAAAAGTTGTCTTCGTACCTAAGAATTATCTAACGAACGAGCAACAATTCAAGTGGTTACTGTTGCTATATGATACCATCATTAATTAGTGCCAGAAGTGCGTGTTGAGCTTTCTAATCAATAAAAAATGTTAAAAAAAAAAAGTTTTTATTTTTCTACAACTTCATGTAATTTTCTTCGAAATTTCTGCTATAAACGATAGCATGACATCATTTCTATATAAAGAGATACTTTAGAGGGGATTCGTTTTCATTTGAGCTTTGCGTTAATAAGTGCTGAAGGGCTCAACCGGAAATACAATGTTGGTAATTTTTGGATGTCAATGCTGATATTTAGGTGCGGGAAAACCAACACTTATGCTGATTCATTTATTCGTTATTATTCACGATGCTAATAATGAGTAATAAAACGTAATACTAATATACACATCAATTCAATGTTGGAATAGTACCTTTGATCAACCATAGGTGCCACAACACATCTCACGTTTTGTAGTTTTTGCTTCCATCTTAACTTTTTGGCGTCTTTTTCGGCGTCTGTGAGTGTTGGCGCATCATTACGTACGGTGACATTTTTGCCTACGACGAAGATTCCATCGACGCAGTCGCCGTCCACTTGAACTTGTAGGCCTTGCACCATCGCCCTTGCCTCTGCTTCCAAGTCCAACACTCAATTATGACAGCTAACTAGCACCGAACTCATTTCTTCGAGTGATATAATAACGACGAGAAGAACATTACACCAGAGCATTTATAACGTCTTTTCTCAAATCTCCTTAAGTGGGAATACTTGACGTGGTTGATGAATATCTATCCAGAAAGGAGCAGAGAATAAACCATCAAACAACTGGTTCCACTTATGAATAATTAATAAAAGAAAATAAATAAAACGGAATTTGAAGCTAATACTTGAGGAAATGAAGCATTGATCAGGATTCATGACGATAAATGATAAAATTTCAAACGTTATTCTAAAATACTCTAAGATTCTTCGATAACATCACATCGACTGCACAAATTTAGATGAAGAAATTCTATAGAATTGATAAACGTTTAAAAGATGATAAAGCTAAACGATCAATATAAAGATATATATATATATATATATATATATATAGAAAAAGCAACAAAAAGTATAACGTTCAATGTCATATAGCACTTAATCAATAGCACCATCAGCGAATTCACATGAATAGGAGATTCATAATTCGGCGTATATCTATGAATCTATAACTGATTGGAAATTAAGCTCAATGCCGAATGTTAAATAAGAATTACAATAATTTTATGATTAAAACCCCCCTCTTCCCCAGCAGCAAAAAACGTAGATTTTCGATGTTCGCATTGCTATCAACGCATTTCACATTACAAAAGATAGAGAATGTAGATAGGGATGAATGCTGTGGAAAACGTGTAATACAGAATGCGTTAGCGTTGAGGCGATGCGATGCGTCGTCTTGTGCGATTGGAATCTTGCCAACGTGAAATAGACCCCCTACAACTTTTGATGATGTTTGTTCTGCATCATCGAGCACTACTAATAACATCAGCAAAATATTTGCAACGATCAATTTTAGTGAAAATCGGCAGATGAGCGAATGCGGGCATCATATTCCACGTATGCGAAATTCTATGGGCACAACGACGATAGCTAGTATAGATGCTTGATTGGCGCTAAGATAAGCTTGAACGATGTTAGCTAGTTATGAAGAATTATATATATATATATATATATATATATTAAGGCTCACTCTTCAATTCCTCTTTTTTATCTTGTCCTAGGACTCGACTTTATCAACACTCTATTTACGCGTATGAAAAGTCCCAGGGAAACCTTATCAAAACACGAAAACAATTGTAGTTGCATCGAGCAGATTATGACAATGTAAATTGGTTTAATCTAGTCTAGTGTAATTCACAATTCATTAAATGCCCAGTGTAGCTAAGCGAAAAGTTGAAGAATTCGTTAATGAGAGTTAGAAGGGTGAGAAAGAAGGCGTCTAAGCATCACCAATTTTCTTCAAGTTGCTGAAAGCAAAATCCTTCAAACCCTAGTGAACTTTTCCAGAGAAGGTTCTTTCATTGGCGATTCACAAATTGGCCGGCTTAGTGAAACTTCTCTTGATGAAAGCTGGTCTGTTCTGCTGTCCTTTACTTAGTCTCTGACGGTCATCAAGAACTTCTTCCTATCTAACAGCCTTCTTCCGTTTAGCCCACTGTAAACGGAGGAATCACTTAACTAATAGCTACCATCGTTATTCAACCACTAGAACATATTCGGCCTCTAACTTTACAATTTCTGGGCTGAAAAAACATCTTAAAATCCTTTTTTTTTCATCGCAATCCATATATTTCGGATATTGTCGTCGAATTTTCAGGCTTAGGCGTAAAATTAAAAAAAAATTTTAGCCATTTACCTAGCACGCCAAATTGAAACGTATTGCCAAAATTCGGCTCATTCGGGACTTTTCGATAAATTCGCGCCTAAGTAACTAGACTTTGTCAGAGTTCCCACCGTCATTCATCTGCTCTGATTCCCATCATACCACTCGGAAAAAAAGATTTTGTAAGAGTATGACCAGTATTAATAGCCAACAAAGTATATTCTCCGCGGCATGTGATTTCAAGATAACAGTGTCAGACGTGAATTTTTGCATTTGCAATTGACTTACAAGTTGTTTTCCTACCTTATGACGTCATGTATCCACCTTTCGAGAAAGTGAAACCATCAACACACCTCGCGAATGATTTCCCGAGCAAATATAACATAGATCAGGTCATCCTGCTGGACATATAAACTTAATCGTTTCGTCCCATTATTGCCATCTATCAGCTCATCTCAAAGGATAGAAAGTAGGCGCTCAACGCAAAGTATAAAGATCATCGATGAGCAGCGTTAAGATTGCGCAACTTTATTCATATAAATACACTCTATACAACGATATAATATCGATAAATCGAATAAAAGAAATAATTCAGCGCAAATATGCAAATGATTTGCAAACAAATATGCTATGATTCAACGCAAATTTTTTAGTGAGCATCATCAAAAAAAGGGCACAATAGTGATCGACTCTAATAGATTTTTCATATGATAATAACTGATTTTTTTTTTCTTAATGCAATATCGATCATCTTTTCATTAATTATTTAACGTATTCGAGAGCAGTTGTTCATTATACAGATGGGAAAAAATCCAATTAAATAAAGGCATTCATGCTACGATCAGTCAACCGATCAGTCGATCGATCACTTATTCAACTGATCAACTTAGCGATAGGTCAATAAAATTTCATCGCTTATCATAGCTTCTCAATGGCCAAAATATTACCCAATGGAAAATTGTCGATTAAAACAGAAGGCTTTAAAGCGGAAGAAATCAGCGCTAAGAAAATTGATGTCCCAACTCTAGAACGGATGAAAATAACCGCACAAACATGAATAACACAGTTTAAAATGAGGTTGAAAAAAAAGAATAAAGTGAAAAATATTGAAACAAATATGATATTCAACCGAACGAATCATGGAAATGTGATGAAGAATGTTGCTACATTTCGAATATATCACAACCAATATGCAAAAATCCCTCAACATTTCAATCAAATCGCAATTATGGCTGTTCGATTATTTAAATGATCAGTGAAATCTTTTTTTTTTTTAATTTCAAAGAGTTTATCATAATCAAAGGAAACAGAGGCTGACGCATTCAGAATCAAAAACGAGTCAGCCTCCTAACCCCCCACTCGCTTAAACAGTTGCTTTGATAAGTAAACCCTCTCGTTACTCCTTGGTCATACAAATGATCTGATTGTCTGTCAAACAAAAGAATGGAATGCAAAGCGATAAAATCAACAAATCTCGGGAGGAATACAGCAACTCGATTTTCAGAACTCACTTTCTTCATTTCCTCCCCTCTCCCTCTCATCTACTGAATTACCAAAGAAACTATTAAATCTCATCTAGGCGATAAACTTTTCGAGAATACAGAAGACGATGAGCGATTTTTGGCAGATTAGTTAGAAAAAAACATTGACATCGCTACGCGTAAAGGATTAGCGGAATCGTTCTGTAATCTGTAAGGTGCACTATAATCGCATTCGAGAATCTATGGTTCGGCGTACAGGGCAGAATAACAAACCACCTGAGGCCAAGATTATAAAAAAATTCCCCCATTTATATTTCTTCTCAACATACCACTAACAGCCCTGCTAAATTCCCCACTTACAGAGGATTTTGAAGAAAGGAATTGGAGCCGAAGCAAGAGAAAAAAGAAACGTAAAAAAACCTGCATGACAATGAAGTGAACACTGAAGAGAAAGATGCACGATACATAATATTATATAGACAAATAAAATAACACATAAAAAGAATAGGTGAACAAAGGGGTGGAAGACGATTTCTAAGAATGTACCCTGCTAAAAAAAGCGTTGCGCCACACTCAACTACGAAGACTGCTGCAACGAAGAGCAAATGTTGGTGGATGAAATGCACGAGAACCACCGATTCAGTATGCAATTTTATAATTGCAATATTGTAATGTTATTAGCCCCCCCCCGCCACTGCAAATAAAAATATTTGGTAGCCTCCTCATATTGACGAGGATTTCCAATTATGAACAGAATGATATGCAAGGACGACCACTAAATTATATGACCAAATTAAAGTCGAATAGACTTTAAATAGACTTCTTATTATGGAAAAACGATGTCCTTATTAGTTTGCAGCTTTCAAGCTAGGTAACGTAGGTGAGAAGGGCCTTAGGCGTTGATTGCCTACAAAGCTGAAAAAAATAAATAAATAAAATAAAAACGAAAATAAAGATAAAAACAAAAGACGCTTAGTCTTACTAACCGTCACAAGTTAATAATGTTTCCCACAACGTAAAAATGCGCTATCCTGACGAAGATGAATGGATGAATATCTAATAGAGACATCAACGCACAAATAGCATCGCACTTTGCGGCATTGAAAAGCACATGTATCGCACAGGTAACGGCATATATATCACCAGTATCGTATCGGACGTTTCTTATTCGCCCATCGAGAGGGTATTATTCAAGAAGCTGCAAGCGAACTCGTCAAACTTTAGCAATCACTTCGACTAAATTATATAACATTAACACATTAAGACAAACTCAATTTCACAACCAACTCCTTCCCTTTCATAACGAGTTGATAAATATTTGCTGATTAGTATATCGGTTATAACCAGGTCCCTTGAACTGCTCAACAATTTATAGTCATAGCAATCAGCCATTTCAAACGGAGGGTCAAGTAAAGGGGTAAGAATTAGGGTTACTGTGCGTAAGAGCTGTGGCTTTTATCACCAAACTGGTGTCCAACTTGACTGACCCCTTGCCCCCTATGCGCGTCAGATGGCCGCAAACACTCCTTTAATCCTCAGAACTAAACAAAAAGCGAAAATGAAGTGAAGGATTAAAAGGCAAAAGGAGAGCGCAGGCATCGCGGAGGGGAAGTGGACGGGTAACCAAGTAGCGTGAAGGGAATTACTTTTCTTTTTTTTTCCGAAGGACATAAAGAATGCAAGGAAACAAAACCCTACAACAGATCGCCTCATCAACGCGCTCCTTGCTTAAGCAATAATGTCCATTTTATTGTGCCACGTCGGCGGGTGCGAGCAATTTGGGAGAGGAAGTAGGAGGCTATACCACTATTCAAGACCGGATTTGCATCCATAAAGTTATAAGAGAAGAATATACCTCTAATGGGGATATCGTTTGCGCGTAAATGATGTGGGACAGGTAACGAGTGAACATCGTCTCCTTTCGACCTGAGAAGGCAACTAACCGCCTCTACCTGCAAGAAATGTTCACATTTCATATCGTAACAGAAGTAAAGCGAAACAAATTTCACATAGAAACATTTATAAGAAACCAAATAAACTTCCCTTAGCGGAAAGCAGAACGCCAACAACAAACGCATTTTAGATATGAAAGACACTCACCTTAGACGCATCAGATCTATGACTAATCCTCCCATAGAGTAGTCAGGATTTGCAAAAGAATTTAAGATAAAGTCGAAAATATCGATGAATAAAGTCGCCGAATCATAAGAAACTACCGTCAAAACAAATATTTTTCGATAGCGCAAACGGACAAAGAATCAACACAACTCCATCTCAGAGAGTAAAATACAACAATGTATCAATATATAATTCGCAAGCAACGAGATCAATCACCAAATATAAAAACAACGATCAACGAAGCTGATGAAATATTCGCCGATTTCGCCACTAAAAATACAAACGAATAAGATCGTAAGCAATGAGCGCTTTTACGATCTAGCCAAAGAAATAAAGGAAAACACAAGTGGTCGTTAGTAAACATTCCCAGCGAAAAATTTTACAATCGCATCGACGAGAGATATAACCCTTTAGGAAAGAAAAATAATACGGCTCCCTCACTAAAAGCATCGTTCTCATGCAATACGTATTCCATTTTATGCCGGATTCAAAATGCATTTGCGGATCACGATTCGCCCACTAGTAATAGAGGATTTTTAGTTATATAAACTGCTAAAAGCATTTCTGAATTGAAAATTGAGTTTTGCAAACTGCTAAAATTTAAAAGATTTTTCAAATAAGGTTATATGATCGAGGTGCTACTTATACAAATATGGTGAATTGCCTAAATGTTACCTCTGCGAGTGAGTTCGCTAAATGTTTAAGCAAGTTTTCAACGTAGGCGAATAAATGACGCAATTATCAGCTAAAAAGTTATGCTGATAACATTAATTAAAACCTGTATATTTTTCAGATGCCACCGCATTCAAGTTCATCAACATCATAACATTTGAGACAGAGAATGTGAACGCCATATGACCCTTAAACCAGAGCGCGAAAAAGCTTCCCACTATTTCAAAGAATCAAAATGGCGACAAATTAGGCTAATGGAAAGGGGAAAAGCGAGATAGCTCAAGGAAGAATGCGAGCAGATGCAGAAGAGGTGAAATCGGAACTATCTAAAATGACAGAGTTAACAGGAAGCACTGGGAAGTTCACCGAGGGAAGCCAATCCTATCCTATACAAAAGCTGTAGTGGTCCTAAAGGACTAAGAAAATTCCCCACAGGAAGATGCCTTATAGGTACAGCAATCTAGAAGAGCAACGTCTTCAACCTTTGCATACCGCAATATTAGAAAACAGATCCAACAGTGAGATCCCATTCGTGAAGGTGTGCTTTGCACTTCCCAATCCAACAAGGAGTTTAGGATTTATTCCATTGCAGCGATGTGAAATAAAATCCTAAACGTAGGTGGTAACATATGTTAAGAAATGTGCCGTTCACATATTTTATATCACAAGCAATTTGCTCCCAAATCCATCGCTAATAAATCACTTTCATATCGCTTTGATGTGTTATCTCTTTTTTTTTTTAAACGGCCAACGAACAAGTATAAAATTGATAGCCCAGATATTTGCGCAGAATCTCATCTGATCTGTCCGAACAAAGAAACCATCAAACATAGAAAGAGGAAAGAAACAATGAAAAAGGCCGATTACAATGATTTATTAAATTTACATCACACTGAATCTTATTGCTTCCTATTGGAATATATTTCATATTACATCCATTCTGGAATATACTTCATCACGACGTTAGATGCATATTATATCAATGAATATACTCTCGAGGAATACAAGTTGCAAGACTGCGAGCAGGAATAAATCTTCGATGAGTTTAAAATAAAAAACCCACTTCATATGTGATGAATGAAAATATTATGCGGCTATAAAAAAAGGCATACATTATAAGACGAATTGAGATCATTTGCGCCCATGTGGCCAATATGTCGAAAATCAGTCGGTCGACCAATCATTGAACGATCTATTCGTACCTTTGCGATCTATAACAATTTCAACGTTACTGTTGAAAACAGTCACTGGAATCATAATTTCTTTGAGTTCGAATGAAACAAATGATAACGGCACCATTGATCAGCGCATAGTACTTGCTACCGAGAGATGGGAGGGGTGGGGGATAGGGGGGGGGGGAATGCAGTGCATAGCTCTTTTCCCAACTCTTGCCTGCACGCCCCGAGAAAAGGGATGGACCCCCCTACCTCCCATCAACCAAAATTACTGAAATAATATCAGAGAAATCTTGCATTCGAGGCCTCTGAAAACATTCATTAAAGCTTCACACGGCTAGCCTTTAACAGTCATAGAGAAATGCATCAATGAGACGAAATAATGAATTTTACTGCGAGTCAGATACGCATTCAACGTCCAGCTACTGTTTACTCTTTGAGTGATGTTGTGATGACGAAAAGTTTAACTGCTGGAAACAGCGTTGAGGCTGAATTCGCTTTGCCAATGTAAAGCGTATAAAAAGATGCATACTGAAGAATATGCCTAATGTATGTTGGCAGTATTCATTTTCTATAATAATAAAATATCTCAAAACCTTAAAACAATCATGACAACATGAAAGCATCTTCTTTAATTATTCGATCATGCAAGCACATCTATCAGCTGTCCCTATCCCATAAAAACTTCCTCGAGTTTCCGCCTAAAAGCAACAATTTGGTGAACACAAATAAATACCAAGCAACAATAAAAACACACCTCTGACTGAGGAGAGACACAACAATTTAGAAGCCAAAATCGTTGATTTCGTCGAACTACCATTGCTGCCAACCTCGGTGAGGGTGGCTGGAGGCTGAATGCGATGTGCCTCCGAGAAGAGCTGTCAGCACGCACGCAACGGGTTCGTTGCTCGTTTAACCGCTAGACTGACTGCCAATGCTCGCGTTTGTGGGCTTGTTGATGCCACCAAATTGCTGGCACCCTCCTCGCTAGAAAAAAAGACGTTGACGTAAAAACGACGAACCTAAGTGACTCATCCAAAGCACGCTTGGACACTTGCGCCACTTAATAGCGCGTAATTGTAATGCAAACACCCTTTCTACACATAAGTCCAAGTTTGTGCATCGTAAATCAGCGCGGTAATATTTGAATGAGCTAAGGACCGCGGTGTGGTTTAAAAGATGGTGAAGAAGCATGCATAAATGAGAGGTGGGGACCAGCGACAGTCCCATTGTTTTGATAATCAAACGACACTTTCACGTATGTAGCGCTGATCCGATCGCCTCAATTTTATTAGGCGTTTCATCGATGCGGACAGAAATATTTTTAAGCGAAAGCTTCCGTTATGCAACGAGCCAGCGTGACATTACAGGTGTACCCGCTGCTCACCTTAAATGTTAAGATATATATATATATTATATATATATATATATATATATATATATAATGAATCACCTACTGCCACAACTATTGCCCACTACTATTGTTACTATAACTGTACTAGCTGGCGTTGCCGCTAACAACCGATTTTTTCTTTAATAGATCCGGTACTTTTAAACAAGTTCTACCTAATACTACACATAATCGTATTCACCGGCTGTCACTTATTTTTGCACTAGATTCTATTTATCGCTACCAGTACCGCTTACTCATATTCAGTGTTGTTTATTGCAGTTGTTACTGCCAGCTGCTATTACACACACGCTATTTCCTACAGGAATTAATATTTTGACTTTCACGATGGCTACTTGATAAAATACTCGTCTTTTCGGGAGATGACTTCGACGAAGTCAACTCAACTCTATGAAAAAAAAAACGCTCCGACGTCGCACTCTCCGACGAATGCGCCTCGCGTTGCGATATCCTACTCAGGTGTGGATTCAAGGCGTACAGAAGCAAGTCAACCCTCGATTCCTCTGAAAAGTCATACATCCACCCATACTCATACCTGTCTAAACAGTACACAACCGACCTGTTGACACAAAACACGCCCAAATAAACTTTGTTAAAGAACAGTTAACACCTTCCATCTTCGAATGTCCATACAGCAGTTTCGTTAATACTGTATCTTCATTTTCGCTTTAAGACCAAACTCAAAGCTGTCTAGCTCTGTAGCAACCCCAATGTTCGGCTGGTTGAGCACTAGGGAGAACGTCGAGCATTTATAATCTTTGAACCTTGGTTAAGAAATTTGCGTTTGTCCCACTGCTGTCTGTAAAATATAGATACCGAGAAATGGAATCGGAAATCAGGTTTTCAGACTTCTAATGAAGACATTCCGGATATGATCAATGCTGGAATTCTTTGAAAATGTACAACTTATCCACACCGGTGTGCACGTTAATATTAAAAATGACAAACACAGTCAACGTCCTACAGCCAAAAGACCCTTGCAAGACTCAATTAAGGGAACCTTTCACACCTGAAGTACTCGAAATTGCCGAGTATCAACCCCTTAAGGTCTACCGTATTAGTTGCGTAGCACTTCGATTCCCATCTCCTGTTTCTTTCTGCTCTAGGAGACGGCTCCTATTTTTTCCCTTGTGACTCCTCTTTGGCACATAGCTCAGTTATACGTGTTTTTCTCTGCTCCATTATACTATGCACATTTCTCTACCTCTCATGCTGACGAACCCATTTCTTCATGTGTGCGTTGGAGAGTTCTTCGACTATTTGCGTATTCCGTGCCCATATAACCGAAGAGGCGATCTGTCTCATCATCAGTGCAACAAAAACAAGAACATGCTTTCTGTGTGGCTAAAGAATGCAAGGACAACGGATAAATTCGTCGTCGGAGTGGTCGGAAAAACATGCGAAGTACCTCCCGAGGATGTGGTCCTATGGGTACTACACGACAAATAATTCTCAAAATAGCTCGAGGGATTTTGAGAATGGCTCTGGGATTAGGGATAGTTCGAGTTTTTTGGAAGCTCTTCGTAGTCAAAGCAATCCGATAATGAGGGCACTTTGTGGACTTTCAGAGAGGTCTCGAACTTTGAGGCTGAGAAGAAATCCTTGTTCCGTTCAACTTTAATGAATGCCAATCATTGATAGCAGATTCCATTTTTCTGAGAGGATACTATAAAATTCGGGACACGTTCAAACAAAAAATACATACTCGACATAGTAAGCAGAGATAGGAGACACACCCTACAATATAATCCATAAACGAAGAAATTCACTTGCATTATGAAGATACCTAATTTATACAACCAAGAGACATAGGTAATGATTGCAAGCTTGATTAGGTAACGAATACCAACGAAAACGACGTAAAATGGATCATGAGAGCATCGATAGCAGATCTCGTTTTGCATAACGACAAAATTATCAACGTATGGGGCAGTATTGTTTCGTCACTAATCGTATTTGCGGTATGCGCTCATGCCCGCCTATGCCAGTTATTTGTTTGTGTGAAGCTAAACAATCGCAACAAATTGAAATAATTATTGGCATTAATATTGCACCAAATGCTTACCGACTACGATGTAGGAATATAATGGTGCAATAAAGAAGGAAAGCGAAAAAGACGAAGAGGTCAGAATGCTTTTAACCAAATTTCCTTCCCCCTATTGTGAAAGCAAAGGTTGCAAATCCTAGCCAAACTTTTTTTTTCAGTCAAAAAGACGCTCTTTTTCCTTCCGTGAATATTGAATTTATGTTGAAGAAAATTCTTGCCTTTCCTAAAAATTCCAGTTCTTTAAAGCAATCAAACGTATCCACTCGACTATCGGAGATAGTCACTTCCCCCATCAAAAAACCCGAAGATCCGAGATATGCAATTTGTCAGCCTCCCCTACCGCTGACGCACATTTATTCGAAATTTTCAAATAATGGGTACTGCGTGATTTGCTAAGAAAGATGTATAAGCTAACAGGAAAAAAGAACCCCTTTAAAATGAGTGCATGCCGCCGAATACCCAAATCCACGATTTCCGGATCGCTTAACGTGCCTGGATTTAGTTAACGGGCTACGGCTTACCCGAGAATAATATTCTGCAATACTTGGAAATCAGTCTCTGCAAGTTTCTCTTCTTCCCCCCCCCCCCCTACCTCAGAGCTATTGAGTAACGAGGATTGAAACCCTTCCCACATATTCTCTATAAAGCAAAACAATGGTGTCTTATTAAGTACTACTATTATCGTACATGAAGTCTTAACAGTGGAATAGCAATAAAAAAGAGTGGGCAACTAGAGGGAACGATCGAAAGCCGCTGAAAAATTCTAGCAAAAGCTGATAGAAAAATAGCTCATTTATTTCCGCAATCCCCCTCTTCTCCCCTACCATCCCAGAATTATAATAAGTGATCAAAACGTTTCTAAGTGATGCAGAGATGATAACAACAACACTAGAAATCAAATGAAAAACATCAATAAGAGATAAGAAGAAGCGATATAATCCCATAGGATCACCAAATGTGAAGTGAGGAAGGGTGCAGGAATTTACTCAATACCGCACTCTGAGCACAAATGCATTATTGTCGCCTCCTAATAGCAGTGTTCCGTTGTCAATATCAATGACCTACAATTGTTCAACGTTATTCAGATTCACTCTACAAGCATAGAGACAAATATTCATAGCGAAAAATTTTGTAAAATTACAATAAAAAATAAAAATTACATTAATTATATGAATTTCACTACGAAGATAATTGTATTTCTTTAAACTTTCTGAACATCGCACCTCATTAATTTCTCATTAATATATATTGGAAGCCCTTCTGGATGTAACGACGCTAAGTATAAAAGTTGAGAAACTACTTTACCCATGACAGATGCAATTCGTTTTGTACGATTGGGAGAGGATGAAACCGCGTGCGCGAGTACACTTGCATCGACCTCCTTTTATACTCTTCTTGGTGCATTTTCATTGTGTTGATCACCTTGTTAGTGACACAATCTACCTGACTCTGTGATCTTATAGATGTGCCGCATCGGAATGCTGAATCGTTACCTTATACATAAAACGGCGCCCACAAGAAGCGTTTTTAGCAATTAGACCTTCACTGCCATAGATAACAGTGCTTAATTTATTTCTGCAGGGATCGCGGTTTATTCATCTGTTAACATTCATTCTATCCTCACCAAATATGATGCATACCAAAAATCTTTCCCATTATTGAAATGGTCTTCCATGCGCATTCTTCATTCGGTGCTTAAGCGATCAATAGTCTTATATTTCATTCCATTGCCTAAAACTTCAACTAATATTGTATATAACAAAGTAAACATCTGAATGAAACATTGAAATATCAGTGAGGTGAACGAAATACCAACGAACTAATAGCTCTAAAAACTTTTCCACTACAACGCAATCAACAATTGCTTACTTGTGATATTGAGCTGATTGTTTGGCCAGATGGATCGTGCAAACTACTTATAATTGCGCCATTGTTTGGATCAACAACAATAACGATACCATGTTTCCTACTCATCCATTCAATCAACGCCGAAAATGACCAAATAGAGGTCATCTGAAAATGACCAAATAGAGGTCATCTGAAAATAAGCTCATTGCTTCTCTATACTCAACTAGGCAGTACAACAGCTTCACAGATGTGCTCGACAACGAAACTGCAACGCTGCCAATATTTCAGTTTAATCTCGCAAAATATATGCATAAATCTATAATAGTATCACATATTGTTTGCTTCCTGTCTAAAGTTGAAAAATAAGTACTCATATCTCGAGCTCTGCTTGACAAAGACAACAGATTTCTTAGCACATTAAACTCACAGCTTCAATGTCCCTACAGACATTCTCTTGCCTCAACTCAAATTTTCATTTTTATTTCCGTTTCATTCCTACCGTATCACAAATGCACACTCTCAATGTGCCTTTCTTCTGTATAAATTCTATAAATTCTTACCTTTGCGATTAGATCTCTCAACCATCCACGAGTTGTAATCCAATGATCATCTTCCAGACGTACTTCTCCCAGCGGTACCCATAATAAACCATTTCTCGATAAACGTATATTATCGGGATAACCCGGTAAATTGTCAACAACAACATTAAAGTGAGAGAAGCCGTCTTCGAAACAATGCCTAAAACAGCACATTACTGCGCACTAATAAAGAAATTAGCCGCTACTTCTGAATTTCTTCCAACTACACAACAGAAAATTTCATTTCTATGAGCTGTTGACTATTGCTACCCTATGCATCAAAGCAACAGACCACTAACGGCGTTCCATCTGCTTTTAACCATAAAAGTGCTTTCAAATAGATTTGAGAGGCGATTCCAATCCCTCCAATAGGAATGCAAATAACCGATGATGTTCCTTTAAATTTTATGTCAAATAGGCAACATCAACAATCGCAATTAATCAGCATACAAGTGAAGCTGCATGAAAGCTAATCGCATGATTCGGCAAGTTGGTAAATCAAACTTGTAAGCTTGCATTGTGACTTATATTCGTTGAAGTATCACATATTTTAACACCATGCCCAATAATCAGTTGAAATCAATTCCTTGGTGATCCCATGAGCTGCTATGTTTCCCAAGGTTCAGCATGTTGAATAAATACGACACATCTCCACTTAATAAGTCGTAATTCCATGCCAATCAGTTTTCATTCGCTGACAATATTATAATTAAATACTTATATTCGTTGAAGTATCACATATTTTAACACCATGCCCAATAATCAGTTGAAATCAATTCCTTGGTGATCCCATGAGCTGCTATGTTTCCCAAGGTTCAGCATGTTGAATAAATACGACACATCTCCACTTAATAAGTCGTAATTCCATGCCAATCAGTTTTCATTCGCTGACAATATTATAATTAAACGATGAAACGTTTTGCCTAGGTCATCCCATTCAATCGAGATCTCCTAGAAAGAAACATCTGAAGGTCCGTTTCTTATAAGGCGCAAAAGATAAACTACACTACCACTATCTGTTTCCGTCGTATTTCACATCACAACTGATGAAAAATTCATGAACTTATACCTCAGTATTCTGAGATTTCCCATCTCAGCAAAGAGAACGCATTTGCCATCATCGACAATCTGAACACCGTTGGGATATTGCAAGCGATCGATCAATACTCGAAGTTCCTGTCTATTTCGATCGAACGACAATAGCCTGAAAAATGAAACAATAAAAAAACATCGGGAAGTGCTGTGTTTGATAAAAAGTGGCGCAAATGAACAATGTTCGCTATAAACGTTTAGAATATCGCATAATTTGCCTAGAGTTTGAAGGATAGAAGGTTATTCGTAGAGTGTACATAAAAAACTGAGTACATTCCGTACAAATTAATTAAATCCCATAAAGGTCACACTGAATGTGCAACACCAGTGGTTACACTGAAAATATCGAAAAAATTAAAAGCCCATTGAAAAAATTCCTTTCCTGAGCATAATTTCTCTGCGATCCCTTAACTTTACGGCTTATTCCGCTTGTTAGAATATATTTCCTTGCTTTTTCCACTCTAAAATACATTTAAAATAAATTTCGACTTATCTTGTCGAACTTTTTTTTCGAAACTTTTCGGCTCATATCGCGAATCGGAAACAGTCTTTGAAACAATAAAAAAGCCGCAATTATGTTGTTTATCTCAACATCTTAAGGTAAAACCTTTTCGTAACAGAAAATCTATTGGGATGCTGTAAAATAATTTTTCTTCGAAAAAAAATAAGATGAGACTCACTAATATTTTTAAGAGGAACGCGAATATTTTTGCAAATTTTTTCGGTATTCAATGTAAAAATAGGCTGATTGGATGCGATCTGTGCCTCAAATTCCATGCACGATCTGCATTCAGTCACACACCTCCACGTCTTTACGGATGCGGCTCATGTTCGCCTAAGCTCAAATTCCTTTATCGATACATCATCAGTAGCAATACACTTATGAAGATTTCAAAATTAAATCTGGAGTTCTCTGCGGCACCACAACGGAAGCCAAATGAACGGCTATACAGCTGATTTATGGAAAGTATTCGCAATCTGTAAAACCTGACTATTCAGCGGGAAAGCTATTTTTTGATAGAAGAAATTTTTTGCCATTTCAGTGTTTCTAAAAGCGCAGCGTAGGTAAGTAAGGTGTGATTCTTGGAACACGAATCCAGAGTAGTCCGGAACATTTGGTTGAATGAGCACAGGTGATTTCGAAACTGGAACATATCCGTTAATAGACTGATAGTATCGCAATGTTCTTGCTATGCAAAAGAAAAAGTCTATAAGCTTAAGAATGTGTAGTCTGCGTTAAGTCGAGATATTACAAGGCCATGATACTACACCAAGTACACTGGTTTCTTTTGCTTTACTGGTTCAGATCTAGCGTATATTCGAGCTCTGTAGGCCAATGATAATTAAAGGGCGAGGTATCGAACCTAGTTTCGGTTCCCCCTCCTCCCCCCTCCCAGAATGTGCAAACATTAGTACACATGCATCCGATAACAGCAAACATCTCGCAACGATCTTTAAATGCGCTAAATTTCAAAGCAGAACTGCTTCAGTTATGGGACGAAAAATGCGAAGTATAAACATGGGCACTGATTAAGGTATCATACCTCCCATCACCTCCGTGTTCCGTCATCGCGTACAAGCAATCTCGATCGGCGAATTTTGCAGACGGCTCTGAGAAAATGATTCTCCCGTCGTTCATTTCGTCCAGATCATTTAGATGTCGAAGAGGCACTGCATCTGGACTACCTTTTATTTTTGTGCCCACCTTCAGAATCAGTTTCGAAGCTCCTGAAACTTCAGCAATCGAAATATCTACACGGCGATCAACAACAACATCTACCTCTATAGCAATAGTGGCAAAACTTATGCACTCTCGAGCAAACAACGGAACAGATTGCTATGACCACCGACAGTAAAGGAACGTAGTATTTCTTCTCTATTTTCGCTATTATTGCTGAGATCACACCCAATCTCGAGATCAAAAAAATGGAACCGAGTTGGCATTAAAATTATAAGTTGTAAGTATGAATATGCGCTTAATGTTGCTGTCCGATACTGTTAATTATATCACCATGCATTAGAAGTAACTACTATGGCAATGAGATTTAACAACCACAAACCGTCGACATCAAACCTCATCGACATAGAAGAGTTCAATTTATTGCCATCGCTGAAAAGGTATTATAATCTCCTCTCAAAAGCAATACGAGTGACTCTGCTTTACATCTGAATAGCGAAGTCCAAAGACGAGGTGATACAACTAGAAAAACTCTTATAACATTTGCGAAAAAAATGATCTACAACTTTGCAGCCAACCGATTACTCTTGTTCTACTCTTATTTTCTTCGCAAGGGATATTACTCCACTTATTTGAGATAATGAATTATTTAAAAAAAAAGAAGTTGCGAGAATATTTCAACAAAAAAGTATGCATACTTCAGATTCTCGAAAAATATAACACAGATTTTGCAGTACCACTCATAATATGCGCCATATATGACTGCTAATCACTGACCAGTATCCAATAAACTCACCGTGCTGCTTGATGTTTAGACGTGCCCTCACTGTACACTACATAAGCTGCTACATCAACTGTATTTACGATAACCTTCTTCGTTATTGCTGTTGTTGAGTGCAAAAGGATGTTTTCGACAAATGTACGCAGGTGGAAAAAAACTATGAAATCCGAATCATTATACCTCAAAATTTATTATCAGCTTCCATCTACTATTAACATAAGTAAGTGTCCCTACGTTAAAGCATAATCTTATAAGATGACCGTACTATTAGGTCATGATTCATTGTTATAGTTAATATCGAACGCTTGTATTAACATAAAAACGAGCATAAACGATAAGAATGAAACACATAAAGATGTGTTTTTCTTTTAATCAATGCTTACCACTAATGACATCGATTTCATAGATACCAAAATAAGCATCAGCCACTAGCAATATGTCGGGATTGAGTTTGCTAAACCTCATTCCTAGAGGACGACCACATAGTGGTTGCATTGAATAAGATCCATCACATAAAGAAGTATTGATGAGATCGGCAAGAGGATGAAACCCTCGAGAAATGCGCAACTGCAAAGAATTCTTCATATAACAACTGAGTGATGTGCATCGATGACCTAACCGATTATTCAATCGCTACCTTCCCCCCCCCTCTCTCTCAGTTTCCTATGAAATCCTTTTCGCTGTGGTCTCTGTAAATTTCACAACTTCTCGAACGGAAGACCTATTAAAATGCCCAAGTATTAGTTCATGTGTTCACTAGTTCATACCATTAACCTCGTTTATTAAGTCCATAAAGATGCAGGTAAGTTTTATTTACGGTTCGGTAAGAGCTAAAAACATAACGCTCGCAATAAAGATCAGCCAAACTCTTTGGGCCATTCCTCTTTCCTCTTCTCACCAACTTCCCCATTCCTAAAGAGAAGGAATAAAACTGCAGTGAGCTTACTGCACAAAATGAATTTTCCACTCAAGTTTCGTGACCAAAATTACCTTGTAAGCACCTGTTTCTTATCAGCGATACGTTGTAAAAAGAAAGCGAGGTACATCTTCTCAAAGAAACTCTCCCTCTCTCCTAGTAACCTTTTCACCTCTCCAAATCACCAACTGCAACCATCAATATTGCATCGAAAACGAATTCTGCCCAACAAGGCAACCGCCACCTTCATACAAATCACTCTAAATGCGATCATCGTTTCGACCATAGAGAAATCTTCGCAAATCGATTAGAAATGGCGATAAGTACTCAATTAAGTAATGGTGCAATTATTGAAAGATAATTAATCATCAATATTGCATCGAAAACGAATTCTGCCCAACAAGGCAACCGCCACCTTCATACAAATCACTCTAAATGCGATCATCGTTTCGACCATAGAGAAATCTTCGCAAATCGATTAGAAATGGCGATAAGTACTCAATTAAGTAATGGTGCAATTATTGAAAGATAATTAATGACCAATCTTATCAGCAGAACTTTTTGCACAAATTGAACAAAAAAAAAAGTTGTGTGATGATTTGAAACAAACTCTAGCAACTAAATGTTTGTTAAATTTGATTGCTGCAAATATAAGTATCTAAAAGAAATACGCATACATTTGTTCAACAGATTTTGATTTAAATAGCTAAAACATAAAGAAACATTTAAACGAAATCAACTAACAAAGGCACCTAGTTACCCCGCTGTTTTGATTGGTTTGTATTTCGATAATGTGACCCGTTTTGAGTCCACTATAGATAGCGTTCGAAAATGTATGCAGTGCAAATGATTCTGGTCCGTAAACGAGATTCTGCAGTAGACGCTCTCCAGTGGAAAGTATATGATTCGGCGATAGTGCACCTTCCAATGATCGTGGTGCAGGTAAGCTAAAAAACAACCACAAATCTTCACCTGCTTTCGACTCTCAAAAAACATGCGCAAAAAAGTGGTCGAAATCAAATAACCACAAAAAAATCTACCAATTGATATGTTCTCTGCCTCAAAATTGGATCAAATCTTAAAATTTACTATTCATTAGGAAATTTTATCAAGTGTATTTGAGAAAAATATTACCTGTTAATCGAAAAAAAAATCTTCTATGAAAAATTTACAGAAAAATTTTCTTCTTTCCAAATGAGGGGATATAACTTTATATATCATTATTTCATTTCGCTGCTAGCTTTTTTTTCTGACCATTTTGACATTCACACATTGCTAATGTTTGCAAAGAAATGAATATTGTGCTATTTTAAGCATTCTAATGTTGTTGCAATATGCTTAAAACTAGATTAGGAGTGTTCTGCGTGGCTTGAACTCTGCCCTTAGAGAATTCCCTCCTCGACCGTTGAGCAAACTTGAGACTGAATAATGCTTTTTTCATGCTAAAAATATATGCTAAAGCACAAAAACTGATCGAATATGACGATACGACAATAAAACATTATTGTGGTGGAGATTAGATGAGCATAAGAAAGTGTTCTGCTGAACATTTCATCGATGAAATAAGCAACTGACCTGAAACTGACCGAGTCAATTGGTCCATCTGCAAGGCAATATGTCAGCGTAATGACCACAAGAAAACACATCAACACCATCGTCATAAACAATGTGCACGTTTGACATCTGAAAAAAAAAAGCCAATTAAACCAATCTGAATAGAGTCGTTGTTTCTAAAAATGAATACAGAGATAAGCCGAGCCACCAAACACCTCGGCTTTCATGCCATATTTCTGAAAAATCGTGAGAAGATATATGTGAACCAGAAGTGACAGAAACCTATACGAAAGAGGGAGGAAGAGGAGAGGAAGGAAGGGAGGGAGGGGAGGAAAAGTGGAAGGAAATTCAACCCGATTGTTGCATACTTTATGAGAAAACATAGAAAACTGACGAAAGACAAAAAATGGCGAAAACTTTTATAAAATTGCAATTGCATTCTAAAAACTTTAAAAATACTCACAATGCCCATGCGTCAAGTGACTCGTTTGCAGGGATCGGTTGCGTTTTCATTCCCTCTTGTGTCTCTTTTTTTGATGATCGCTTATCCTGCGAGGTGACTTTTCGTCGACGTAACTCGTCCACCACTGACATCGACAACTAGAGATTCTTGATTTCCCTATGATGAAAATTTTATTGAAACTAAGAAAAATTCAAGCAATTGAAGAAACGTACCAGAGAGGACGTGACGATACGCGTTTCTGCAATTCCGCTCATTAGGTCAACGAGGTTTACGAATTGCCAACAAATATAAAATACCTGTAATAATCCCCAGGTATATTCTACCTATTGAAAAGACACACACTCAACCTTACACTTTTTACCCCTCCCGATCAGTGACAGCATTCACTGGATTGATCCCGCCTCATACTCCAATGTATATATACCCTTTTCCACCTCGAATCGTTGAGACTTCCGAAGCGCTGAAACCCTTAAGTACGAAAAATGGCATATATACACACTTTCACCCACTTACCTTACATTTACCCAAACCAAAAAGAATAGGCATGTTAAGCATAGAATATATCACATTTTAATGGAAAAAATGACTCCCCTCTATCGATTTGTACCTCAGATAACGTCGAAAGGGTAAAATTGCTTGTGATCTTCTATATACATAGGGTATGGGGCATAAGAAAGACATATGACTGCACTGCAACATCAGCCGAACGTGACACTAGAAAAGATGGAAATGCCAATAAAAATTCAACGAAGGAAACACCACTCAACAAACAGAAGCCGGGCGAAGGCGCTACACCCACTAATCTCTTGCATTTCTATGGGATTTGATTTCCTTTTTCAATAGCCCTCTATTCAATTCCAAGAAACCTATCTCCGCTATTTCTTCCGCTCCACGTGTCAATAATTCTGTATCCGCCGGTTAGGGATGGAAGTGCAACAACTTTGCCGATCTACAAGTTAACTGCAGTGATTTTATGCAACAGAATGCTAGGCAGTGAGGTGTTATTTAGCTATTGAAAGCATTTTTGATGTTTTATTGATATTTAACAGGCAAAAGCAGTATGTGGAAGATGGCTGTCATATGAAAACAAAGCACTGAAGCATTTCCAAGGATAGAGCTGGACGCCACGCATAAAGGCAAAAACCAACACGTTTCTTGGCTAACGACTGCTTCAACAAAGCGCATATTTTGTCTTCAGAAACATCAGAAGTTTTTTAGCTTTTATTTCGAATTCCGTTTAGCGGCAATGTCGATAAGGACTCGAAAGATGAATGCATCGTAGGGGGTCTGCTCTCGAAAAAAGCCGTACGTTGGGCTAATATGAGGGCCATTCAATTTTGCCAAGTCATCCGATCCAACATTTCGGTATGGATTTGTGAAGACAGCTTCGGACCATCAAAGTAAAATGAGCAACGACGCAATCTTTTCGAAAGAACGATTCGGCGAAGTCAGCGATTTGCGCAGTGCATTTAGGGTATATTATGGAGAGTTTGGAATATGTTTACGATATATGTTAATGGGAGTTTGGAAGAGTCAGCAAAATTAGCAAACATTTGGCCACTTTCGTTCCTCACTCCAACACCATCCTCCGTCCGATACACTACTCTGTTTCATGCTCTTTTGCTACCTTTGCATTAAATCCTCGGTGTTCATAAAACCTCTTAGCCTCTCTGTCTTCCACGAATGATTTTTACTATGGATTTCCTATCAACTCGGATTACAAGGGCGCCAACGCCTGTAGACAACTTATCGATCCGACTAGTTGCGTACGGGCCAACAATAAATCTGACATCTCCAACATTTCCCTCAATCACAAAAAAGCAGAATCATCAACTGCCATTTCTCCATTTCGTTGGTTAATCCCGTTGCACTCTTGGTTTCATTGATCGCGGGGATGTCGACCCGCATGTTACAGATTCTGATCATTCCCATTTGTACAGGAAAGATAATGAGACATTTGCGCCACATTACAAATGATGCATGGAAATACAACTACATCAACATAATTTATTAACGTCACATAGAAATATTCGCGATGCACATAAGCTATGACTAAGTTTCCACGTATCACATATGTACAGAGAGCGGAAGCGTTACCACACAAAATCAGCGTTTAATAAGAGATATGCCTCATTGCAAATTGCAGCGTTCCGATCACTTCATAGAAACAAGGGACAAGCTCGAAAGAAAAAAAAATGGGGGGGGGGGGGGGGGGGGGGGGGGGGGGGGGGGGGGGGGGGGTTCGTAGATGATATAAGAGTAATACAAGCAAGTTAGCAATTGTTTACAATTTACAACACATCAATTCAACGCTTATTTTTGTTTCGACGTGGCATTATTAGTAAAGGAGTGTTTCTTTCTTTCGCGGCAATAACAACAACAACAATAGTCAAAAAAAAAAAACTGCTAGTATTATGCAATGAACAATCCAAACTACAAACAACAAAACCGACCGAGAAAGCACTTTATATATTATTATAATGCAATTAGCCGGCAAGATTTTCAGCAAAATCCCATGATAGTGATGCTTAAAAAAGAAAAAAAAATACCATTCACAATACGTTTACTATTTACTTCATTAGCACTAATCTCCCTTCTAGTTGAGTGGTGCCATTTACCTTAATTATGCCTCAATAGTGGCATTTAACTTAATTATAATTAATCGGGAATTAGCGTTGCTCTAAATATCAAAACGATCGATAAAAAATTAGTGGTTTAATTGTTAATTGGCGTTATGCAAATCTTTTCGAATGAAATTTTTTCGATGTAAAAAATTCCACAGCTATTTATCGATAAATATACTAGCTTCAAATATACTTTCAATAGATTCTTAGCAAAAGCGTTTTCGAAAATTGTTTATGATATTCCAACGTTACTACGATTCGGCTGTATTCACCTAAAGAAAATGCCTCAAAAAGAAATAAGTAAGAAATATATCAACGCTAACCGAGAATAGGATCAGCTTTACACTGATTAAATAGGGCAATCATCGAAATTACGACAGTTAAAATATATAAATAATATGAAACATCCGCATAGAGAGGAAAGTACAACCAAACCAAATCTGTAACAATTATAAACGATAAAGAGTGAAGATAACAATTTGAGATTCTTAACCACGCGAGAAAAACGACGAAATCGTTGCGAAAATCATACGCTAATGGATAAACAAAACAATGTGAACCATAAAACTCCAATTGAAGAATCCATATTTCGCTCTCTATGAACTGTTTCCTAGAAATGACCGCCATTATAATATAATGGATCGCTTTTATTTACGATTAGTTTTGAATTAAATTCAACGTTGATTTTGGCGTTTGTAAGTTGAGACATTCTATCTAGTATTACCGCTAGATTTGAATTGGAAATGCTTATTGCAACATTTTTTAAAATAATTCATTAAGTTAGGAAATAGTTTGCAAAAGTGATCATAAAAAGAGTTAAATAATCGAAGTAAAGTTGATAATTTAACATAATAATGATACTTCAACTAATATATTTAATTAATTCTTTAATTATTCTCTATGAATTCCCTGAGTTTTCTTAGAAAAAATATCTTCACAGAAGTAACTGAAACGAATCACTAGCTCTTATCCATATCCAGTGTTCTAAGGTAAAGGATTCACGGTCGGGTTCCATTGCCCGGAAGCCAAAATCATAGGATCGTTTTTGCTTTTGTTTTTTTTCTTACTGGAAAATAAGCAATCAAACTAAGAGAAAGATCCTTTTCAAAAATAAAATTGCATGTCCACCTTCACCGAATTGCTTACCTCCATATTTACAATCCTGTTTTAAAGAATTAGTCCCTCAGGTATTCTAATGTCGAAAATTTGCCTCCTTTTCCTCCTCAAAGGATGCTCAGATCGATGCCAGTGGTTAAGGAATGCAGTAGGTTAAAAACTTTCTCGACGAAACTCTCAGAGGGAAGCAAGAGGAAGTAGGATGGGTGACGGCAATCAGGTACAGGATTGAACATTTCCATTTTCAAAAAAAAACGTCGTTCTCTGCACCTCTCTACAGAAACTCTTAGTGATGGAGTTTTAAAATGCACGGCACACCGGCCAAGCATCTGACGACTATGGGCAGATAAAGAGTCCGACTTCGTTCTTTGAACCCCTTTCGATATGCATCGACTTGAGCTCGTAACGAATTGCAAACTCCCCTTATTGCAACGAGTGTTTAGTACTGCTATCAAGAAGTGTCAACCCTAGGCTTTAAGGTCAGCGTTCATCGCTTCCATCTCTGCCGACACATACCGCTAATGCCTATGATCGAGGAGTGCACTCACTTTACTGAGCCCACAAAGAAAAAAGAAATAAAAAAGAATGCGTTTTGCACATTGCAATTATTAAAGCGGGTAAAATGCAGACGATCCCTCAATTGGACCTTCGAAATTACACTTCGAACTGCGATGTACGGGCGAATTGAACAACATCACGCTCTGACGGTAACGACGAACATGGTACTCATCCGCACAACATTCCTAACACCCATTTCCAAAGTCCACTCAGTGACAGCGAAAATCTACTGGCCATTTATATGTTCATATGCAACATCATTCGACCAGTGCTACCAATGTCTTTCAGATTGCCCCTTTTCGTTGCGAACGGCAAAAGCTTAAAGCTTCCGCATACGACCTTGGGCGAACATCGATCCGCCTAGAACTAGCCCCCCTCCCTCCTACTCCTGACCCTCTCCTTACTTACCCATCTTCCGTTAGGTGCTTATTCTATACTAAGCCGCTGCTCACTGCTTTATTAATTACTGGCATTCTATACTGCCTAAGGTTACACGGATCCTCCAATGAAAGTATTGAAAAAAATTAAGAATTTGGCAGGTGAAAAGCACATGCCACGCAAAGAAAGTTGACTCATGTGGCAAAACACCTTAGTTGATGTGGCAAAACACCTTAGTTGATCTAATATCAAAGGGTTGCCCGCAAAGAACCCATATTCTGCGAGGCAATACGTACTTTTCACCCTTATAAGCTTCCGGCAACGCGCCCTTTTCCTCAGTAATAATGCTTCGAACGACCAAAAAGCTAATATGATATATCAGTGACCAAAATATAACTAACCGGTGGATAATGAGTTTTGGTTAACTTTTGGCTCAATCATTGCGGTTACTTGGCAGTGCTATCACATCGGTATAAAGGAAGTTGGCAAATGCTTATATCTAAGTACCCAACTAAAGGGTGGATGAAATGACGTCATTTCGTAAAATAGACCCTATTCGCGATTCTCCCACTATACACAGTTAGCGATCCTCCCACTGTACACAGTTATCACTTCCGCTGCACTATCTACAATCAAACTAAAGTACTGAAAATCTTTTCTACCCTTATAAACGAGGACGTTATTTTGTTAACGCTCGAAAGATGGAATTACAATTTTCAGCATTCGCCAATATCATCCCCAGTGATGACCTCTGTAAATATTTCAAGGAGTAGGAAATGACCAGGATGTCCACTCATTGCCACAGGAATCTCTTGAGAACTGAATCATTTTTCACCGCAATCTTCATAAATTCAGCAAACTTTCGCATAGGCCTTCTTTGGCAGATGTGACGCAACTGCTTTTCAACACGAGAACTGCTGGGTAAATCTATCCTCCTTTCCAAAGAATATCAACACCCCACAGCGAGGAGGTTTACAATATTAGATGCTAGTGCACTTAGCTAGTCACATTGGACTGCTATCCAATTCTTGAATCGCAGCGCTTTTATCGAAACATTTGGGTCAAACACACCTGTGCCGCACACTTCGCGTAAGAGTGCCTTCTTTGATCGTCGTCCAACCTTCTCAAGTCTTTTGTTACCGCGTTGCACAGCTTCCACCGCTGTTTCGTCGTTGAAAATTGCTTGCAGCTAAAAGTAAAAACATTTAGAATCTAAACGTCCGTTTCATAAGCTACATAATGGAGACATTTACTTGAGTTTATAAGTAAAAAGAAGAAAGCTTTCCTCCAGTCTATATGAGTTGATCAGAATTCAGATCAAAATTGCAACTAGCATCCCATCTAAACGGTAGTAATCTAGGAAATTTCAGAACTTTCAAGGCGATCTCCAAATCGAACGATTAAAAACAAAAGTGAACTAACAAAAAGTTTTCCCAGCTAAAAAGAATATCCAAGAACTTCAAAAATATCATCTTAAAACGCAAAATTTCAGTTTATTCTAACTTTTCCCAAAAATTGGTTCAAGCAAACTTCGGCTAAAAATGAACTCCCATGAAATTTGTTGGAAATGGATGAGAAGTAGTCAGATGTGATGCTTTAATTCAGTTATGGGGTAGTAATTCATCTAGTATTTGAGGTAGCTTATGTGGGAGTGAAAACATATATGCGTTTTCAAAACTATTATGAAAATCATCCTTTCACCAGGCCTGTCTCTCTAAAATAATAGAAAATTTTCATCTCCCCCTTGAGTTTCACCTGAAGTAATTCGACATATATGCGAATGTTTTAACATGTTAAGGATGCCATACATGATATTTTGTTGCGAAATAAGCATACAACTGATCTTATCACTATTTTTGTCTTATTTTGCACTACCGTTTTCTTACCTTTCAAAAAGGTATCTCCAGGCTTACAACCGCAACGAGATGATAATGGGGAAGAAATGCGAAAACTGAAGGGGAAAGTGGGTGTAAGCCAGTTAGTGACAGCTGCAGTGCCATTAAGCATATACTCATCGCCATGTTTGCATTAAATTTGTTTGTGCTTTGCATTGCGCATTCGAGTCTATATTTAGCATCTATTAATGACACAGGTGATCATATTTACCTTTGCCCTCTTCCTCAACTTTCACTTCAGCTCGTTCCGTTGTTCGACTGATGCCATTCCTTAGCAATAATCAACATCATAAGTAATAATAATATAATATAAGAGAATAATACACGAAACAGAATCAGCACCTACCTGATCACATGATACGGCAGACACGAACAGACCGAATAGGGCACTCTCTATTGAAAGGAAGATAGTATGCAATCTGCAAAATTTTAGTGAAGATTAATGATAAAAGAACGCTGCAACGAAAAACTATTTGAAAACTTTTTGCTTTTAATAATTGAGAACAGCTGAAGACCAGAATTGCCATCGCAGCGGTGAGCGATAGAGAACAGTGACTGATCAACTGCACCCCTAATTTCATCTTTTTTTCAGTAAAACAAATAAAAGTGCATACATTCTGGCGTGGCGAGCGCTTTGTCCATAGAGCCCATTTGTGCCGGCTGAATCATGATCATCGTGGTATACCCATGCTGCCACGACCAGGCTAAAAAAAAAAACTCGTAAAAACGTTTCATCTCAAAATTAGTGCTTAAGAAAGCCTGATATGCTTCTATGCAACAAAAAGAATTGTTGATTAACTATCTGCTTAGATCTGATAGGCATTCCATAACTCACAATGAATTCCATGTACCTCAATGTTACCTTTTTTTAAGTAGTTCTACTTCCCCGTTCATTATCTTTTAAATCTCAGCCAAGAAATTGAAGCTGCTTGATACCAAAAATGCTCCTCTTCATCGACTTCTTGCCAAAATATTAGCATCATATTAGCTAGATTATTTGAAAATCAACAAATATTGTCGTTAAATGATCGTGAAAACAAAGATTATATTTTATTTATAAACCTCTTCAGAGTCACTTCCACTTCTACCGAATGATTGCTATACAACGGAGTATTTTACATTTAATACTAAAAACTTGCAAAAACAACAATAACAAATTCGACAAAAAAACACAGTTCATAACAAAGATTCATTAGAAAGTCCACCTACCCGAGAGCGTAACTGGACGAGAGACCGACATAGAGAAGAAATTGTAAAAAATATTTTTGATTGAATTCACCGACGCAATTATTGACCCATGGGCCTGTAAAATGATTGTCATATTGTAATATGACAATATGAATATCGAACTAAACATTCTACTCAAAGAATTGCCGTATAGCACAATCATAAACCTGAATAAAGCGATCGGCAGATAGATAAGTGAACAAATTAAAAAAAAAAAAATTTCTTCCTCGAAAATGCCTCAAGAGAGCTAATTAAGGAAAAAGGCTCACAATGATGGTCCATCTTGCGAACACAACGCCGACAAACACGGCAGTGATGTGCACGTGGTGGCCGATACGATTCACAACGTGTACAGATCGACCAATCCTCACCCTAAACATTAGCCATATTAGTGACACTCACCTTGCTCAGCACTTTCTTTGCATAGTCCCTTTCCGGAAGCGCTCTCTGTGAAACTATGTAAACAAGAGCAAGCAACAACGGTTCCATTAAATATTAATGAAGTGTATTTGCAGAAAAAAGATTATTTTATGCATATGAAATGAGCAAAAAATAGCAACACTGCAGGTTCTATCCGATGATGACACTCTTTGCCATTCACTCATTCACAGCCATGATCGAGCTTTCTCATCACATCCAATGCAGCTCTGCATGCTCACATTTAGCGTCAGGTTCTGCTTATCCCAATCAAAATTTACATACTCATGTGAACAAAAAGCAAAAAAAAAAAAAAAAATCCCCCCCCTCCCCTCTCTCTCTTCCCTTTAATCGACAATGGCAACTCTAAAAAAGGAGAGAAGAGTGGATGCCATTAGTCCTTCACCCACCTTGGTCAAATCCTTTTGTAAGGTAAGGAAATGTTGAAAAAAAAAACAAACCACAAATTTAGGCCTGAGCATCATAACATCAGCACCGGAATCCGACTCATCATTATCCGATTCTGAAATCGCAGATCGACCATAGAGGCGAGCGTCGACTCGTCTACAGCTACCGATAGTGCTGCAATAAAAGTGCCAATTGATATACTTATTAAACGTTGTTTACTTTCAAGTAAAGTTCTCTTTCATAGAAAAGTACATCACAAGAAAAAGTCTTACAGCGCAAAATGTGCTTTAAGCATACGAATATGGAAACATGAAGTGAATCCTCCCCATCTCATACAACCTTCACATCAATAACCGCAATCCGCTACGGGCTAGCGAAACGCTTATTTTGGATGAGATACAATCTCAACGAAATAAAAAACAATGAGCAGCTGGTATGACAAGATTCAACTGTACTCCGAATGACAACAAATTTTACAACTTTATGGTTGTGTTAGGTATGAGTCCCCGTATTCGTCTCGGAATGTCAACCGATCGTAAATAAGGAAATAATTTTAACAAACTCTTATTTCACTCTTTTTTAAGCAATTTCATCTTTTACTTTCCTCGCTACTATTCGTACTTCGGAAGCTATAAGCCAATAAACGATATAAAACTTACACATTTGTATTAATAGGTACAATACCCGGATCAGTGACCATAGCTCGGAAATGTGCGATAAAAGCAAGGAAAAGTATAGTGTTAAAGAGAATTACATGAGTCACTCCCCACAGGCTGCAAAGAAAATTTTTTAGACAATAATCAACGAGTGGTTTAATTGCAATTAATAAGACCTTCTAGAAAAACAACAAGCCCATAAACATGGGTTACTTATCAGTGAAGATAGATCTAGTACAATCTGGTATGCGTTGATAATATAATCGCTTAGAATATTAGTGAGAGATTCTCATTCGTTTCTCTTTTGTTTATCTTTTGCCATATTGTCTTTAAATTGGCACTCTTTTATAAATTATCATTTCAAATTCACCCACTGAATATAGCACATAACTTCTCAGGTAAGTAACACAAAAAAGTTTGATACCTAGGATTCCACCGAGCGTCGAGCACAAGAAACATGTTTAATTATCTCCGGAACGGCAAATGCCTTTTACTGAATCCGGTTCCTCAACTAGAAAGTTGAAGAAGAGGAACAAACAATTCCTGTTTTCTAATATATGTTAGTGTTTTCGTGAAATCTGTACGTATTTTCGTTTGGTTATCGTCACTAAGGATCTTTTCTACAAGAAAATGAATGCTTTATGGAAGATGAAGCGATGCATCAGTTACTTCACTAGGTGAGTGTCACCTCGGTGTGAGCCGATCGTGGAGAGCCATCAAACGCTGATAAATTCTATTTGAAAGTAGTTTGAGGTAAAGCTCGTCACAACAATAAAACGTTACAATCTGAAAGCCAACAAACAAACACATCTCAAAAAGAGGAAGATGCATTAACGAGGCATACCTCTGTGAAAAGGTCGGTGCAACCAACCAATTTATAACCACATAATCTGCATAGACCATTGCTGCATAGGTGAGCAATGCGCAAAGAACGCCACAAGGATCGCGTCGTAAAATCATCGAGGTAGTGGTGACTGTAAATGTTACGAATGTTGTCACAATGGAATCCTTATACAGAAGGAGATGACAGAATAGAAGATGCTTCAGCTGCTATACTTGCATATATTTGGCAGCGATGAGCACTCCATCATCTCTCAGTGGTATCCCGTGGAACTGAAAATCAAATGCCTCTCGGAATGAATATATTAGGAGAGGCAAGCTTTAATGGATCGTCACATTGAAGTAAGGAGCGCTCATGGCTGACGTTAATTAAATGTCGCATCGTTTGCGTGTATGTTACCTCACACAGCATAAACAATAAGATTGTTTTACTTCGTTGCTAGTAAATTAGAAACAAGTTATAGGGGAATAGGAAGGGAGAGGTTGGGGGAGAGGGATAACGACGGCTCTAGATGGGTTCACTCCGGCGAAACAAATATGGTTTAATTCATAGGGAAGAAAACGGCCACATATCATAATAAAGAGAGGTGGAAAATGGAAACGATTTGATCTCTGGCCCGTTTCTTGTCGGTGATACAGGCTACGTCTCTCAACCACGCCCTCTTCTCTGCTTCGCGAGGTGGCTCAACCACACTTTTCTAGCAAGTAGCAAGCGATGACCATCTCATAAGACGTATGTTTTGGCGTACTGATGGCAACTTCACTGAATCTGTTGGTAAAAATTGGTGCACGAAAAGGTACTATGTGAGAATAGCTGGGTAATTATTTTCCCATTCTGCCTAAGAAATAAAAAAGAAACAACAACAAAGAACCCTTGTATATTCGTTTCAAAGATGGCTACATAACGCATTACCCTGCCCTGCAAAAGAGGAGTGGGGTAGTATGGGTAATATGCAGCCATCTGTGATGCCGTTCTTAAGATAGCAGTAGTAAAAGGGGGTATGAAGATGGGGGGAAAGAATGGGTGAGAGGAGAAAGAAGACAACGAAGGAAAGCAAGTATGAAGATAATACAACATAAAGATTGAGCTTAAAACTGTAGTGTAATCTTGATGATACTAAAATCAACGGAACGTATTGATGAAATGCCGATTTTTTGGCTTCCCATCGCTTATCATAACTCGCACCTATATTTCGATATTAATGGGGGAATTCTTTAGTGGGAGAATATCATGCTGGTTTGTCCTATCGACAAAATTTTCTTCATTCAACAAACAATGGCTATCACCTTGAGTTTAGGTGAGATTAAAAGTGTTGGCGCAATATACAACGCCAATTATTTATTTTTTTTTCTTGCAACCAAAATTTATATAGAAATTACATGTAATGAAGAGAAACCATAAATTTAACTCAGCTGGTAATAACAGTTCTTTTAGTGTATCTACATAAATCAACTTTCTATTCGATTAAATAAGGCGGACAAGCAAATGACCAATAAATAAATAAATATGTACATATACACATATGTATATATATATATGTATATGTATATGTATATTTATATATATATACATGTATATATACATGTATATATTAACCATTCCACAGACACTAACAAAGATGCAAACAACGCCACAGAGATGGAGGTACATGAGAGTGGACCCGCACTCCTCTCTTGCACCACACCTGGAAGAATCTTTTTCCCAAGCACAAAAGACAAAAAACAGAAAAATACCAAACAACATGCGTAGTCCATAATGCAGAATCACGCGCACCTTACTATACCACCGTCCCTCGACCGGGTCGATCGCATCCACAAGTCCTTAACCAGAGTGAAACACTTCGTGTTGGCTCGAAAGTGGAAGAGTTCGCTTTATTTGTGCCTCCTTGTTTTCTTTCCAAGATTCAATCTGCATTCAAAGTGTCTCTAGCTCATTCCCGGTTGTATGCATACCTTTTTACAATGCTTAAAAGTTTCCACTTATTGGAATGAAGTACATGCAGAAATAATAAGCAAAACCAGAAGAATGGGTACTGTGAAAGACACACCACTATTTAAGTCACAACCCGTAACGGTACTGTGTTCATGAGGTGTGTAAAGCAATAAAATCGAAAACATACATATTTATCCTCAAACTTTCATTTTTGTTTTCTTATTCGTTGAATTTGCTTGTTAACTTATTAGGTTTTAAGTGGTGTTTATAGCGTTGTAATTTCCTCCTTATGATTTCTTATTCGTTGAAATTTCTGAGGATTTTTAAACGCACAGTTAAGTGCTTCTTGTTTAAAACAGCATCACATATGTTCGTTTAAATGTTGAGAACTCCTCACCTGGTTGCGAGTGCATCCAGGTGTGGTATTTATCAATTACAGAAAATCTTAGATCCACAAGCCACTCTACTTTTTCACTCCGCAACAATCGATTTTTGTGAAGCGTTAGAGAAGTTTAAACAAAAATTGAGGTAATACAATCCAATCCCTTTTCATCGTCGATGGCTGTTTAGGGCAGCTAGAAGTTTGTTGTAACAGGCTGATTTGCTCTGTGGTTAAATATTTCCTCTCCAGATACACCGAAGAGATCCCTGATACTTACTGTAGCCATAGAAATCCCATTCACGGTATCTTCCAGAAAGACACAGCTAACAAAATCCGAAGATATTTGTGGACGAGCTTTTACGTATCGCTTTTAATGGTGGATCATTGGTTAACCAAGACAATTTGCGTCTACAATTCTGAGGAAATCACTTTATGTGGATGAGTCTCTCATGGTCAAATGTTCGAATCCGCCAAAGAATAAAAAATAAAAAATAAAAAAAATAAAAAAAATCAATAAAAGTGAAAATAAAAAATAAATAAAAAAAATACATCGATATTTTATTTTATGTGCACCTATATACACTTCCGCATAAACCATTAATTGAAACGTAGTCCAAATTTGACGTTTCCACTTCATCAAATCATACATACAATTAATTCATCGCTGATAATATGAGTTGGAATAAGTAATACGAGAAAATCGATAATTTTTAATCAACGAATTATTACAATGTATCAAGATCTTTGCTTGATTAAATGCCATTCAATTTATTGAATACAGCAACAAATATATGGCTGAAGAAAATCTCTGGCTATGCCTCAAAATAGCAATGCTTCATTTTTTGAAGACAAATCAGCGATAAAAATAAAATATACAACCAGAGCAGCCTTCTTCGTAAATGAGCAGATCCACAACTGCCATATGGTCCAAACTTCAGGTGGAGGGAGGGGAAGTTGAAGGTAAAGGGACGGGGAGAGGGAGTTAATGATAAACTTCCTAATGCATACAACTTGGTAAGCAAGATATGTCTTTTTTTTGCAATGACATCATTTAAAGCAGGAGGCTACGGAAATCTCCCACAAAATCGACCACATGCGCTGACTAGAAGTGAAAATTTATTTCTCACTTACCCGAAACTTTATAAAATTCTTTGTGCATTCCCACAAAACTGACCACTTATCAAGCCCATCTCTAAAAATTCGCTTCTATTAACAGAAGGAAGTGGTCACTTGGGATGAACCTATGTTTGAAAGTACATCGTACGCATACACATAAAACCGCCATAATGCATCGCCGCAAAATCTGTAAAAGGCGTTCAGAAAGGATTTTTAAAAAAATGCAAAATGAACATCTTTAGAGCAAGCCTGATCGATAAAGCCCATTTCTGTTACCCAAATTGCAAAAATCCTCTCCTATATTTATTTAATCGTTTGAAGAACTCAAGGAGGAAACCACCTTCCTTTAGTTAAAACCTGACCCATAATCAAAATGCTTCACTTCCCAGATGCATGATAAACCAAAAATTAAGGAACATATTACCACACATGCACAAACAACGGTAATCAGTACACACGAACAATGAGACAAACATGAAGTACAATATAAGTGTGAAGCAGCATAACAAACCACCTCTCCTTCTCTCAAGCTGCTACAGCTGTCATTAAAACGCTTACGGCTTGAAAGTGGGAAGAGCAGTAAGCGTGATTACCATGACCGCCAGACCAGGAAGGGCGGTGGGGGTGGGGGAGAGGGGCTGGAGGAGGAGAAAGTTTCCGAAGCGTCCGATCGGCCAGTCAGTTCGAATGGTTGCTCTTTGATTAAAATAATGCAACCTTCACCCATGAGCTATTTAAACAGCCAAAACCTCTGAAACTTTGCTCAGGAGGAGGCATAGCATTTCTACTCAACCGCTGGAAAAAAAAAGCAAAATTCTAAAGCTTAAAGAAATTCCCAACGTTCTAAAATGGCAAAAAAAAAAAAACTTTGCGGGCGAAAACCCATCTTTTCTGGTCATTATATTGTGCGGTAAAAGTATGTTAGGAAATGGCAAGCAGTAGCTGCAATAAAGCCAACTAAAGACGTTCGGGTTAGTGCGAATGCTTAGTGGCTTTTTTAAGTGCGCTCAGAGAAAGAGTAGCATTTCAATAAACTGCTCCGGCATCACGCTCACCGAAGGCGCATCGCCCGAGACGCATGGATGTCCATGATCCTGAAAATTTTTATTCGTGTAAAGATGTTTGCTAGTCTATGTGTCATCAAAAACAACGACATAACATTGAGATACCTCTCATAGATACTCAATAATTTGAAAATATCATTCAAATACCAAACAGAAATCTCTAAAAACAATAAACAAATCACCCCCCTCTCCCTCCCTCAGCCAAATTCATTACAAGACTCAATCGTTTTTTTTTCGGCCCAACCTTGCGCTAGTGTTGCGCTACAATCGTTTTGCAGCCAACATAGAGTGCTGATCTACGAACGCTATTAGTCATTCCTAGTGGAATTGTCTTCTTTTTTTTTTTTGAACACCTGTGCATTGCGAAATCATTTGGCGTCGCATGTGTCTTCGAGCAGTTGTCCATCTAATTCATGAAAGAATTAGCGCTCAGCTGTTTGTTGGTGCAAACATAAATGTTGCACAACATCGGGTATATTATCACCGATACGTAGCACTTTTTTGTGACAGCCGTCAATCACATGACAATTTTTTTACGAGTAGACATGACGTCAATCGCATCCTTTCTCTATGCGAATAAGACACTAAGATTTCTTATTGAACTCGGAATAAGACTGTTAAAAAGGGTGAAAAAAACACGAAAAAGAGATTGAAATGAACCTTCCAAAACATTGCTCTGCAATGACAACACAGATGAATAAGGTCAGCATAGGCGACACGTAACCCGTAATATTTCTTAAGCTCGAAGAACGTGTGCCTCCAAGAGCCATTCGAATTGCTCAGATGCTTAGCGATCTGCTCTTGTGAGAAATGGAATTGGCATAGTGTTGACCACACTTTGCTTTCTCCCTGTACAATAGCCTTTAGTGCTTCATGCGCCTCTGCAACCTCCAACAACGATGTATGATCGGGTAGTTTCCTATAACACAACACCTATTATGAATAAATTCCATATATTTTAAGAAAACAAATAAAAAACCTTCCACCCGGTTGCCTCGTTTAAATGTTATCGTGAAGATAAAATACGCCTTTGCGACGCCATGATATACGCTTTATATGCTTTATGCAAGAAGTCATTTGCGGGCACCATTTTTATGCACCCCTCTTTGGAATAATTCGATTCTTTTCAATGATAATAATGATTTGACTCTTTTCATCGTGTTTTCTTCTTGCAATATTATCATATAATCTACAACTTGATACTACGATACCATATATCAAATAATATTCGCTAAAAATGATTCGACATTTCGGGTATGAAGCCGCAACAGATCTCATCCTTGAGGCGATGGTACTGACGCGGAATGCTCATTATTTCGATCAACTATCAATTGTTTGTAACATATGGCTTTATCGCCATAAAAGGTATTGTGTCTGTTTTCTTGCTCCAAAAAAAAACGTTTTCCGTCCTTACTGCATGTCGCGTTTGAATAGAAAAGACACGCTCAGTCTGATTTTCGAATCTCTGATGTGGTTAAATGAAGGGATTTCGAACATAGGTGGGATTGATACAAATGCACATGGCCTGTGAGAACAGAAAAATATTAAAGGATATAGAATTTCCTCCTCTGCTGAATGTAGTACCATCCGATTCAGCATTTTGGTTCCAATCGAAAATCGATTTCAGATGACATATTAAAATTTAGGTAACGTGTGATGAAAATATCAAACCAGATGGTAGGGAAGAATTTCAGCTTTAATACATCTCTTAATCACTGAGATATAAACGACACAGAATGCAATAACACTTCATTAGTGAATTGCTATGGAAACCAATCATCAATTGCTGTTTTCGATTGCGATCGCTAAACAACACTAATGAGCGAGTGTCGATTAGACCACACACAACGCTCTATTTTCTCCACCAGGAATGAAACAAAATATCGCATACTTTTCAATAAATTCACCTTCCCCATTATTCGTCCTCCACCCCCCCCCCCCCCCCCCCCCCCCCCTCCTCCCCCCATCAACAAAGTATACATCGAATGGTATGAAGCAAGTCGCTTTGGTGTTGCCGAGGGATATACACCAACTGCGTTAATGGCCCTCTAATGCACATCAATATTTATCGATTGTACAGCACATTTGACTATCTGAAGTGTATCGTCGATTGATCTGCATCAATACTAAAGCATTACAATAATTGCGCTAAACTTTACAACGTTGTTGAGCAGCCGACAGCCGTATGAACCAACAAAAATGTACACACCTGAGGATAATAGAAAGAAGTTCCCGGGGCAGATCCATGAAAGTGGTGGATCCCTCTTCACTCTCGGCAAGCGTACGTGGTTTGCTTTCGGAGATCAGTTCAAGTAAGTCGCTCGCTGTTCCCATTTGCTTTGAAATCAATTTCGGTGATCCGCACAAATGACCGTCGAGACCCGTCGCAAAATCACGAACAAGCGAGCGTGCCGTTGATATGTGTACATCTTTCTCGACACCTAAATGAGAGTACTGCACATCGTGCCGTTCAGATGTGACCCAAAACTACAATGCAATACACCATATTTGAAGGAAACAAAGCTGATAATGTGCATATCTTCTGAAAAGCTCATTGTGCTATAGTTTGCAGACTCGGATTTAGAGAGATTAAAGTTATCGATTTTATCACCTCTACAGATTCAATAAAGTGGCAAATTCAAAATTTTCAGCATTAATCAATTCTGCGAACAAATCGGCACACAAAAGAATCTGCTTTATGCATGACGGTACAATTTTACTAGGTTCTTCTTGCGACCATAACAAAACTCTATACGCATGTAATGTACGTAATTCTCAACATTCGCTAACTGCTAATGCTATACGGATCAGACTGAATGAAACTTACTGCTGCTTTGATTAGAAAGACACTTCTCAAAAGACGATTTTTGGCTTCATTATGAATTGAGAACTTTAAAAAAGTTTGCTGAAAAAACAACAAAAAGAAAACCTTTCCGAGTTAGTGTCATTAAAGGAGTCTATGCAAACGATCATAAAAATGTTGGCAGAAATTTTCTCCGCTCTGAAAATGTGAATTATAGAGAATATTAGCTAATTGAGCATTACATTACTCATAAAGAACTTACTCAAAAGTACCATCGCTTGAATGATTGCGAGAAGACTCTTTCGCGCTGTAGCACTTAGATTGTGTAGCTTTTCTTGCACGAGTATTTGCACAACCTTCAATATAATCCTATATTATCCACTAATCGACAGTCCATTCTCTGCAGATAACCCCTCAAAAAGGTAATCAACTACTAAACCCTTTCCATTGGTTACTCCCTTTCTAACCCTCCTCTTTGTGCGTAAAGGTAACGGTATGTTTTTCAATCAGTGTGATATTAAAAGCCCATCGATTAGCCACTATGAATGATAAAGGTAAGGTGAGAGATGTGTCCATAATACTCTCATTTCTAATTGAGCGAAAACTCTTTTAGGTTTGCCTTGCCTCTTGCCTTTAATACATCATCAATATGGGCTGTCTTAGTTCGACGAAGCAAGAAATCACAACTCACCTTAGAAATATAATTGAACTTGCGAATATCTCTTACAGCTCGTGCTAGATTGAGTCTATGGAACGCTTCACTCATACTCGTACAACCAACGAACTGCAATTATCATCTTTTTTACTTCGAAGTAAGTTTCCTTATAACATCAACAATGAGCAATTCGTACAACACTAATTTCATCATAACCTCATTCATCGAGCAAAAAACAACCTTCATACTATTGAATTATTTTTTATCACCCACTCCTATTAAGTCACAGAATACTCTCAATTTGCATAGAATAGAAATTAACTAATAACCACAGTATAAATCATATTTTAAATGCCTCTTTTAATTAAACTCAAACCCATCAGCAATTTCAAACTATTACTGTTTAAAATATGCACCCATATTTTTTATGAGGTCCGCTGTACAAAACGGAACTTCATTGATGAAGGATTTGCTAGCATGAAGATGCCATCAGAAGCACTTGCGGGTGCCAATTTCAACCATTCTGCAACCTCCTCCACCTCCCCATTGCGCCCTGCTCTGAATGATACTTCCCAATTTGTGTTAAATAACAGCCCAATCCATTTAGTTCATTTTTCTCATTTTACAAGAAAATAACTGTAGTTTTATCAACAGGAAATTTAAAATCATATATTCAGTACAGAGGGCTACCGATACTCCAGTAATTTGAAGGAAAAAGCATGCATCGAACTCAGAATTGGTTCGTAAGAGTCAAGAACCTCCACGATCATCTTCTAACCGTCTCCTGTACAGCAGCGATACGATGGGATGATGACTCTTGCAAAACATACCTCTTTTGATTTTCCCTTCTTGATATAGCAATGTGGAATCCAATTGTCGCTCTCCGAGCCTTAAAAATAATCGTTGTTAGAAAATCAGTTTTATTTCAAAGTAACACAGCCATATTGCTGAAGAAATTTTGTTGGAGAACGACGAAAATGAATGCCCTTTATGCCATATGCAATAAAAGTGCTTTTATAGAAAAACATCTATCATTATTTTTAATATCAAAATATTTAAACTGCGATCAATCAGTGCATTATTGTAAAAGCAATTCATACGAGCAATATCGGTGACACTTATCAGCATTATTCAGGGATTAGCTGAGGAATCCTCTCATCTTATTATACCTCTCATAGTATAACTCCTTCGGAAGCGTTTATTTAACACTAAAAGTAATCCAGCCAGTGAATAAACCAAGCCAATCAATGAATTTCATTCGACGATCCGTCAAAAAACCAGATTATAGATGGGACTGTCAACAGACGGAGAGATACGTGAGCCCTAAATTAGGGAAGGAGGAGAGGGAAACTTGAAAAAAATAACGAGGAAGGAAACAAATAAACACTACATGCATAGTGCTATGAACTTCCCGAAGAGAAGTTAAATCCTTTACCTGATTCGTCAGCATCAGAACGACAAAAAGCATTTTCATCGTTGCTGGAAAGTGAGAGCGTTGAATCGATACGTTTCAGCGTGATGGGCGACGAACAGCTTAATGGTCGTGATGGTATCGAAAACGCTTCCACGGCGCTCATCTAAAAGAGGTTATATTCACTTAGCTCAGTCATTCATCATTTTTAACTTAAAAATATAATCTACGCACTAAAATATAATAAAAGAGCCGAAAAACAGTTAAGAAAAGTCAATAAAAAAGGTCCATATAGCGTTCAGCAATTGCTGAATGGCGATAAACTTCACTTCCAACTTGAAAGAAATAAGGAATCTTTTAAAGTGGCATAATTTCATTAACCATTCGCTATATCCCATAGCTTCGTATGTGATGCTACTTTCTTTATGCTTTAACCGAGCTTCTAAAAGTTTATAGAAGAATATACAAGACCAGTAACTTGTCTCGACTTCGGCTATTTCGTTGAAATGCAGTTACTAGGCTGGATAATTGTGAGGTAAATGCACCTACACTAAGGTGGGCCTGAAAAATAAAACTGTGTGCGAAATGTCGCAAATGAAACATTTTTTTTAATGCTTTGATGAAATGGAAGGAACTCGTATCAACCCTTCCCGCCCAGAATCGATTACAATATTCTATTAATTGTCAAAAAACCTGATATGTGCCTCTACTTTTTCGATAAACTCTTCTAATTAAGTGAAGGCCACAAAAAAAATTTCGTAAAGTTCCCACAAGCCTCATATTCTCGAAAAGCAAAGAACGACGCAATAAAGCATGAAGACTCGAATATCGTGCAACAATGCTTCAGGAGAGGATTTTTTCAGGTGGCGAGAACGATTCGAGAAAGACAGAAATGATAATAATTTTGGCGAGGACGATTTGGCTCCTCGCTTACTGATGGATCACCGCTAAAAAAATATAGGACAGTAATTTTTAATCAGTATTATAGCTGCAACGTAGAACCTGATCTCAATTTTTTGCAAACAACTCGAAGGTGATTATGCCATCCATAAAAATGTCCTTCATCTCAACCGACCATCCGCTCAGGATATCCTCCCGTCGAACGATCAGCGCAGCACTGATCATTCACATAAACGGGAAAATTTTGTGCAATAATTTTTAATTTTTCAAGAGTGATCTCTTTGGAGTTAATAAGTCTCAAAACATATCCCCATAAAAGTTGGCAGCAATCTGAATACTTTTTACAGAATTCAGCACCACAATATGAAGTACGGTCAACCCAAAAATTCCCCTTCATGTTTCAGTCCAAGTCCTGGCGCATACCCCAAAAATCCCCTTCCTCCTCCATCAATCTATCACAGTTTTATTCATCTAGATTTTCGCAAAAGAAACTGCACAAAAATTGTCGCCTATAAATCGCTTAATAACTAAAATTACATCATTTTCTATAATCTAACCACATATATTTAACAAGTTGATCAACTCTAAATCAAACTTTCTGCAAATTTTCATGTTTCCCATTGTCTACTATATATGCAAAAATTCAAACAACAATAATAATATTCATTTTTATATTTTCTCTGAAGAAAAAAATAATATGCATACAAGAAAGTTTTAAATCCGTTCAGTAAGTTTCCAAGTCAGTTAATGGTACAGTTCTAATGTTCATATTTTCAAAGCTTATTATCACCTAAAAAATTCGAACTCAGTAATGGAGGTAATATTTTTTTCAACGACCTCATAACAATGCATAGTGTAAAAAATTTGATTTTATTGAGGACGGGGTTTTATTCGGCCTTATACGGTATATATAAATGCAAAAATATCGTTGCCTTAAAAAGATCCTTTAAAAAAAACGCTTAAATATTATATTTTATCATCGTTTTAATACGTAGACATAAGCATTGACCAACTTATCTTAATCAACACTAGTTTAATGACGTATGAATGATGTGATTCGATATGGACGATGTTTGATGTTTTCGTCTAGACATTGCTTTGTTTTAAGATCACCAAAAATCACTCACTATACGATGAATCTATAACAGCTGACATAGTGTTTGATTGAGTCGAATCGAAACGAAACATTTTGTGATGCTTGTTAGTCATTTCATAATAGTATACTCAAGTGAATCTTAATTAACATTATCACGTGAAAAATTCATTCAACGTTTCAATGAAAATATTTTCTCTTTCATAGAGAACGATGAAAATAATATTGAAATCATAGGCGAGAAGATATATGAAACTCTCTCAATTATGACTCGTAAATATTTTCCATTGAAAGCAATAAAAAAAAATTTTTTTTTTTTTGCATTTTCTCATTCAAATATATAAAATCTTCAAGTATTTATTTTATAATTTTATAACTCATAGATTATATCAAATTTTCTGTGAGTTTTTAAAAAATATAATTCTCAATAAAACAAAATACAATTGATACTAGAAAAAAACAGACAATCATTCCTGAATCAGTTTATATGAATATAAAACTCAAACGGATTAACCACTCAATATGAATCTAGAGAGATGCCTTAGCCATTAATTCGGTTACCTCTGCGCATATCTGCTCAAAGCATTAGCTAAAACTTTCAACGAGCTTCATGAGGGAGGAAAAAAAGAAAAAAGAAGAAGCCTGCGCCAATAATCGCGGTCACTTGTGCAATCAAATTTTCCATTGCAAAGGGAAGATCAATCGCTTTAACAGCACATTGCAAAGCGTTTCAACGGCTTGAAGAAAAAAAGGGGGAAGAGGAAAAAACTGAAATTTTGAAGAAATTAGGACGAAAGCTGAACCACTGCTGTACTTTGCAAGGGATAAGAAAAGCAACTCTCCTACGAATGAATCGAAAAATTCCCTTTCCATCAAGTCCATTAACGAATTTTTTAACTCAGGTGTGTCTCTATCTTTTAGTATATTCAAATTTTTAGAATGTAATTTCGTTCTCAATGTGCAGTGAGAATACGATAAAACGAAACGAATCGATTTGGAAGCCAAACTTTCAACCGATCCTCATCACCAGTTCGCAATATTCACGGCCATAGATGTGCATCTCTAACTCCAGTTGCTTATGATGATAATATACGATAGTACAAAATCACAATACATTCATTTGCAAATTGCTTTTTGAAGAAACATACAAGAGAATGACAAAAAGGAGGCATTCACTTTTTTTCGATGTCATCGAATCATCCCATCGTTTACTTGCAACAGTCTATCCCTCATAAAATTGCTGTTCTGCTGCCAAATCGCATTTGTTTCCTCACTGTGGTTCTATTCTTCTATTATTTTCAAGACTGTCACCTACCAAGAGACCTCATTTTAAAATTACGGTTGTAATCAACCTTCATCCGATTTAAAAATCCCTCTCTAGGGAAATTAACCCTCCTACACATCACCACTTCCATATTGCCGAAATAATAAAAAAGAAAGTTGAGTATTTTTGTGACGATTAAAACATCATCAAACATTCAAAAGAACTCACCTGGATAGGACGTAGCTTCATTTGTTCCCAGCCATCCGTATGAGCACAACGAATCCATGCTTCACCTGGGCCACGCCAATCCTTACCGATAAAAGGCATCGATCCAACAGCTTTCTGTGATCGAACAACACGAGCGAGCGTTACCAACGAACAAGCTCAATTCCACCTAGACGAGTGCTTCAACCTTCCTCGCTGCTGGCCAACCAACTCTGGCAACGGCCAACGTCCACGCTCGCGCGTTGCTGATCACACAGCCAGCCGCGCCCCACAGCTGCGCGACCCAAAACAGCTGATCGACCCGCACGACGTGCGCACGCGTCACGCTCTTCGCAATTGCCACTCACGCAGTGCGCCGTCATTCACACGCGACTGCCCCTTCGCAGTTGTTGCGCGCACAACTCTTCGCTAGCTTTGATCATTTGCTCGTGCAAATAGCAGCTGTAATTTTGGGTCGCATTTATGGTGGTGATTGGTTGACGGGGTTGTGCACCACTAGAATGGTGCATCGTTCACCCTCTACTCTTAAGAGAGAGCGGTTACCTGTTCGATATTCTTCCAGAAGGAAATGGGAATCCATCCAACATAATCGATGTTAAGGTTCTAACACGCTACGTATGTCTCGGAAAACTAAGCAAAATGCATTGTTTTAAATAGGAATCACCTTTAAAAGTTCAAAAGTTCAACAAAAAAACCACATCTGACGACGTTTACCTCGAATGATGAGGGAATGTCCCGTATACTTGTTGGAGATCTAAAAGAACTTGCCCATAAAACATATTAATCATCGTACTGAAAAGAACACAATTTATGCCAAACCTTTATAAAGTAAAAATATATCTGAGTAAATTTTGAAGTTCATCGGAAAAAGTCTGAAAAACAAAATACTAAGGTTGCTGAAGAATGTAATGCTGCACAAGTTGAAGAAGACATTCGCGAACAGAATCAATTGTATTATAAGAAACTTATTGAACACTAATTTGCTTATAAAGAATTCAACAAATAAATATAACGCAAAGGCACAATAATATAAATAAAGAATCGGCCTCTCAATCGTTGTCATCGAAAATACCGTTGAAAACTTCCAGTCCTTGCTCGTGCTCCACTACGGATTCTTTGCAGATCGACTCATCATTAACGCTGTTTGCTGTTACTGAAAACAATTCAAGCTACATAAAAAGAAACGAAAGAAGATGGCAATCGAAGAATAATACCTCTAGAACTTAGACAGATACATCAAGATCCAACAACAACTCATTCATTCATAACAGTATCGTCACCTGCAATATCGAATACAACCTAACAGTTTTCAAACTTAAAGATATATTAGGTCAATTCATAGGAGGCCAAAGAAGATCAAGACGACGACGACAATGCTGACCTCACCAATCGTGCCTAATGCCAAGTCAAAACAGTAGACAGCTCATGCTACATTCTATATATTGCCTACCGAAAAGCAAGCTCCTAAGCGTTTTATGAGTTCTATTCCACTTAGCAGCTCTAGATAAATCCATGAATAGATGCGTTTTCCGTTAATTCCACAAGAAACTATGTACTTTTTATGATAAGATTATGCAGCAGCGGTTAAGAAAAAATACAAACATTCAACATAAATGCGACGCTTCTTTTTTTTTTTCAAAATATCATCAAACGAATTTTTTCACTCAAAAATTTCCTGGAATTTCACTCGGAAACTTGAAATCATTCTGGAACTATATTTCTCGTTCAAGTGCATCATTACAGCTCGAATCTATTCATAAACAGCCAAGCAAAGAATGATCTTCACAAAATACAGGTAACACTAAAGCTTCAATTATCTAATAATCGAAATATTTCATAAAGGTGAAAAATATACAATGCTGCTTATCTTTATCTGCCATAGCTGCCACTTCAGATGATCGTTGATATAATTAGGGAGGGGGTGGTGGGAAAAATGTTACTAATAAATAGTGGAATAAAGAAGATATTCAAAAAGAGCAAAGTTATTACTAAAGCAGCTATAAATGCAATTCGCTTCAAAGAAGGCTAGTGTTCCGCAACAGCTATAAAACGTGGATACTGCAATCCACAACTATTAGCTAAAGTAAATGTGATACCTTGAAAGAACTAACAATAAGAAACGATAAGGTAAACCTTTGAAATAGAAACATTCGAATTATCAGTTAAACCTCAAATAGGAATTCTTGATTAGACAGTGAATAAAATACCCTATTCATAGACTACTTATATTTCTATAGAACAATGAGGGCAGAAAAATAGTCGCATATCACTACAAGACAAAAAAACATACAACTCATTACCCGGCTACCTGATTGTACCTGAAATGGGAACCAACTACAGCGTAATAGAGATTTTAGGCAATATCTAGAGAAAAGAGAGCGCAGAAAATCAAAGGATCGAAAAAATATTGGTTAAACCATGACTAGCTATCACGAACCAAAATCGAAAACCTCCTAGAAAGAATGAATGAGGGAACAGCAGCAACTCATTAACTCATAAAATTCTATTGCTTAAGCCAACTCACAGAGAATGTGAAATGAATATTATATAAAGCAGAAAATTGCTTACTTAAATAATTTGCTAAGCCTTTTACTTTATTTCTCAACTGGTTTATGAATTCCGCTATGGTGGATTTGTCAACAGACGGCGCTTATGTCCTAATGTCGCAAAATTGTTTCGAAAAGACACTCAGCAAATACCTGGAAGAATCATCAAACGGCTAACTTTTAAGGTATCGTTGCAGATCGTTCCAGTTCGGTTTCTCGCCTTTCCTCATTCTATAGCAGAAATATTGAAAGAAATGGCCGAATTCTTGCACACAACAGCTCCACTCACGATTCCTGAAGGTAGCATTTGTACCGATCTGCGTGCCCCCCCAACCGTATTCAAAGTGGCAACCAATCCGACCAGCCTCTTGCAGGTTGTCCACTATAGTTGGTGATCCTTCACAGTTTCTAGTGAAAATTTAGAAAAACGAAAACTTTTTTTGTTTAGTAAACTTTATATTTATTAAAAGCGTAATCGGCTCCAGGTGAGAAGTGCTACGAATATCAGACAGCTTTTAGTTGCAACCAACGCGCTGCAACAAAATTTTAGCAACAATAAATGGCCCCATGAATCAAAACAAATGTAATAGATAGTCTCAGTTCTACGCTGAATCAATTGAACAAAGGTGAATGCTTCTGAGAACATAAAAACTTCTAATATGAAATAAGAGACGCTTTTCTTTTAAAAGATATAATCTTTTTTTTTTCCATCATAAAATAGTTTTCAAAATAAATGATAAAGATTAACCTCATAATCAAAGGTACTCGAAAGTGCGGTTGCGTAAACGATACCGAAAAATAGATTCCATTTTGTGTTAACACTCGAAATATTCCACTCAAAATTGCATCGATGTTCATGATTGCATTTTCTGAATAATTCCATGGACTCTAAAAAGAAAAAAAATTTTTTTTATTTTGTTTTTTATTCATTTACTTACTTATTTTTATTTTATTTCTTATTTTTTTTGAAAAGAGCTGATCGAGTTGTATAAAAATGATGCATTAATTCCGCAAGTTATATACTTAACACAAATAAGTGTCACTTTGAATGTTCAACCTTGTGTCTACACTCTAAGCAATTTGTCAACATCCTATACGCATATATATCTAGTGCTAAAATATGATCCGTATTTTTGTGCTATAGACTCAAGTATGAGCCACTTACCATAACATTTATGATTTATTATCACCTATTTAATGTATTTATTTCTTCATAAACACTAAAAAAAAAATATACATCCTTCATAATTATAAATATTGCACCTATGAATAGAACGGCAAATAATATACGTAAAGAAGAGAGATCAGCAACAAATTGTCAAAATTTCTGCATAGGTTAAATATTGATACCTTTTCGTCGACAATCAACGATTCAATACTCGCTTTTTCAATTACCACATCGAATGAGCTAGTGGATAAACGTTTAAGGCCACGCATATCGTCGCAAATCCATTTCATATGCGGATAGATAAGCGAGAATTTTTCAATCAAAACACTCGAAAAATCAACGTTCGTTATATTGTGGAAGCCTAGCTCGTAGAGAATCATCGAGAGATTACTATTGCCACATCCGATATGCAATATCCTCAACTACATTTCATTACAATACACATTAAATACAACGACACCCCGGCTAGTAGTACTATGATATATAATAATTAGATTGTTAGTTCATTAATATACGTGATAAAACACTCACTAAAAGTAATAATTAGTAATATATTTAGTATAAACTCAAACAGTGGCATCGGCTTCCGCTTTGAAACAACCCACTGATCTATTCATTCCTCATATATAGTCCCTCGAATGTTTTACAATTGAGTCGGCTCGACTTGCTTTCGATCATACTTACATGTGAAGAAAATAAAGCAACAATCAAATCTGTAAGGACTGTTTCGATGTGGCTGTTCAATGATGCAATTGGTAGTGAATATCGTATACAATATGAACTTCATTTCTATTATCGCTAAGCCCTTTAAGCAGCTCGCATAGATCGACACTATAACTTGCCAGCAATCGATGCAATTAACACTACAACTTCAAATAGAGTGGAAATAAAATTGAGTTAAACAACAACTTACCTATCATCGGCTTTCAGATGCGGTAATATGAGATGAGCAAAATCCTCCCATTTAGCTAACCACTCAAAAGTCTCTTCACTCGCGAAACGTTCATTCCAATATGCGACATCTTTATAGCATAAATTGCTTCCCATTCACCTCAGTTAACTGATATCATTATTGATACACCGTAATTCACATCCATTCTCCCTTCATCATGAAATATCTCCCTTAATTCAACAGTTAGTGCAGCTTATAACGATTCTACCTATTTTACAGTATACATCCCACCTATAACTGCCTATTTTTTCCCTCATTAACTCACTCCTTGCAGTGATTTAGGCTGCCACCTCACCTAGGTTCAAGCAGTTTTTACACAACGTAGACCACTAAACGTCCTAAACAACAGTGACCCTTGGTATATCTAATCAGTGCTCCACTTATCTTGTTGCAGACAAACGTCGTCAACGACAACTAAATCCAATCCAAAACACCATTAGTTTTTTCAGCGTGAATGGTTAACGTATTTTATGCCACACATAAAAATGCCCCACCTGTCGACAACAACTCATCAAACGGTATCGAACACCCATTCCATATTACTGTTTTAGAAGCTTTCCTCTAAGCCATTAACAAACAACCAATGCGACGAAAAAATTTAACATGCTTGCCGCATTTAAATAAACTTTTAGAAGGTATACGTACAGTATTTGTTTACTGTATCGGAATAACGATCTCAACTATGAGAAGTGCATTCAAACTATTTGTCACTGAGGAAGTTCCGCTTCCCATTTCCATTTCCATCAATTCAATGCGGTCGAAAGCACTAACTAAGAGAAAAATATAAGTTAAACGATAACGTAATTCGTCAGCGAGTTAAATGAATAGAACAACAGTTAAAAACAGCTGGGATTTGCAACGATTTTAACAGCGCCTTATATGCGATACAATTCAAATTGAGAGATGAACAGAGAGAGAGAGAAGGAGGGAGGAAGAGAGAGAGAAGAAAAAAAACCACTCTCATAAACAAACAGTAAAATAACAAATCCATAGAAAAGTAGGCAAAAAAAAAAGAATGAAAATAATAATAATAATAATAAAATCAATGCTGAGAACATTAAAGAACCACATATCAAATAACATAGCAACATTCATACGGCAACAAACTGAACGGTGAATAAAAAATTTAAAAAAAAACGATTTTTTTTTTGCTAAATTAATTAAACGAAACACTTCAAAAAACATATCAACTTATCAAAACTTAAGCAATTTCCTATTTTTGTCACCTCCATTGATAAATATTTTCATTAAAAGAATTTCAATTTCTCATACATAATTTTTTATGGCGAAAATATTTTTCGATGGAAATATATAAGAAATTGATTTTTTTTATGGCGTAAAAATGTTTTCCAAATTAAATTGTTAAATAATGTTAAAAAAAAAATAAAAAAAAAACAATTTTCGACTTCCCAAATTAAATGCATTCAATGGAGAGACAGATAACCCAAAAATTCAAAAAAAAAAACGGAAGTGATCAAGCGTAATATCTCCATATGTCGTCTAATAAATACGTAAAACACAAACGTTTTCTGCATCATTAGCTCTACTCGATGATCGATAATATATTCAATGTTTGTTGCTCAACATAAACTGCGCAATGGTTATCGATAAAATGGCGCACTAAAAACCACTACAGCAGTATTGAAACATTTTCTTTTTTTGCGGTGAAAGTGTTGCAGTGTATTTTAGCTGCCTATAACACCTTCTCCTTTCCTCAAGCATCAATATGTGTGAAATATGTATTCAGAAGTTTTCACCGCAGAAAAATCTGAACGATACTGTGTAATGCTGCTAGATAAATATTACTAAAAAAACATGAGAGTATATTTAATGGTTGTCAGACATTGAATAGAGTGATAAATTGTTAGACATTATACAAAATGGATAGAGCCATTGGACGTTTGATATTCAACAACAATTGCTAGACGCTCAATAGCAATATGTTAATTTCCATTGCATACAATCAACGAAAATTCTTCACAAGTACAACAAACAGGTCATACACCATAATAACAAGTTTGTATTTTTATCAACTGTAAACGATGGGTGATTGAATTTCGATTTCAAAAAAAGAGAATAATTTTTATATGATTCAAATAAATACCTCCCTTGAATAGTTGAATAAGAAAGCGGCTTCCGGTTATGCATAAGGCTGAGGAGATGGCTTTCACCCAATGATGAACGCATACGCTCTACCGACATTTATAACCTCAACATATTCAAGCATAAACGAAAACAGTAAATGAGACACGCTCGCTGAAGTGTGGCAGAGGCATTCGACGCACTACGATATGCGATCATTCGTAGATCGACAGGCGAGCCTGTATGCTTACTTCGTAGTCGTTGCAACAACACGCCTAGAATACCGCTCCACGGCGCCTGAAAACACTGATCTTCTATAGCCTTTTCAGCTATACGCTCATTAAATTTGAAAAAAAAAAACAAATGTTACCTGACGTCACTCATACCTAAAGCAAGTGGACTGACGTCATCACTCCACCCACATGGAACGACCGCAACCATAAATGAGTCAAAGCAGCTTTAGCAGCCACGCTGATCAAAAACAAACTTACCACCTTGGAGGGCGCGATCTAGAACCTCGATAACCACCGCCATAGATATACTTGACGATTACACGAGCGCCGCCACGGCCACGAGCACGTGGTGGTCGATTCGTTGTACTGACCCCGGGTCTGTTGGTCCGCTTCGGACAAACCTTGAATTCAGTAATTAAGACTTTTATGCTACAAACTCAGAAAATAACCCTCACCCAACAGCCCTTCCGGGAACAACTGTTTAAGGGTTGTTTAAGGATGGCCAAATAACCACTTTCTCATGGGTCTCAATGTTAGAGGCGCAAAGGTAATGTGAAAAACAAAAGTGACCTTTCGCTGCAATCCTACTAGAAGACACTGCCTTCCTTCCCATCATCTGATTCATAAATAATCGGTGGCACACACATAAATACATACATACATATGCAAATATGCACGTAAACGTGCATATGTAAACAAACACGAACACATAAATGCACACATACACCAACAGATGCGCACACATATTCATAGACGGAAACAGCCAAATGGACACTTATCTAAACAACTGACGCAAGGCCTCGATGCTAACTCCTCAAGCCCTCCCGTCTTGATGTTGATCTCGAAGAAGAAATCTATCCTCCACTTACACTTGTGAGGACATAGTCATAAAAAAAGTGGAACTAAGAGGAGTGCACAGAAAACATTTGAGATTGAAGGTCGTAGAATGGTTAACAGAAGTACATCTCACCTTTATTTGACGTCCACGAAAGAGGGACTCGTCTAGCGCCATAGCCGTCTGCACAGATTCCTTGTCCGCGAACTCGATGTAGGCAAATCTGAACACCTCGCTCATTCAACAACGTTATATTGCTGTATGCATAAATATAATAGGCTATCAACAATAAGGACAATGGAAGAGGTAGAGAAAGGGCGCAACATCCTCAATAATTCTTCCTTAAGGATCACTTAGCAACAACTTCGTCTGATGTAATTTTGTTTGGCAGGATAAACGATATTAATATTAACGTTAACGATCTACCAAACGTGCACAAAACTCACCTTCCCACCAACCAGCCAATAATGGAGGTTGGCGGAAACAAGATGAGATGTGAAAAAAGAAAGCATCAGTAAAAATTGGAACCGTATTGCACCCGATTGATACACAACGCTTGAAGGAAAATCGACCAACATTAGCGGCGAAAAAAATAAAAACAAACCAAAAATATCTTCGAAGCTTCGGGTAAAAACTTAACCAACAGGAGGCTAAGGGCATAACAAAACCTCACAACAGAAAAAAAAAAGTGCGAAATATTTACCCTTTTGGATGGCCGGTGTATTTGTCAGTGAGTATAGTCACTCTGTTCACCGAGCCACAGCCATGAAAGTGAGCCTCCAGTTCTTCTGCGGTTGAACAGTAGTCTACCTTAAATTGCTTAAGCCATAAAGTTCGTTTTAACAAGTTCAAATATACATCTTCATCGACTGGGACATATGCACATTATCCATGAATAAAAAGTGCTTTAAATATGCTCATCTGTTTCATATCCCCTCTTCACCTCTTCTAAAAAAACATACCCTTTCGCATTAACGGACATCTCAGAATTCAACCTTCCGTGTTTACTAATTATTGCCATAAAACTGCATCAACATGCCATAAATGAACAAGTTTTGACTGTAAAAAAACGAAACCATTGAGCCAGTAGCTGTTTTTGTTTTTGGAAGCGCATTACGAAGATCTGTCCCCTTACTACAACTCAAGATTCATTAAATAAATGAGAAAAAAAACATTAGGCGACGGGTATTAGACCCATTTTGAATCCCGACTCAACAATCTCTTAGCCAATCCTCTTCTCGCGAAATTTTATGACCCTAAAATCTTCCCTCGACCGCAAATTTTGATTTGTTTCCCTATTCGAATAAATACTCTGCACTTGACGTCCACCATATTATCAAATATAAAGAAAGCAGCGGGACAGACATCCACACCTCTATAAGCCCTGCTCTAAAAACTAGTCCCGCGGTAGTTGATCGTGTCATACTCATGGATCAAGTGGTAAGATTATGGATTAATCAAATAAATAAATAAATAAATAAATAAATAATTAAATAAATAAATAAATAAATAAATAAATAAAACGATAGAATTAGTAAGCATACGTTGCCGACGTATATTGATCGACTATCTGCCTCGATCTTCTCTTCCATTGACGCAAGTGTTGACGAAGCTAGTGAACTGCTTGAACTCATGTTCATTTGCTTCTCGACATCGTTCTGCATTTGCCGAATAAGTTGTGCCTCCTCCTCTATTTCTTTCATTCGATTCGTCAACGCTTCCATATCCTAAATCATGCCTTAATTCCGTTTCATAAAATTAGGAGATGGTACCACATCACAAACAATACCCTCCAATAATGTTCTCCTCTCATAAGTGCTTAAACAAAACAAACAACCCATTGCTAATTATGGTCGTATGAATGGATTTCCCCGAAATTATGAAAATGCAACCAACCTTATCTAGAAATATAAAGGCGAGTAATGCGGCTAATTATATCGCCAAACATGTCAATCGAGTTAAAACTAGCGAGGAGCAATCCAAACTGTGAGACGAACGCATCACTACCATATCCTCTATGCTCTTCAAAATTTTTATCGTCATTTTCAGTTATCATCGAAGTGAACGAAGTTAAGCAAGATATAGCGAGTGACTAGTAGAACATTCAGCATGCCTGAAGCGATCTGAACTTGGTTATCCCAAAAGTAATCTAGCGATGAGGCGATCCCCTCCTTCCCCCTCTCCCTTTCTCTTTGCTCCATACTCAGCAAGAGATGTGATTCTGGTATACAACGGAAGCAGACAGCATTAAACACGACATGACTAATCCAGCAAAGAAATGTGTCTCTGAAATCTTGCCTTCAACAAATATCCTGAGAATCCATTTTTGGCACTGCAAACTAGAGCTCATAAATTAGGTGCTTGCTTGAAAGCCCGACAGAAAATTATGCCAACTATTGCCTTGCACCATATGGAACACAACAAAATCGCGCATCTGCTTAATGCCTAGAACCCTGACACAAGTAAAGATGAGCGCATCGACGGATTTCGAAAATTTACGAACAAATAAATTGCGAAATTATTTTTTCAAATATTTGCATGAGTAAAAGTGAACAATTCTTAAGCGAAATTAGTAGAGCAATTTGCAAACATATAAGAAAATACAGTAGATCAATTCAATGGATCGCTATTACCAGCTGGTTGCATCTCTAGAAACAGCTCACAAACTAAATGCAGCAATTTTAAGACACAAATTCGCAAATATGGTCACTTTTCTTACCGGATCTTCGCTCATATGATCACCTGAGGTCGCCAAATCGCTACCACCATCAAGAATGTCGTCCTCCTCAAGACGAAGATCGCCATCCTCCCCCGACGGGTCTGCCATCTCACCTGTCAACACAGATGCGTAATCGGTTAGCAATGAATGATAGCTTTCTTTGCTTCCGAACAAGACGTTCTTCTCTTCGGCATACTCAACCAAACTAGAGTAAGTGAAAGAAAATCTAAGTATACTTTGCGGTAACACTTCACATACCCAACAAGCAATTCACCTCTTTAACAGAAAAAAACGAAACCGTTGACCAAATACAGTCAACTAAAATAGGCAATCAAATATGGGCAACAATGCCTAGCGTTCCCATTAGCCAACATGTTTCTCAGATTTCTGAATCGCTCAAATTCTACAGTCCAGTAAAAGGCGGTTTGAAGCTGCCCCTCAGATACCGGCGCTCGGATATGCCTATTTTCTAAAAAAATTTACACACAAGATAGGATTAGCATTTTCTAGAAAAACGGGCTATTCAATGAGCATTAAAAAAAAGAAATTTAAAACTTGATCAAAAACTTTATCAGTACTAACTCAAAAGATGCGCTATCACTAGAACAAGGATCCTCAATTGAACTCTGTCCTCTTCTCATTCGTTTATCGCGTTACCAAACAGTAAGTCTTCTTAATGAGAAAATTTCAATGCTTCAAATATTTCTGTCTTTATCCGTGGCGTATTTCAATCGGTAATAGGCGACCTTTTTTTTTTTTTTTAAATTGAATTATCTTCTGGCATCACCATTCTATGCTCGCTATTTTATATTATAACATTTTCACGTTTTTGTTTCTTTTAGTCTTGAAACGAAAATCCCATTAATCTATCAACCTATCAATGAATCAATAGCGCATGCAAGAGCTCAACAAACGGATATAAATTCTCGTTTCTATCTTACAAGTTGATAACCAGTCAGCTAATGGCATAAAATAAATAAAATTGGAGGCAGGAACATTCAAAACATTGAAATCTAATAGAGATTCATATGGGTAGACAATGAGGCTGCAGGGAAGAGAATTTACACGTTTTAACCTAAATAACTAATTTAACAAAAGCTGCAAAACCCATCCCATATGCGATATTTCCATCACTCTCAAGGTGACATTTCTTTTTGAATGTGTGAAAATTTTGTAAATTTGTGCTCGACGATAAAGCATTTTCTGCAAAATCTAGAGAATTTATTCGTCAATACAAAAGTTTCAATGTAGAACATTCATGCACAACATAGATTTCGATACGTCTGCTTCGATTTTTGCTATTCTTGAGTACGCACTTTAAATGGGATATAAACAATTTTCAAAATCCCATTATTCGTGATTCTGAAGTGATACAATGAAAATTTCGATCAGAATAGTGAACAACGATATGAGAAGATAAGAAAGTACCAAATTCGGAAATACCTACAAACTAAAAATTCAAGTTCAACTGTGGTCAATCTAGGATCAAGAGAGTTACCCACTAATATAGAACCATGGCTAAGATCTGCTTTCGAACAGATCTTCATTACAACGAAAAACAAAAAGAACATGCTATCGGATCTCAATTAAAATATCACTGAATAAATAATAGTAGAAAAATCGGCTCTTGATAATCGTTTAAAGTGTTCTCCAATTCGCTTAGCAAATTTTTCATAAAAGATTTCTCGAGATAAAAGCAAATTTAGTTTGTGTTTACCGCTAATTTAAAATAAAGTAAGTGTGTTAAAATAACACAAAGGTGTTATATACGCATAATTTGCCAATAAAAAAAGGTTAATAAACAATTATATCTAACATAACGTTAAACATAACCTGCCACTCAAAACTTTGTTAGATTCCACACCAATTTTTGGCTCATTTATTGGCCATAACAAATCACGCATTTCAATCGTTCATTTCGGTAAGCTGAATCGTAGAAATATCGGTGATTTCTAAACTTTCGAATCTTCCCCTAAGCATATCACTATCACTCATTATCGCCTAATTCGACTATCCCCCCCCCTCCCCCCCCCGCTAACTGCTTCGATCGAAATGAACCTTAACTCATCTCCCTCGCTTTTGTCTTCCAACACATACCGTCAACACGTTCCAGCAAATGCCATAAAATGCTTTAAAATTTTCCAGCCTTTGAAGGACTAATACAACTGAAACCTGTTTAGAGCTTGAGCCAAATCAGGTTGAACCGTGAGCAAGATCAACTTAAAATCATAACGATATGAAGATAGCTTGAACCCGATCCCGGTCGAGCCATTGGTCTCGGCTGGATTAGGGCAGGGAATAACGGCCTGATCGGGAATAATCACCTGTAATGGCAAGCTGAACCTTATCTTGGTTCCGGAGTCGATCACGAGTGGGAATGGGTTTAAGCAAGATCATCTTTGGAAGTTTCTGTGGCTATATAAGCTCGAAACGACTGCCCACCTGGAGTGGCTATTACTTATTCAGTGGCTAAATTTAACACTTTTCAGAAGCAATTATTACCAGCAATCGTCACAAATACCTATAGTGTAACTGAAACTTTTTCAACTTAATTGCAATATGCGCAAATAAGCACTTCCCGCCAAATGTCTTACAAAACGTTGCACTCCCTTTTCCCATTTTTTGAAATATGTTCCTACAAATTTTTCACTTTTAGTCTTTCTTCAAATTCAATGTTATTTGGGAACCACCTAAACGATCCAATATGTTTGCAAGCTTTTTGTTAAATCATCAGTGCTCTTTAATTGCCTTCACAGAACAATAGCAACTTTTCGAATTTTTGTTGCTCCAAGTAGAGTCAAGGTGAAGGAATCTTTAAGGTACTTAAAGAGAGAGCAATATCACGCAATGATGCAGCATCGGCCTTAGAGGCAAACCCGCCGCCTCAGACAGTGGAAATCTTCAGCTTTTTTTTTTACTTGAATATTTACACAGTATGAGGTGCTTCTTTATGAAATACTATGGAATACCTTCATTACTACTGACAACATTTTACTCTAACTTATAACTAAATGAGTAGATAAAATGTACAAAAAAACTCGTTAACGTAAAAAAAAACGCGCCACACTATTCACAAAGCATCCGAAGCAATGAGTGCCGATTTGTTCACGAGTCGACTTCAACAACTGCGAACGACGCTTGTGGGAGAGTTGTCAACAAGCCGCCAACCACTTGTCATTGGTAGACAATTTCTTTCTGATGCATTTATAGGCTAACTTCCAACGTTCACATTCATAAAAATTAAGTGGGTATAGGTGAGGTGCGGCTAAAAGTGAAACTGTTACATTCAACATAAAGAGTAAGATAAAACGCTGAACATTTTCGCTTTTGATGCATGGTGTTGTGTTTGATGTCCTTGTGCTATTATTTCGTTCGGGGTCAACTCGACTTGTGTACAGTACGGATGTAATCGTTTGAAGACACAGCTTTGGTTTTTGCACAATCATACCACCCTGTTCCTCCGATTCCAGCCATACCACCCAGGGGTATATTGGTGCCCGGACTTTGGGTGGAAACGAATGAGAACCTCCTCAACGAGAAATGAAAACCTATAAACTATATAGATATAACTTTGGTGGGTAATAATTCCATTTTGTAAATATTTGTGGGAAGCCGCTAATTTTTTTATATGCACTTTCTCGAATCCTCAGACATGCTTTGTTCCGCCTCTATGGCAACCTCTTCATCCCTTTCGTGACCCATTTCTGAATTGTAAAACTACTTGAAATTGGGAAAACACAAGCGCAAACGAGAATAACCCAAATGGTTTTTCGAAGCCGAAGACCCTCCAACTGATTTACCAAGTAACCTGCGAGCATGATGCGAGGCAGCAGTTGTCCAACTTTTTCTAAGTAATTCAAGTTCCGGTGGACTGCTTTGATGTTTTTGTTGGTACTCAGTTGATTACTTGAAAACGGAAGTTATTTCCCGTCCAAACGAAGCGGATATTGAACGCGCATTTCAACCCTGTCCGGCCATTCACATCCGCTCTCCTGTTTGCCTAGGTGGCCACCATGGAATCAGATATATGCAGACTCCAACAACAAACACCACCTAGTAATTCGCACCTCATACATGCCGCGGTTTAAACTTACGACTTCACCGCACGTCTTTAAGCTTTAGGCACACTCGCATATGCCTCGTGTTTAAACGCAAAAGGATTTCGTCACTCTGTCGTATTTACGGAAATCATGTTGTCGTGTCAGGACTACATCCATATTTACGTACAGCAAAAAAAAAAACGGAAATTGCAGTGCTTAAGCGGCGCATAACATTTAATACATTTTTCTTCAGTGGAAACTATGAGGCGTCATATGTCTTAGTGGCGTTAACGGCTGCAATGAGGATGTTATGGTAACGATTGGTGTTTCGGATCCTCGCTTTTGAGAGGAACGAGAAGTTATCCTCGCATCGACGAGGACGATCGTCACGGGACGCACTCTGCAACGCGCTTATAAGTGATTTTTCCTTCTGTGGCATAGCGCGCATTTCCGCCGAAATAGGAAATAGTTGTTACACTTCACAGCGGTTGTAGCTATTTCGTTTATTATAGTTGCGCAGGGCATATCTATTTGTCTATTTATTTATTTATATTTTTGCGTTTATATATATATATATATATATATATATATATATTTATATTTATATATCGAGCAAAGATTATTAAGATGAAAGCATGAAGTGTGCGATTGCAATGTCTGTATAGGTGTCGTGCCAGTTTTCGCGTTGTTCGTCGTTCATTACTGCGATCAAAGTCACGTGATATGTTGATCTCGTAAATAAACGGCTGGTCTCACCTGGTTGATGTCAAAGATGAGATGATGCTTGATGACGTCATTTATGAGATGTAATTAAGAGCACAACTATTCATAGTTTGTGGTATAGGAAAAGATCTCATTGGCTGTGTTTTGACGGCTTCTAAAAAAAAATCAAGCAAACAAATAAAAATAAAATAAAACAAATAAATAAATAAAAATAAAAGCATGCGCTTTATTTGGTGATTGTTTTTGGTTGAACGCTGTGATGGTACTGTTCGAGTGACCAGTGGTCATTCCTCGAAGCAAAATATTTGAGTTCGTACTCAAGATGCAACTTCCATTCGATGTAGTTGATTTAACTTCTAACGATTTCGCTTATTCCATCTTACACTTGGTCAGTTCACCGTCCGAATAGTGACGAATCGTGGTACCAATTAGAAGTATTCAACTTTTTAGAGTTCGGGAGCTAGTTTATGAGCTAATTAATGTGAAGAGGTGCTAATAGCGGCATTAATTCGCGCAGTTTTCCTCTCTGCTGTTTTTATGAATAGGAAAATATCCTCTCAACGAAATATGTATTTAGTAGTTTTACTAAAATCAGCGTTCATCATGGTGAAAATTTTCACGAAAAAAGCCCTTCTATCCTTTTTGGTCGTTTCGATGATCTCGATGTTCCCTAAAAATGTAAATTCCATCCTCCCTCTCAACGCTATTAATTTTAGTACTAAATAATGAGCCGTATTACTGCAATTCTATTTTTGATAAACTATGATGGTTCTATTTTTCAGTAGTGGCATTCCTTGTTGGCCACTGTCTAAACCAACGGTACCTACACCACTTATAGCAGTGCTTCCAATTAACCATGTCCGGTGAGTGTTTATTCACTCCGTTGATTAGTTTTTTTTTCTTTTTGTTCATTTATTCGAATCATTGCTCATTGCAAGTTAGGTGGTTGAGATTTGCTTTCTTCTTTTACCAGTTAAAGGAAAGAAGAGGAAGGAAGAAGAACAAAGGGAGAGGACCCGCAATTTCAAATCCACGAATAGTGCGAACTTCACCGAAAATAATATCGTTAATTAGAGTCGTCGATTTTAGAAGCCTTATTACAAAATTCAGTGGGTTATTTCTATTGCATATTATGAGCGCTGATTAAAGTGATGCGTTTTTTTTTTTTTGCATATATGCATATTTCGGAAACATATTTCCCTATCCTCTTTTTTACCATATCTTATATTTCAAGCATCCTATAGCCATACAGGTCTAATCCATATTAGACCTGTATCTTTTCCTATCATAACTGTGGACATAAAGCTCTGTTTGCCACTTTCGAAATCTTTTTTTTTTTCAGAATTAGCGCCCAAACTGAAACACTCGCGCTTTCGACATGTTTTTGCGAAGAGTATTCGACGAAGCGAGTGGTACGATACAGGGCCTGGCCATGGCATTGCGGTTGCAGCGAATCCAAAGATGATCGCCCTGGCTATAGACGTACCAGCGGGTGGTGTCGTTCAGGTAGCCAAGCTATGTACCATGGGTCGCGGCCATATGGAGATGGCGAAAATAAAGGATCACGAAGTATGCTGTAGAGATTGTGTTGTTTTTATATTCAAATTTCCTTTCAGCTGGGAATAAGTAAAAGCAAAATTAGATGAAAACACATTTGAATCATAACCACGTATCGTAATCTGACGTATTTGCATGCCTTCGTTCTTTTTGAATGAAAGATTTCTGTATAACCGTACTCACGGTACACGTTACTTTACCCCGTTACATGCTTCCTGTATACTGTAGCCCAACGGTAAGTGAAACGTTTTGCTCGTTGATGCGGTGGAAGTGGTCGAGAATTTCGATTATGATATCAAATACGGAAAAAGTGCACAAATATAAGAGAGCATGATGCCCTATACTCTTTCGAGGGAAAAATTCTTTCAATATTTCATTGTCTGTCTATTTTAGCAGTTATTCTGTGAATTTGTAAGTTTTTGTTATTTTTTGCATAAATTTATATCTGTGTAAACTTGTTATAAGCGTATTCTAGGCTGTTTTATTTTTTATTTTTGCATATTGGCTTATTTTCTTCTTTCATCGAAGTATAAAAGTGCGCATTTTTCAAGATTCACTTCTTTTTTGTTGTTTCGAAATTTGTTTGCCGCAGTTTTGTACACTTTAGTTGGTTATTCTTATTGAAAATATTCATTATTCAAGGAAGTCGATGAAATGTGAAAGAGAAATAGATTATTTGCAGGGAGTGGTTTGCGATGTGAAATGGAATCCATTCAATGATAACGTGCTCGCAACAGCCTCTCATGATGCGTCGGTTCGTGTGTGGCATGTCGATGATATGCTTAGGATTCGGTTCGTTTTCTTTATTTCCAACGAATATTGTTTTAGGAAGTGAATTCCTTCTTTCACAACATGACACTTTTGCACTTCCTTTCTTTCTTTCTCATTACTGATTCAGAGGAAACTTTGAAGGAGTTTTGAGATTCGCTTAGAACGCTTTATCCCATGAAACTTGCTTGCAGTTTTCATTGTTGCTATGAGTTCTTACTGAATCACAGTAGAATATATTCTCGTTGATATTCCTCTTTATCGCCATTCTGTATTTACGATTCAAGTTTTTTTTCGTCTTTTCTCATCGTAGAAAAGATTTGAATCTTCCACCGATGAGAAGAGGCATTTAATGAGGTGGGAGCAGTAGATTTGAGGGTTCTCTATTGCATGTGACGTTGATAGATAGAGCCAAGCGATGTCAACATGCGCTGAAGTAATGGCAGCTGTCTTGAATTGTGCCGTAAATTAAGTGGCGGGAGTGGCTTCTTAATAATTGCAGATGTCTGCGCGTTTCTCGTATGCACAGCCGTCGGGTGAACTTTGTCGAGTGGCACACCTTAGTCGACAATGCCATCTTTTCGGCATCTATGGACGGCCGTATTGTACTATGGAACATTGAGACCGATGAAGTGCTCTACGTTATCGATGACTGTCATGCAACATGCCTCTCACTAAGGTGACACCTCGTTTCCATTGATGTGCTAGTAAGTTAGACAGGTAAAGTCAGATGCGAATCTAATGAATGAGGTGGAAGATTGCCATCAAATTTTTTTGGTTGGTGGAACGATAGAACATATTGTCTTTCAGTTATAATTGTTGTGAATTCGCGGTGACAACCCGAACGCGAGAGCTCATAATCTTCAACGCTCGAACTGGTGTAAAAGAACGAGAGACGGAACTAGTTCATGACGGTACGATGCCACCTCGAGTACTATATAACAGCAGTGATGCACGTAATGAACGTCTCGTAACGACGGGCACTTGCCGCAATACACGTCGACAGATTGCGATCTATGACAGCGTTGAGTTGGAGAAACCGCTTACACTCGTGGATGTCGACGGTGGTTCGGGTCTGCTTATGCCAATCATCGACAATGATCTCAACTTGCTTTACGTGGCGGGCAAGGTACACTTATACAGCCTTTGTAGCGTTAGTGTACACTCTGAGTATATTGAGCATGGCAGTATTTTTAACTCTTTGCAAATAAACTGAATACTGAAGATCATGTAGATTTCATAGTTCAATGTGCACATAACTCATAGAACATTCACCATTTCCCGCACTCAATTACCGTTGAACGTATTGTATGACCGATGTTGACGAACGAACGCCGATGCGTCCTCATATTTTAATAATCACCGTTAAATTACTCAGTCGCCTCATTGTGCTGTTGATTCGTGTCCATCTTATTACCAGTAGTTAATCTCATTCTTACTTGCACACTTTACAAATCATTGCTTGTCGTTTCGGTTGGTTTGCTTTTAATATCGTATATCTGGTAGGGAATATAGTTTTAGCTCGAATCAGTGCATGTCAAGCAAAGCGCCTGTTTCGCAGTCAGTTTCAACCTTTATTGTTGAGTTATTATTGACCGTTCGCAGCCGTTTTTTTTCTTGATTTTGAAACTTAATTTTCCATATTTACATGCACGAATCGTATCATATAGGAATAGCGCAATAAGATGCCTTCTGTGACTACACATATTATTTGTGCATTTAGTTTGCCGAATATATATTCAGGGTGACGCAAATATCCGGTTCTATGAGTTGAGCAATGAGGCACCATTCATTAGCTATCTGAACGAGTCATCCGGTCATAAGGCTCATACAACCGTCTGCGCATTGCCTAAACGAGGACTCAGCGTATCGCAGTGTGAAATAATGCGAATATTCCGTGTCGATGCCACTCAACTAGTCATTGAGCCGCTTTCCTTCATCGTACCAAGGAGGGTAATCTTTCTTGTTTATGCCATTGAATCGATTGGTCTTTTTATTCAATTCAGGTAAATAGTTAGTAAACGAATAATGAGCAATTAGTAAAGAAAAATACCCGAAAGCTTCTGTAAGTGCATAATTCGAAGAGCAATGACGATGAGAAATATTAAAGCCGAAATGAGCCTACGAATGGCAGCAAGTTTCAATTGAATGGTAGAAATCAACAGGAGCGGTCTTCAGATCAAGCTTATTTTTGAAGTGAATACAGATGGCGCGATATGATAGATCTTACCCGTGAAGCGTTGCCTTAGGCAGTTAGAAGGAGTGCTGAAACAAATGACGATGTTTGTTGCATCTTGATGACTCATCACAAAGTGAACAAATTTTATTTGCAAAGGAGACCCTTCACTCTTTTTCTTGTACAAAGTTTCGAAATTTATTCGAGATGCAACTAACTTTAGTGATAATTAAGAGAGGTAAGGCGAGTGTTAATTGAATAGTTTAGTTGCTTGCGTGAAATGCAATCAAAGGAAAGTACGCTTACAGGCAGATTGCTTCCAAGCGGATCTCTTCCCAGCGACGCGTTCTCCAACACCATCGCTAACATTCCGCGAATGGTTAGCTGGACTCGATCGAGAGCCTATCCTTATTGAGTTGAAGGATTGCGTTCTTAACTGCACAAATAAACCGGTCACTTTCTGCAAGGAATCTAATCAGCGCGCACTAAAGCTTCGCACTGCCGATCTCAATAACGATCGTAAATTCCGCTTCCTCTCGCAGGTAAACGTAGTTTTTGCCAGCCGATCCATAATGGTTGAAGTTTGTTGGTTTTAAAGGGGGGCTTAGACTCGTTTCTCACCTCTTCCATGTTGTTAGCTTGATTTGCCATTTTGTTCGTTTAGCTCGCTTGTTGTGGCATGCCATTCAGAAAGCGTACGTTCCAGCGTTTGTAAAGTGCTGAAATTCTAAAAACAATTCCCTTTTGTAACTGACTTGTCCTTTAAGAGGCAACAACTTTGTTTTGTAGCTTGACAATTGTTGGAGCAAGATGTGAGACATAGTTTTGAGGTAACCAAAGCCGATTATCGTGAAATCAACGCTCGAGAGGATCGAGATGAATTGCTAAAAATAGAGAGAATCAAGGCAAAGCTTGCTGCGGAGGGAGCGGCTGATGAATTGTTGAACGAGCATAACTTCGAAAGGTGAGTTTTGAAGATAGATGCTATGAAAGTGCAGACTATTTACCGAGCATGATGCTTTAGCAGGGCACTTTTATTCATCTAATTTTAGGCACACACTTTCCTTTTTCTTCAAAATTTTTGCAAAGAATTTTTCGCTGAAGCACTATGGATTATAAGCCTTCCCCCTCCCTAATTCAAGTCGTGCCCTACCTTCCTATCACATTATAAGCTCAATTCACACTTTGCTTATTGTTGTACATAAAAAACATGTAGTGTATATGAAATTGGTGTTTAGTGATAAAAGTGGAACGAAGGCGCCGATTGGCGAGGATAATGCGAACGAATCGCCGCCGATGGCAAACGACGAAGTGGAAATCATGAATCGCAAGAACAGCTCTATTCAGAACCTTTCCCCATCGCCTGCACATATTGTGGACGATCATCTGCTTGCTGTCGGCAAAAGTAATTCATCAGAACACTTTTTATTGCACAACTCTTCACCACAGTTCGATTGCATTTCAGTAGTTCTTATCGAGGGCGATATCTGTTCATTTTTCAGAAAAGAACCTTCCAGTTGAGATAAGAAAATTTTTAAAACCTTCCCACACGTACGTGGAATTATCTATCATTTGAATTATAAGCAAAGAAATATGAAAAAAACACGAGAAAAGTTTTGTAAAAAATATTCTTAATTGAAGGCTGGGTTTTACAGCCGGAAAACAAGAAGAAGGGACGCGATGCCCGAATAGGGTAAAAACTTGAAACATTTTATACCTCTGGTCATTCCTTAAAATTTGTTCTATTCCACGAATTCCACAAAGTGGAAATGAATGTGTTTGCAGCGGCGACGAATGGAATGGCGTCACCGCTGAAGAATTGTGACAGTGTGACATCGACGGCTTCCGAAAGCCGTCATGATCGCTCTCCAGCACAGTCGATAGAGAGTGGTAATACCTTTTGCGTGCCTCCCCGACACAAACCTGCACGCTCGATACGATCGCTTACGAAAAGCGCTGACGCCCGCGAACGCAACGACGACAACACAAGGTACTGGTTTGTCGACACTACGTAACTGCACTATTTCTTTAGTTATGTGCACTTACCGAACATGAGGGATTTGTTTTGTGGTCGCCAGGTAGCGAAATTTGGGCACAGTGTCCGAATATGATTTGTGGTAGCGAATTAACAAGCAGTCTGGAAAATCTCCCAACTAATGAACTTTTGCTGTTTTATTTACTGCTTGTGCCAGAGAATATGGAGAGAGAACGAAAAGTGTTTACTCGAGGCAAAAATCATCGCATTTCAAACTTTAAAAAGGACTTTCTATTTTTTAAGGTGTTTCTTTAATGAAAATTTGTGGTGCTGGTGCATTGCGCTTACATGTTTAAGGCTATCCAGTAGGTTCTCGATAAATGAACCACATCTGAGAAAATGTTAGGCTTGAGCCTTACCACTTGATGAATTTATTATTCTTTCTTTATATCCAAGCTGCAGTTATGCAGTTGTTGATATTTTTGGATATTAGTACGGCCAACTGGTTTTTCGCGATTGAAGTTCAGAAAAAGATAACTCGTTCTGCCCTCTATGGGATGCCTCACCGGTTTTCCTACTCAACAGGATGCTTACGGCAGGCAATCTCAATGCCCTGGTTTGAGTTCAGGAGTCCAAGAGAGTACATCAAGCTATGAGTGAAACACAGGGTGTTGATCTGTCGGCACAACGCGACATAACCGTTTGGTCGTGCTGCATGCAGGCCGCTGCTACTCTCAAAATACTGAAACTGGAGATATTGGGGTTCCCTGGTTGTTTACTATTTCTTCATTATGCTTATTCAGTGAGGATTTATAACTAATGAGAGCTGGGCATGTGCAAGTTTCTTCTATTTTCCGAAATGGTTTGCAGCTTCGAGACGAATCAGACTTATTATCGATCCATCTCGAATAACATAATGTCCAGTGTGAATGAGGGTTGCGTTGAAGTGTGAAATAGTTGAAAGATGAGTATTTTCTTTTGCTTATTGCATCGAACTGATGATCTGCGAGGTTGTTAGCAATTGCTTTTTTTTATTGATCTGCAGTGAAAATCTCGAGGGAGCATCGTTCTCTTTTCTAATTTGCACTTTTTGACATCATTTTTGTTGCATACTAAGTAGTTGTAGTCTTTTAGATTTTTTTGTATGTTGTGTGAGAGTAGCGGTGGATTAAACTCACATTGATTTGCTGCGGTTGCTTTAAAGTGCCGCTTGCAGTGCACGGAGCTGTCCTTCGGAGGAGTCGCTAATGGGCATTGTTCGTGAACTCGAGAACGAATTATGCAAGTGCCGAAATCGCTGCGAACAACTCGAGCATGTCGTTCATATTCAGCAGGTATGAATATATCCGCATCATATTCTGCAGTATATGAATGATGAACAGATCCATTTCTGCAAACGTTGATCATTTTAGATGAGGAGGGGTTCAAGAAGTTAGATAGGTGTGCTAGTGGGTGTCTTCTACGGCGGTCAGGGTGTTTCATCTTGCTTGTGATCCATTACCTGCTTAAAGCTTTTGCTCGCTTTTGTTTAATCTTGTGGTGCAGCTGCCTTAATCCCTAAAAGTGACAGGGCTGCAGGGATAGCATGTGGATTTTGATGTTCACTGTTCTGGTTTGACTCTTTGCATATTAGTAGTCACTATTTTTGGTGATTAAGGGGGATAACCTTTTACGATGCGATACGATATTTGTCTAGATCTGATTGCGCTTTCTGCTTCTGTGTCTTACTGTACGGCTTACTAAGTTGCAACTTTCTGAAACTTTTTTTTTTTGAAATTTCGCTGATCCTACGAGGTAGTCGTGTTCGTGTTAATATGTCATAGAGTGTCGCTTATTCCATTTGGCTTCGCTTCGTTTGCGTTGAATGTGGTTTCTGAAGAGCATAGTACATTTAAGGGAGGTATAGAAAAATGGTAGGAAGGGCGAAAGTGGAAGCAAGAGGTTTGAAGGCTGAATTTGATTTGAGATCGAGAGGGAGTTGTTGAGAACGTATGTGCGATGCGATCGGCTAGAATGGGTAGTCGCCAACCAGCAGGTTTCATTCGCCTCTTTCCCCTCTAACATGCTTACATTTTTTGAAGTTTGCTAATTGCGAGAACTCCCGTCACGTTCACAGGCTTTCCTCATTCACTATTATCCACTGCTTTATTTAACCGGCACTTTTTTATCTCAGTCATCATTCATTTCATTAATGTTACTACCAAAATTCCATTCATATGTCGTATCATTTCGTTTATTAGCCTATGGTTTGCAAACGCTTTCTATGTCTTGAAAGTTGCAAACGCTGTAAACTGCCGAGCTAATAAACTAAAAGATGCGGTATTTTATTTCAATTGAGACTTTTTAAAGAAATCATCTTTTTTGGGGTGCAGTATAGGCAGCGGAGGGGTTGAAGAAAGATCGTCCATTGTTATCTATGCGCTACGGATACAGTGAGGAGCAGATAAACCGATTGCATGCACTAAGCAGCACAGATATATCAAGACTGAAAGGGTTTATGTAAGAAATTAGCCATTCGCATATTTGGCTGCTTATACTCTCATATCGAATGTTTTTGGTACACCGAACGAAGCGCTGAAAAAATTGTTGAAAGAAGCCCCACCTTGAGCGACTGAGATAACATTTTGATGAAACAGTCTTTGAAATACCTCAGATTCCGGCTTTTTTAAGCCTCATGATCCTTAAAAATATGTTGTATTTGTAGAATAAAAAAATCCGATGATACCGCTAGCCTAATGAAATGAATGAGCGATGACCTTTTCGTAGGGTTGAGGTTTAGCTGTAACGATTCGAATTGGCTGAGGAAAATGCTCGTGAATAGAATTTTCCATCGTGAAAAGCGCAAATAAGATGATGCACATAATTACGGCTTTATAAATCGGTGTAAAATTTTCTTAACTTATTAGTATTTAAATAAACGAACCTCTAATGATGAAGTTAAGAAGTGATTTGCGTAACAGTAATGTTAAATATTTCACGAATAGTATAAACTTCATCGAGATTTTCACCAATAAATTTCTAATGAAATCGGCTAAGTGCAAACATTTCAAAACTATCAAAGCCACTTACGTAAGTATAAATATGCCAATTTTTAAGTCATCCATATTTCAGTTATGGCGATTCTTTCATAGGAATGCGTCTCCATATAGCTAGATTTATTCAATGTTTCGCTGCGAACTGTTACATTCCCTCTAAGATATCCAATACGATTTTCGCGAAAGTTCATCCCTTATCTTATCAGTGACCGTTTAAAATTTTTCAGTCTTTGGCATCTTTTAGCAAGTTATGCTTTTAAAATTTTTCATACATCTGGCTTAAGGTTGAAAAAATTGCTTCTATATTCGGCCCTTTTTAGTTATTAATATTACAGCGCTGAAAAAAAAAAGATGACTTGAGATCGCTACTTGATGTAGTTTGAATGTGTGCCTATTCTCGCAGCGAAGAAATTTGTGTGCCCGCAAGGTGATTCTTTGAGCTCGACTTGATTATGACTGCTGCTTTTAGTTTATTTGAGAAATGAAGGAGTATACATGCAAATGCTTTTGTCGTTTGCAGCAGGATATCGACAGTCTTCGATATGAAATACAATGGAAGGATGGTCGTATCGAATTCCTGCAATCGCAGCTCGCCGAGCTTGATACCGTGCGCTCCACTTGTTCTCATTCCCCCTAATTGCACTTGCTAATCCCCATACCTTCCCACTCTCCATTGCATCATACAAAAGGCGGATCGAGTGCAGCATAAAACAATCCTTCTTTATAATTGTGCTAAATTTCCCATCTTTCTGCTACATCCCTCTGTGGACACGTTTTTTGAGTAGAAAATCTGAGAGGGGGAGGGGGGGTTAAGATTAGAAGGATCCGTATGCTCTGCTTTATCCATATATGCTTACTATTCACCACTGTGGTAAGTGGATAGTGTGGTGACATTTTGGTGTTTACACTGGCATCGTTCATGCCCTTATGTGATCGAGTATGGAAGTTCCTACATCCCTCTGTGGACACGTTTTTTGAGTAGAAAATCTGAGAGGGGGAGGGGGGGTTAAGATTAGAAGGATCCGTATGCTCTGCTTTATCCATATATGCTTACTATTCACCACTGTGGTAAGTGGATAGTGTGGTGACATTTTGGTGTTTACACTGGCATCGTTCATGCCCTTATGTGATCGAGTATGGAAGTTCCTTTGGTTTTTTTTTTAGCAATTCTAATCTATCGCTTAGAAGCACGATCGTTTTTTATTTTCCTTCTTTTTTTTTCAGTTTTTATGCAATGTCTTGCAGATTCGAAATATTTGCAACGAATGCATTTCATGCAGTTATTCGCATGATAACATTTTGTGGCTTATTCGACAAGTAATTTCCGGTTATCATTTGAATGCAAAAGTGCAAAATAGGTGCGCACTATTTTTCAAATCATGTGATCAATAGTTGGTTGCTCTCTACGAATTTGTTGATTGGTGCGTTGATCGCCTCAACTCGTTTTTAACAAATCCTCTATTTGCTTACCGAGCATAATTGTATAATTGTCGTCTTTTTGCTTATCGAATGCATAATTGAATGCTAGAAAGAAATCATTGTTCTATGCGTTTTTGCATTTCATTTCTATGCAAAACGTGTTATGATCTCGGTCACTTGTTCGATGGGACATTTGCGCCGTGACGAGACTGTCTAGATGTTTATTCTGCGATATATTTCTGAGAAGAAACCTATATGCACCACCGTATACTGGTGTCCCATGGTGCAAGTGTCTTGACGTCCTCCATCTATGACGAAGTGTTTCGTTCGTCTGCATTTGTTGTATCGCTCTGAAACGTATGCGCTTTTGACGTCTCTCCTAGTAGGCCATTGCCGAATCTGGCTACGCTACATCCGTCGTTTGCGGATCTCTCTCCTAGAAGTTGAATAGACTTTATGGGTCCATTATTTCTGCACACAAAATTTTATGGCTACTTATTTCTTAAGGTTTCAAAACAACTTTCTTGGCCGAATATTCTCGGCTGCAGTTGATATTTTATAGAGATCAAAGAATCCAGTTAAAAAGTTTTATTTTTTTTTTTTGGTGGTTTCTATTTTTCACTACTCAGCAAATCAAATTTTTATCATTTTTAATGTTTTTATTTTTTGCTGATTTTTCGATCGTATTTTATTTTCTTTGGAAGTAAATCTTAAATATAGCAACGAAGAAACATCTGAAAAGATGAGCATTGTTACTTATAAATCAAGCAACTAGTTAGCAATTGCAAATTTGCGAAAATAATTGACGGTTTTTTTTTCGTCGTATTGTTATTCGCAAATAGTAGTGCAACATTTCAACTAAATTTGCATCAAGTTTTATTTCTATGCGCTTTACGGTTCATCTATTATGCTTCATTATGTGTTTGATATTTCGACTTAATTGCTTTTGCATTGTGCCATCAACAACGATCCGAGTATACTTTTGACTGTTTTTTTTTTCGATTCTTCGTGTTGAGTTGTTTCATTGATTGTGGTCTTTATATGCTATGAAAGCTTGCAGTGTGAATCTATTGTTCGTATTTTGTGTGAATACTCACTCTTCTCATAATAGGATTGCTTCCAAGCAGTTGCTATACTCTTCAATTTGGATACTCTTGATTAAAACATCTTCAAGAGTAATATTTTGTCGAAGTTTTTTTTTTATGCAGTATTTATTTTCCGTCCTATAATCTACACTTTTTATAGCGATTTTTAGATGAGTCAAATGATTCGGTGCCAATGAACTAGATATCGTTTATGTAGACAGTGTTGAGCACCCTTCAATTTGGCTTCGTTTATGCCCGGAATTCTGTGAGCAGCATCGAAGTATCATTTCTTCAGTTTCTTGTGATCGTTGTTTCATCGTTACGAGACGATAAGAAAACACAATGATTAGCAAATAAGATCGCAGCTTTTCTATGTCCTCGGCTACGGGCTCTAAGGTAAACCATAATTCAAATGGGGTGAGAACAACATCGGAGGCAGTATAAGTGTGAGCAAAGCGAGTTTTTTTACTAAATGAAGATCACAGAGATCGTAAGAACTCAGCTGGTCGCAATAGATCACTCGTTAATAGTCTATGTTTTATGTGTACTTGTCAATCCGAGAAAGGCATTTGGTCATTGAACTAATCTGATTATCGTCGATGATTTAACTCTCCTCTCGATAACGAACGTTCTGGGCTTGAGGTTTTAGTAGTTACCACTTTGAGGAAAGGTATGTCTCACTTATTAGCATGTTACGAGAGATTCAGGGCAGTGCCCGTCTTTCTTTTTTAATGCCAGCCAGCCAATTACGACAGCCTGGCTGTCTTGTGAGGCAATACTATACTTTGCTTCATGAGGGGAATAGACTTCTTAAAGTTCCCTCGAAATTTAAGGCGACTCCAGACTCCTATCCACTACTTTTCTGCAAGAAGATTATTAGGGATCATAAACTTGAGGCAAAGATTTTATCGGCAGACCGTAAAGCTAAATAAGTTCATAATGTTCGGTAAGAAATGAGTGAAACTACGTACAAAACAGCGATAAAACACATCCAATCCGTTTATGATGTGTAAATGATTCATTTCTTTAACATAATGAAAATGAGGGTACAATTTTGAATGGATTTTTCTGTTTTGTTTACTATCGTGAAAATGGGCAGTTACCCATTTTGCAGTTACCCTTACTCTTTGGGATTTCACTGTGGGGTCCGGTGTTATAGATGAACATAAATTGTAAACCAACGAAGGTACTATATTGTCTTTGTACTTTGATAGTATTCCTCACATTGTTTATCTATAGATCAACGACAGTCCTTGCCAATCCACCGTTACTAATCTTCGATAGAGCTTAGACACGAGTATTGCTCGTATAGACTTTGGAAAGATCAAATTGTCATGTCGGTCATAACAACGGTAGTAGAGATGTTAGCAAAAATTGTAGATCCATCACCTTAACTTTTGTGGCTCGTAGAATCCTCGAGCGTTTGATCTATAGAAGCATTTTTAATTACGTATTTTTAAGTGTGAGATTTCGAGCAAGAATCAACCATTTTCGTACTTATGGACTGTATGATTTCTTCGACCGGTGCCAGTGAATATAAATATACTTTCAAGGTCGTCTTCGCTGATTTGCAAAAGATATTTGCTTGAGTTTCGCATCGTAGACTCCTCTGTTATCAGATAACCAAATCTTTTGTGATGTTGTATCACTATGGATTAAAGATTACTTTTCAAACCGCTCACAGTTTATTTTTATCAACGGAGTGTGTTCTTCTAGTAAAACAGTGATTTTTGGAGTGCTCCAATGCACTATTTAAGGCTAGTTGTTTGTTTTTTTTTTGAATGTTTTTTATGTTTACATTTCAATCAGCGTGTATTATTCTTTGTCGCTACTATTCATCTGCTAATAACTGTGGAATTGTTCGATTCTTTCAGCTGATTGACAGAGGATTAAAGTCGGATCTCAACAATATTTCAAAATGCTGTAATCGTATGCACTTATCGAAATATTGTCTGCTTATAATACATGGACCGATCTTAATTAATCCATCTTAATAAGGCACTAAGGAAGTCAATGAGATTAGAGATTTGGGTTTCATTATCGATAGCTACTTGTGCTTTAAAATATCAGTGAGATCACATTAACGACATGACTGTCTCACTGCTTTTTCTTCTGTTTGTATTTTACGTTGTTCAGCGATTATTGAGTGATAAAGTTATTGTTTAGAAATAAATTTAATGTAAAAGGAAATAGTAATATGTTGGAGGGTTCTGTTAGGTTACTGTGATGGGAAATGCAAATAGATTTTATGCGAGACGCCGTACAACAGAAAAATAGTAAGTTGATGCTTAACAATCGTGCTTATAACACTTGTAGTTATGCTATGTCAACACGTCGACTACGCTGGGTCACGATCTTAAACGTTTATGCTAACAGAGAAATGCCACAACGATCAGTGATGGCACCCACTCAACGAGCTAACGCTGTGAGGGCTAATTTGTGATGTTCACTTCCCTTTTTCCGCTAAGCTGACTGCATGTTTGATGGTTAGGAAGAGGCGTTGTCGCAGAGGGTGTTGCACGTCAGCAAATGAGCTAACGCATGACGAACATCTGTCGCTAGCGATGCGACTGATGTGCGCATAACGTTGATGTTTATTTATTATTTATAATGCAAAGCAACGGATGTCGTTCACATCGGTATCACCCACATCTTCTACGTTTCACTTAGGTATTTCATGCAACATCTTAGCGCCATTGGTTAATACAAATCTTATTGAACTTTGGTTGCAAATTTTGATTTCGTTTCACCTTTATATTGAAAAGGAATCCACTGACTGTAAATGTTTTCGATTTTGGGTTACAATAAAACTCTTTTGATTCGGTTTGATCTCGAAGAAACAGAAAAACCGTCAGCTCGAAGTCTTCGTTGCAGTGAATCTCGTTATGTCGACACCGGTCGCTAAGTTCGTCAGTTGATTAGCCTGTGATTGAGATCGTCATTGCCTCGTAAATGGTCTGAACACATCCACGCAATACTTCTAAACGTTACAAGCCGGAGGAAGACAATTATACCCAACTACATCAAGAATTAGAGGGAGCTTAACACAATCAAAGGATGCAACCGATCTTTTGCGTGAGGGGGAGCAGATGATGTTAAGTTTTTCTTACGATATTCTTTACAAGTTGTGCTTCTTTTCCATTTAGCGGATGCGACCGATTGTCGAACCTAGTGAGTATAAATTTCATTTCTAATCATTTACTACTTCATCATCATAAAATTTTTATTATTTTAAGCAGTGATTAGAAAATGAGTACTTAACGAACGAAATAGGTTTGTTGCAAGTCTTTTTCAGAGTAAATCTCATCGCTTCGTATTATCACATAACACAACATGACGTCATTTTTAATTATCACCACCTGTGTGATGCTTATTGAATGACCGATATTTGTCACAAATGAAACTTGCATTTATTGAAACTTTTTTCGAATTGTCCTGTCAACTTAAGGATGATTAAGAAATTCATTGCTAAATCTCCCTCGTTTCGAATCGATTCAACGTTATTCGTGTGAAAGCGACGTTGTTCCTCATGGTTCACTGTACAACAGATGACGGCATTACAATGTGTGCTCATAAAACGAGTATATCACGAGCGTGAGCACAACTTTACAGCGGCCGATTCATTCAACGGCTCTAGATATGATCTCTCATCGATGCGTTGTTATGACGGCCCATCGAGTGCTTTTCAGAAGAGTCAACAGCGAATGGTCAATCTATTAGTGTGTACGCTTTGAGCATCTAGATTTGCAATCAACCTCTTCTACTATGAGTTAGAAGACGCTACAGTAACGGTCAATATTTCTAGTAAGCTTCAAACTAAATAAATCTTTAAGCTTCCTTTTTGAAGTGTATTTTGAAAATTGCTATATTATTTCAGTGAAAATTTAAAAACTTCTGAAAATTTGCATTGCCACATCTGCATTCTAGTCTAATTTCTCACTAAATATTATGAAGCTTATGGAACTTTCTAAATAAGCGGACAAACAGACAGGCACATTCATACGTACATACGCCCGGGTACGATGTCGACGTGATGCGCTTTGTAAAAGCACTTGAAGACTATTTTTTGAAAAATAAGGTTCTTGGCAAAAATGATTGTGAGGTAGCTGATTCGGTTATAGATCAGGTGGGAATAGTGCGTCGTGAGGCTAGCCTGTAGTGAATCAGAAGAATATAAAGGGAGTTGATGTGCTGATGTGTTCATCCCAGCTGCTAGATTGCTCGCAAGGGAGCGTCTGAGGCGGCCGGCGGCAATGTGGAGTTTGCCGGGTGCGACTACGGGATCACGTCGACAATCGAAGCCATTTTTGTGAACCACTCTTATACTTGTGTCGCCTCGTAATTTACTCGACCGCATCTCGACAGAGGGTGCAGATTCTCAAGACCTGGACAACAAGCGGAGCTAACTCTAACATAACTGTCATCAAATTTTCTCTAGATTGGAAAGAAATGCAACCGATAAGCAATGCAAACTGCAAAAAGGGCATGAAAGAGCACCGCAAAAACTGCCGCGGTACGATCGTTTTACGTGTTACAGCCACTATCGGCGCCATTTTTCCCTTATTCAAAGGGCGAAAAAAAACGCTAAAAAAGCGCAGCACTATACGAGAAGCACAGTAAGCGATGTTGCATTCGCACGCATGCTGTAACTTATTGATAGTGCAACACTTTAAAAAAAAAGTACCTTTGCATAATATATTCGGCGTATACCATACCATAGAATGCCGCGGTTTTTTTTCGAAGCTCACCTTCGCAACAACACCAATCAGATCGGCAAAAACAGCCGCTCTTAACTGTTACACGCTACGTTGAGAGAAATGTTCTACGATGATCCATCCCGTTAAGGTTTGATGATGGCATCGACAATGCGATAAAAGTATTGGGGAGGAACAAGAGTAAAGAAGATTGCACACACATAAAAGCAATATGCAAATACAATGGCAGTGATGAGGAAACACTGATGAAGGATATTTAGATCTTTGAATCACATTACCTGCATTATTTAAAAGCGGATCCAGTTTATACCACATGCATTTCAACATATGCATTGTGGCGCAACTATGCTTGAAGTTAGCCGAAAATAGATTCCAAGAAGAGATCGCAAAGTTGATGAATTAGTTATGTCGAATGCCTATAGCGATTATGGCCAAATATTAAAAAAAAAAAAATCGTTTTTATTCGCTATATAGAACCTGAAACTAGGACAACATTTTATTTCCTATCTGCGTGGCAATACTTCAGTTATTTATTGCACTAGTACTAAAGTCCTATTCTCTGGAAAGCTTGCTAAGATCCAAAAGATTAACTAACTTAGCAGCGATTGAAAAGGAAAAGGCTTAAAATGTTGAATGCGATTAGAGCGTAAATACTCCTAAAATTGCTGATCTTCGCATGAAGGCTATTGTGATTTGTGCGATCCTTAAATGAGCGCCTAATAGGAATTGCATTGAATTGCTCGTCGACTAAATAAACACGAGTAATATGCTATCTTTGACGTAAACTTCAGTATGCACAGTGCGCGCATAATATCCCAACGTTACAGTCGAAATTTAGCAATGAAACCACAAAATGAGTGGCTATTTGTTCACTTACTGGAATGAGAATCCATGTTTATTAGGTGTTCAGATGTCTTGTAAATTTTTCGACCGTCCTTAGTTGCAAACATTCATCTTTCTCTTGCAAGGTTTATTTTTTCCTTGTTTTTTTTCAACTTCCGTACAAAGTAGATTGTATTGTTGGCACGAGAAATAAAAATGTTGAATTTTCAATTCGTTCCGTAAAGTTTATCTTGAATATGAAGCCCAAACTATCGAGCGAATCTGGAGCGGCGGTCTTTCAATTGAAAGTAAACATAGTAGTTATGAGGGGAAATATGCAGAAAGACAGAAACGGCTTTCACAACTTGCTTCGTGAAGGTAAACAAATAGAGACAGTGACAGTGCAGTTGCTACGATATGCGCTTTTGTATACCACTCATCTGCACAAATAGTTTCATAAATTGTCAAAATATAATAAAAGATATGGATTAATGCAGTTTCATTTTAAAGTATCCGATTAGCGGTAAAATTCGACCATAAAAAGATTTGTTTTTTTGTCTATCCTATTGATATAAAATGATTTGTGTGCCCTCAAGTGTTTATAGCTTTCTTCGAAGACGATGAATCAGCGTAAAAAATGATGTGGATGAATAATACTGTTGCGTATACATTTTATCCCTAAAAATTTTGCAACTCCATTTTCAATAGTTCCCTCATACATATATACCGCCGACATGATGTTGTAATAATACGTTTTGTAAACATAAAACTGTAAACGCATATTGGTAATAACAAACATTTTACCTTTATATTGTTGGACATTGTGGTGGCATTATATGAAAGTGCAATGAATATTTCCTTCATTTATTGCTTTTTAACGATTTTTAACGAATTTCACTTAATTATTTAGCGCTCTAGAAAAGAATTTAGCGAAAAGATCGAATTATAGAATTGAGTGAATTTATGTTGGGAACGTTATCGTCTCATAAAAATTTTCTCAACGGTCCCCCATTGAGGGGATGCACTTTGTGAGCGCATCATTGAATGTCGGCCTAGCTTTCTTGCTTTTCATTTCTAAATGGCTTTTTTATCAACCCGCTTACCCATAATCAGTGTCACTCCATAAATATCACTTGATTAAAAACCTATTGCTCCGCAACGACACAGGAAGCAATATCATAAAGTTGCAGTAGCAAGCACTCGCACACACACGCACACACCTACACACACATACACACACACCATTGAAGACAGTGATTGCGAATGAATGCAAACAATATACGAATATTTCAATTGCTTCCTCTTCACATCAATATCGATGCAAGAAAATATCGATGCTTCTTGCTAATGCGCTAATTCAACGCAACTCCTATCTATTTTATTGAATGTTTATTTGGAAGTTGTGCAGCATCGAGTCGTTCAACCTCTTATTTTACGGTTAGCCACATTAAGTTAAAGCTAATCTTTTACAGGTATTCAATCTTCTAATCCATTATAACATCGTGAGAACATTTCACAATGAAATACTTTAACAATAGGCAATTTGTGATTTTCAATGAGAAAGCAGGCACTTTAATACGTTAAAAATATTTTTATATTATTTTGTTGCTGAAAGAACTCATCTCCATCCTTCCTGCGCTTTCTGAGTTATTTAATTAGTGATAGTGGCTAGCTTGCGGCCGATGACCGGACATTTCTTCATTCTAACCAAGTCGATGACGTCTTTGTGCTGTTTTAGAATTGATGAGCCATATGCGGTGCGGGATTGCGCCCGAAAGATTATCACTCATGCACTGTAGAATGCAAAATTCAATTTGCAATTGTTGCTTGCATTACTGACTGCATTATCGGAGAGATCGACTGTTAGCCGGGTTGGCACGACAGGGTAAGTTAATTAGTAGGAGATCGTTTAGGGTCTTTATGCAGTGTCGTATGTAGTGGAGCATGAAATACGCAGGTGTTTATCTACGAGGTGATTTTTGCTTGTATATTCGAGTTTAGGCACCCAGAGGTCTTACTGACATTAAACAAGGAGGATGAGTGTCCTTCGGCGTCAAACAAGGGAGCGGCGTGGGCACCTCTCAGTATTCAGTGCCGAAAGTCTCTTCAGGACAGTTTTGGAGTACCGTTTTCGTGAATAGGACGACCCCTCTCTACTCATGCATTCCCAACATGCATAATTGCCAACACCGCTGCCACACTTTCGTCTCTTGTTATGTACGCTCTGCGAGAGCAGAAACAAGCGATACGTTTTCGCCTCAGCACAGTAACATGGCCCACTCGATGCCACTTCTCTCTATATGAATGCGCTCCTTGAGCCGAACGAACGATGGGAAACAAACTCTTCAAGGGTATATCATTGAATTTTCAATCTGGACCTTATCTGCTCCCCTGAGAATGAGTATCCGATGTTGAAAGGAACACGTGGCGATAAACTTTGAATGCTGCTAACCACCTCGCTCATCAGTTCATGCATTAAGATGCAAAATACGACTGGTCTACGCATGTATCAACGTTTACAAATGTAAGCGCAAGGTAATACAAGCATCTTCATTGATCTCTAGAGAATCTGTCAAATTCAATATAAATACGAATTCAATGTTCATATTCACTCCATTCAATGTGTTTTCCCTCTAGTGTTAGACACATCTTACTAGCTCATCTTCACAAATGGATGCAAGGATGTTTCGAGGATGCATGGTAAGCGTAAATGCCAAAATTGTGTATGGGGACTAAGTGCGCATAGCCCCATTTCATAGACGGCACTGTTACCATGGTGATGAGATGGGCTGTATTCGATGAAGAAATGAAGGTAGTGCGCAAACTATTTTTCCGCATAAACCTTTATCGGCTTTCTGACCATGCGTTCAACACATCACGTGTAAACAGTTTAGTGGTACTTCAAAAAACATCTTTCGATGTGCTCACCAACACATCCGCTTTCACTTATTCACTTTTTTAGAGTCGAATCTTTTTCGAGAATAAACGTCTTCCAACGTCCATAATCATTTCTCATCGTTTAACTCGACCATTTGGTTAAATGAAGTCTTTTTCATTTGCATCATTCAATGCTAAACGATTTAATTTTTTTTCTTCTTTTTTTTTGCGAAATACACTTCAAGGTGAAGGCGTCAAAGTCAATTTCTCGGAAATCTTCCATTATGGGGCTCATTACGACTGCCGTCAGCTCATGATCAATGCTTCGCCAATCCGCTAAATGTAGTCATTATGTGACGCTCGATAGACGTAATGACTCGCTTCTCTTTGAAATCCCAACATGAATGTTGGACTCTTCTCACATCATAGAGCAAGATGTAGCAACCCTATGGATATAGTAAATGGAAAGCCACTATTTTTTCAACAACAAGAATCAGAAATATAAGTCAAAATGGCCCTGAACGATCTCATTGGGCGATGCGTTCCCTCCCTACCTACGTAATTTGGCGTGTAAGCGGATTCAGAATACTCATTCGAGAGCTCACTGGTTCAACGCGTGTGATGGATATTCCTCAGGATGCAATAGAAACGCTGTGAACGAAATGAGGCTTCGAAAGGTGGAACTGAATATACAGCTATAGTACTACAATACAATTTTGGGAATGCCACTTAAAATTGCAGCCGAAAATCTCTCAACGTTCAAGACTTCTTACCTTATTGTTACAACAATTGGAAAATACCTGAAGAGTTTTATGAAGCATGATTGCGTTTATAGTACAATTTCCAATACAGCAATAGAATATGGATGAATAGCGATATTCAATGTAAAACAATACAGCAATCATTTTCAAAGGATCTTAGATTCACCTTCGTTTGTTTTCGCTTGTCAAAACCATCTTTTAGCCAGAAATATGTACTACTTATTTCTCTTAATATTTTTTCACCCGTAAATGGTAACTGTGTAATAAAGCAATCGAAAATGTCGCTCATCTCTATCGGCTGCAACACAGAAGCACTGATGGACGTATTAACTATTTAATCGGATGATATTCTTTGAAGGTATGCCTCCGATGGCATGAGATTGAGAACTTCACTGGCTGATCTCAACATTCGCTTGCACTCATTCGTTCTTCAGCTTCCTTTCACTAACACACTCATCAAATGCCGAAACAACCTGAAATAGTTAAATCCATAACTGCTTGACTATGTAAGAATAACTCGAATTCGAAATATATTTGCGAAGATTAGCATTCTACTGATAATCTATGATGAGAAGACAAGATTGTATAGAATATTTTTTAGGGGGCCTGACATAATAGCGTGGTGGCCAACTAAAAAACTGGACTCTTTAGCGTTTTTTTTTTCCACAAAAAAGGCATACAATCAAATTTTCTTCGCAAGCGGCAGTCTATTCTTTCCTTTCATTCTATTTCCAATAGCACCAGCAACGCCCAAAATTTCATGGCAATTTATAGTGGTGGTGATTTATGAACAAAGTACGATGAAATGTATGTCGATGGAAACAACGTGATTTAAAAAATTATCTGAATAACTCTTCTTTAGATAAAGGGAAAGCTAGCTTCCATTAAGCGGCAGAAAGTGAACCGAGAGTAGAAAATATGGATATGTAATGCACTACTAGTATAGACAAGATCGAACAAGTCGTATAACAATGTGGCTACTGACTATTATAACATATGGATGGAGCACATGCATATGCATTGCTCACAAATGAGACAAAAGGAAAGGAGCTCGCATGTCGGGAAGCAATTTTTGACACCATTACTTGGGCATTCATTTGCGACCACCAATTGAGTACTTCACAAGACAACTGAGATAAGAACGCAAACTATTTCTTCACATGCTTATTTCAAACAGTGAAGCCTCTGACGGTGCTCGTAACATAGCGCATAGGATTCGAGTGATACACTAAAATCCTCAGCCGTTCATCTTTGAATAGCTCGATACACAAACGATTTCTTGTGTTTATCAGTTCCCACATTGAAGGGTTGTAACGAAGGTGTGCTCGATTTGAAACGAAGATTGTGCGCACTGAGTAAGTACTCGTTGTGCGGGCAAGTAATCAAGTGCACAGATGGAGGAGTTGCAAGTTAGAATGAATGTATTATGCCCTAAAACCAATGGTACACTTATGTGTTGCACCTGTTGGAATAAGGAGGGGCGAATCAGTGCTGATCCCCCTCAATGATAACGTTTGCAGGCATGAAGCGCATCGCTTTAGAAGCGCTTGCCGCATGAGGCAACTTCATCATCCTCTAACGAACGTGATGTAAACGCAACACGCTGCCCATTCGCCTAAGCCGATGTTTCGTGCGTTGGTTTCGTCGTCATGGTATTGGAAGTAAAGTAGCACGGTGCGCGTCAAGGGCGCGGCCAATGCCTTCCTCTGCTAAAAGGCCGCTGATCCCCGACAAGATTGCTCCACCAATGCTGCCGTCCTTCATGCACATAGTATTTTTAACGTCTGAAAGCAACATTGCACTGAGCATTGCATAAACCGGATCCAGTGTTCGGTATTGAAGGTAATAGTGTCTCGCAACTATCCCTCACGTCTGATGCATATTACGAAATGCTTAATTATCATGTCGTAACAAAAAACGATTAGGTGTTAAACCTTTCCTAACAGAAGTGCCTCATTTCGTGCCCGATGATATCGTTGGTGAGCTCTGAGAGACTTCAGAAGACGCTACTCTTGAATCAATGCAGATGTTAGTTTGTGAATCAGTGTCTTTTAGCTAGTTTTGAAGTTATCATCTGAAAAATAAAATTTGCGGCATTGCAGAGCTCAAAAAATGGCAAGCCAAAAGTGATGAGTTTCCAAGGATCTTGCAATGAGTAAACGGGGCCTGTGAGAATGAAACACAGCATTTATGAATCACTGTCTCTTGGTGGCGCCATGGGCTCTCAGATTGCATGCATGTGTCATGGTGAGACACGCTGAAAATGCTAGGAAAGTGTGTAAAAGACGGATTCAAACAATGCATCGCGCATGCTCCATTTGCGGTGAGCAACAATGAAATACGCAAGTGTGCACACAAAAAGTGGCCCGCTGAGTGGCAGCCGATCAACAAAAAACCTGTCGTGCTTTTGTAGGGTTTTGCGTGTTCGCCCGTCACACAAACAACACTCATCGAGTGCATGTCACAACCTTTTCGTCACACTCAAACGGCCATACATGTGCCCGTGCAATCACCGTTGAAGCGTATAAACCCACCGGCTCATTCATGCACAATCACCTAGCTGAATAGCAATAACACAGCAATTAGCAAGAACGACTTGTCGACACCGTCCAAGCTAGATGCTCATATCAATGCTATCAAAGTCATTAAGAAAATGTGAGTAGTATGAGATGCTGCCACTGACATGCCGATGTGCTAATTGCTGATAGACGAGTGTTGTGCTAATTTCCTTTCTCTTTGATTGAAGACACCTCAGACTGTGACCGAGATGCAATCTAACCAACTTCGTCAGACACTGAAAACAGCCCACTTATATAGAGTTACACTTCACCGACATTATTCGTGTGTGATTCTGAGCGTTATTATAAAGGAAGCATCCCCTAACATTGATCGGCTTCTCATCCTTCCCCATTACCAAAGAGATTTTCTGACGTACAAGTGGGTAATTAATGGCCTCTAAGGTCAAAGGGATATTCCATGCTTAAAGACGCTTAACGGGCATGAGCCCGTGAGAATAAGTCGTCAGTTATCTTAGCGCACTCTTCTGATTGAGTATGGATTATAAGTTGGTATGGATGAGCAAAAGCTATGCGGCAACACGTCAGCTAAGTGATAAAGTGATTTACTACTGTCGGCATACAGCAACGGCATGAAGCGATGTAAATAGCAGCTATTAAACGAGCTATACAAGCAGATAAACACGTCAATAGTGCAACTGCATCCTACTGCGAGATACTTTCGTCTATAAGCACCATAAATGATCGCCTCCCGTAGATTGAGTGAATCTAGTACAACTTGCCATAACGGCGTCCTACAGGGAAGCTCCGATGCTGATGAAACAACGCAATAGGAAGAACACCATTCGATTTAAGCATGCTACACAATATCTGATATTAGAAGAATCGAAATTTCCATGTTCTTGACATTTTTTCTCAATTCGTCAGTTCTATGTAACATCACCAAAATTTCCTCTTTTTTAAACGTTTATCATAGGTTTCTGAATCTCGCTTACCTCTTGAATATTTGACTAATTGAAGATCTTAGAGCTTGTTCACATGTAATTTCCATATCCATCTACTAGTCGATCAATTTGCTCATCTTTTTATGCAAGTGTGTGTAACAGCCTCTATTCATAACAGAAAATAACTTCGTGGTCAAGAAGATCAAAGAAAATATGAGTCTTAAACATTAGAAAGTCATCTATAATTATGCATAGTTTGCAAACACCAAATTTCGATTGTCTTTATTTGACTTTTGAATGTATTTTCGCGGTAAAGCAAATAAATTTGCTGAAATCGTTGCAGAAACGCATCAGCTTCTCCAATTTTTCTTCTTTAGGCTATACTTTCAACGCAAAAATTAACTAGAACTGCGCCAAATTTTTATTAGGAAGAAACATCGGTGGCTAACAAAACGAAAAACTCATAGCGGTGCTTAAGCTTTAAAGAGAACATAAATGCTTCATAATATGACCGTGGGACATCATGGAAGTGCAAAACAGTGCAGCTTCCCATTATATTTGCCATCTTCTCTTGCCATGTGAAATGGGAACCACCGGGTTGTGGAGCGGAAAAAAAAAACGAGTTTTATTATTCAGTGCTGAACAACAGCGAGCTCCGCTGATCCAGCTTGTTTAAGTGGTACGCGAAAAGCGATTTGAGATTCCAGCGTCAGACCGGAAGGAATCAAAATACCAAGTGAAGGAACTAGACGGATTTCGATCAGAAAGAAAGAAGGTCTCCGCTACTGGTTTGCGGCGATTTGAGAAGCGCCTCCGGTAATCATAGAACAGCGCACTAAATCGGTGGTGAATATTCGAGGCTCCGGAATCCCTGCGGTATGCGGTATTTGTTGCAGATGTATATAACCGTTCGGCTGATAAAGTAAACTCATTCACAACTAAGCTTGCTTTGTTTGTTTTTTTTTCGGTACATTAAAAACACTGACCCACGGCTGTGAAATTGCAGGCAGTGCTTATCACGCTTCCTCATTTGTTTGGATACGGAAAAGGTGGGTTCGACAGCATTGTCTTATATGCCATGTAGATTGCCCGTGTACTTTTTCGGCCCTATTTCTGGCTAATTTTTGTCACTTATCAACGATCAGCTGACCAATTACACCTATTTCGTAAGCATTCCACAAACAAAAAAGCCTCTGATTTTCTTCACAGTTGTTCGTCGCATATTTATAATTGCTGAGAATATCATGTTCAATTTTCGACGCAATAAGAGCCCTCAAAAATAGGGTTCAGATGCGTCGCACCGTATCCTGTAGCACTATCGCCTCACACATCATGCAAGCGTGAAATCCACCCCTAGCCTAGCCTGTGACAGTGCTTCAACCACAGCGCTAAACGCCACGAAGCCGGTGATTTATACATTATGCGTCGATGAAAACAGCGACGCATACGATATTAAACTGATAGATTATTAAACCAATACTGTTGTCAGAGCCAACTACCTCAGCGAATTAGCACAGATGCGGGGGCTTGCACTGTGAAATATTCCAGCCGGCCGGATGGCAATGCTGTCTGACTTTTACAGCCTGCTTGCATAGCGCAATCTAGAGTTTCGTAGGTATTTTCAAACGAATAAAATGCTTACTGCAACATGATAAGGACGGAGATGGAACTTAATGATAAGTTCTTACAGTCAACAAGTCTGGGTTCCGAAAGCAACTACATGCCACGAACTACTGCATGAAATGTGAACTTGTGGCAATCATGATTCGCGAGTGGAACCTACCGGACAATAAACATAACCATGTATGCGAGCCACTCAGCGAACCGTGCTGAAATTCAATGAACTTCGTTCAGACAACGCTTGTAAGAGTAGGTGAGGTGTGCGTTCAAAGTCATCCGCTTGCAACAATGTGCTGCAGTGTCACCCAACACTGTGATCGCATTGATGAGGCCAAGTGCTGGTAAAATAGTGATTTGCATATCCTGCTTGCCCAGCACCTTTGTTTCATCAGTTTAAATCACCTGTCGTACCAGAATATCAACTCCCTACTATGTTTCGTTTGTGTTTTGCTGTCCCGCCCATGTACACATCAAACCTGAAGGCGACACGTGACAACTCAAGAACCAAACGTTATCGCAAATGATTGTTAAGGGAGACCTACTTTGCAAAAAAAAAAAATTGGATGCGCCGCTGAATTGGTGAATCATCTGCCTGAAACGCATGCGACTCGGGATTGACCATTTCTTCGAATCCCCGTATCAACTAATCCATTCCAGAGTTGTGCGATACAATGCTCCATAGGCTGGAGTGGAACTGCGAAGGCATATTAAATAATCCGTCAATTGCCTTTCTACGTGAAACTCTACGCTTAAAGGGTTCAACTCCTCGTTTGAAAACCACAGGCACACCCTTACCCACCGATTCTCAGTTCCCTTTCTATCGCATAACACCGCTGAGGACTAAAGTAGTTCACACTCCGCACGCGTCTAAAAGAGGATCGAAGCTAAACAATACCTGGAAACGGGGATGCAAAGGAGCACTCAAAGATTATGACTCGTGCCAGAGCAGGGATCAAGCGCCTGTACATTATAAGCACGCCAAACTAAGTGAGGACTGTGAAATATCTGAACTGGTGTGCCAACAAAGTAGCGCACCAACGAGCGATGGTTTGCAGTGTTCTTTGCAGTCGGTCGCGTGTAGGTGTAACGAGCAGCGCATAGCGGTAGCAGGTGTGTTCAAGTGCGCAGTGGGGGTGGGGGAGGGAAGACTCCGGCTCGCTCATGGCAGCACGGTTTCAACACCTCCCGAATGCCACTGGGGTGCTTACTTATGTTTCGAGTGCCCTTGGCTCGCACCAAACGGGTAACAGTCTACACGTGCAAACTAAAGTCACTTCTCCAGCTCCGAACCAGCATTCGTTTGATGGTTTGTGGGTGTTGCAGTGTGTGTAGATGACATTGGCCGATGTGATGCGGTAAGGAGCTGTTACCAAACGAACATGATTATTGCATCTGACAAAATCAAGCGCACGGAGCACAACAAAAGAAAAGGGAAACGCAAGTTATTACAAAGATTACGCACAGATAAGGAGCAAAGAGGAAAGCCATACAAAGTACAAAACATCCACAACATCCGGCGCTCACAAAAATCAAGCTCTACCGAGTGCGCGCCACATAATTCCGAAACGAAGATGGCAAGAAGCGTCAGTGAATTGCAGATGAGCGCTCGTTTCGCGAGGTGTGAAATACCTGCCCGTGCCTGCAGCATGCGGGCTAGTCAAATGTCCTGCCCATCCCACCTTCAAGCCAGAACCATTCCTTTAGCAACAAGCTTCCAACATGCACCCGCTAGGCAAATGTGATGTGAACAACACATACAGAGAGGACTACGAGCGCCACAAAAACACGAGAAACCGCGTAGAGCTGAGAAGGATCACGTGCCGCCTGAACAAGGGTGCCCGTTGTGTGTATGTGAAAGAGACGGCTCAGCCAAAACGGACAACAGGTGAAAAGGAGTGCGTCTGAGTGCAACTAGCCTCTGATATAATCCCCTTGCTCCTCCAAGAGTTAAACGCATTAACCAACAGCTACATATACTTAACTTTCGCCCACTCAATACTCGCGTTTATATGAGTGCATAAATTGCAAGCAGCAACATCTTGTGGCGGATATCTCTTCAGTAATTATGTAGGAGCCGTCAGAGAATCTTACGCAAAGAATCATTTCGCAGTCTTTTTCTTAACGACATTGAAGATACTGCCCATGATTGCACAACTGCATCGCCCATAGATAATTATACTAATAATGACTGCACCCTCCTTCACCTAGCAACCTATAAAATAAAAAGAACTCGAACCCCCAAAGGGTTGACAACTATCTCAGTTAAATGGGTGATCGATGCAACCCAAGTGCAGACGTGAACATGGTCTACCTCGAGCAGCGGCCAGCAAAATAAATAAAAACACACAAATATGATAAAGTCAACATCAAAGAATGAGAGCAATTTGGTGGTGATCAGATAAACAAGTGAAAGGGGAAATGTAGCAATGGAAAACAACGCAAATAAAACGTGGTCATCACTATAAAATGCGTTGTGTGCATATCACAGAGGCTGACAACAGGGACAGCATCATAAAACTTGTCTCAAGATGTGAATGGGATCAACGAGCCAACGTGCCCACCAAAAACGCTTACAATCTTTTGTTCGAAATAATCATGTGATAAAATGGTAAGGCTAAAGTTTGTACTTCGATTGAAAATAAGAGAAAGCAATTAAGTGCCGGCTAAGAATTTGCGAAAAAAAAAAAGATTCTAACAATTCGGGTGAGAAATACGTGGCTCGAGGAAACCCGTTCAAAGAAAAAATGAAGTAAGCATTACAAGTAGTTCGCACCCTCAAAGGTGCTAAAAACGAATACGAGGAATGCACATTATTTGGTCTATGAAGTCTGTAGAGATAAAACAAAAGAATAAACAAAAACAATCGAGTAAGAGGATACCCCAAGGCAAGAAAGCAGCTAGTGGTGAATTCATCTATGCGAAAAAACACAATCAGATGCGTCGCCTAACTGCATGGATCACTCCTCGGCTTTATTACATGCGACGCCTTAAGCAAGCTGGCAGAAGCACGGAGCGTGCGTCCAGAGCGTAATGACCTCCGATTAATGAACCCACCCTCCAAACTGGACCAGGAGCATTTCCGTGGCCAGCAAAACTTCAACAGACGATAAGATGGCGCGTCGAATGCAACAAGTGCCCAGAAGTGCTCGATAAAACTACGCAAGTGGGTACCAATATAAATATATCCCAACAAGCCAATAAACAGTGAAAAGTCTCTGAAAATATGGAATTTGTGTGCAAATGATGAGTGTTAAATGCGAAAAAATGCAGAAAATCCACACAGAGACATACCAGCTGTCTTCTGCAAGCTTGAAGTGGGCGTGCCTCTCTTGAAGTTATTTTGTCAGCAAATCATAGTCGCGTGAATTCGCCGTTAGAATGCACTCGATTAGCTGAAAATAACGATACGCTCCAATGAATGTGCAAACAAACGATCATACAGTAAGCAAATCATCCTCTCAAAGGCCTGCGTGCCTCTCGAGAAACCATAGCTGAGATTCCTTTCCACTTTCTGTAGTATTAAGAAAACAACTGCTTCTTCGTTTGATCCGAAGCTAACTTATACGCCATCGCTCAGGGTACATACCTACGACCTTTTACTATTGTCTAAGCAGCCAGCCTTTCACAACTTAAAAAGACTTAACGCGAATTACAATAGTTCACCAACTCCAAATAATTACAACAGTCCAAACAACGCCTAAACAGCAGTAATTACAATAAATTATGTTCATGAAAACTTCGTGGGTGGTCATGAAAGTGACAAAGTGATAAGCATTTCATAAAAATTTGCTCGTAATGAAGAACTATCGAGACAACTTTTGCGATAGATTACAAGAAAATGCCATACTGGCTGCTGTAAGAATCTGAAACAGCAATAGTACTATGGCAATTTCAGGCAAGAAAAAGATGCGCAACTGTCGGATTCGCAATAAGCGCAAAAGCAAACGGATTTCGTTCAACATTTACGGGAATAACCTCTAAGTACATTCGACAACACAACGAGTATGTTCTTAGCAGCAAAACAACACATAAATTTCGGTTCATTCCTTTCTTAAAAACTTGGATTCCCTAATGAAATAAACTGCTGCAAATAAGGCTGAAAGTGAGGAAAAAACCGGATTGCTTTCGAAAACGATGAATAGGAATACTCAAAGACTATCACTTTCCGGATAGAAGTTGGGCATTTCGTTCACCTGCGAGACATACACACATGCAGTTATTACATATAAATGGAACGATGGAAGAAACAAAACTTGATGGTGCGCATTTGAATTAGCGAAAGAATTTCTCAAAGCAGTGATAAAGAGCACCTCATTTCTGGATGGTCAGTAATGCTAAACACAACAGCAAATTCCGCGTGCACACAAAGAAAGATGAACGACGCTGTTCATGAACAAGACAAAAGCGAGACAGAGACTGCATAACGTAAGAGGACTAAAGAATATAAGCAAAAGAAGTGACGAGAGAATGAGGTAGACCAAAAGATGTCACAACAGAATACACGCACAACAAGATGACACGAGTAAAACGCGGCTAATGGATGCCTCGATCATCATATCAATATTCTAGTACTAGCAATGTCATGATCGGACGGTGTCACAACAGAATACACGCACCTGATGATGTAGGTAATGAGATCTACGTGTAGCAAACTATTGCAGCTGTCGCAGATGCTACTTGCACCACGACTACGAAATCGATAATTGAAAGGGTTCAAAAAAGGTAAAAAGCTGACGTCTACGAGGCGCGCTCGGGAAAAAACTAAGAAGTGATAGGAACTTCAAGTTCGCGAACTAAGCAAGCAATCTCTCGATTTCATTAGAAGCACCTCATATACATTACAGTCCCAACTACTCTGCAAGTGGTAACATGAGGACGAAACCTACACAAAAATGATGAATTTTGCGGTCTTAAGCTTAGTCTCGTGCGAAGTTCCTGCAGCAGTCGACTCAACCCTTAGCCGCAAAGAGCGAATTTCAGATCGCTCAAAGGGCGTAGAAATAAGACAGGGGCGAGACCAGTATAACAGGTACTGGGCATCGTAACAGACACTATTGGATAACTGAACATAACACAGACATTTTTCTCTGCCTAAACATAGCACAAACACTTTTCCTTTGATCGGCAAGCATTACCGGCCGAACCCGCATTAACACCAACCCAAACGCATGAAAATGTCACGGGCGACTAGACATCACAGCTACACCGCTCCAGCTTTTAGTTAGCTAACAGCTGACGGCTAAAAACTCTAGACAACGGATCATATCATGACTAAAAATAGGAAGTGGAATCTCACAGTTTGCATTTGATTTGCTGCGAAGAACAAAATGATAGTGAAAATTTGTGAAAGGGTATTTGCCTACCGGAGACAACGTATTTGGATACATAGGAAATGAGGTGCGCAAAATGTGACACTATGGATCTTTTAACCGCATGTCACGTGAGCGCATGTGACTGCTCGATTTTTCTTTCTTTTTTTTTTTTTTTTATAACTTTGGCCACTTCGCAAACGGTGAAAACGAATAAGAAGCAGGCTTCTACGCGTTTTATATGCACAATTTCTAATTTACAGAAAAAAAAAACAGCAAAAAAAACCGACTAAAACACTGACCATTAACCGCTAACGTCGCCCATTTTGTTCTTTGCATATTCAATGCGCATACCACCCCGATCAGAGCTGGATATCTGAAAGCCTTGCAAGCTAGTCATTGCCTGTGTTGCTTGTCGTACGTCTAAATATTCGACGAACGCAACTGATGTACCACCCTTCGTATGCATCCGCAGACGACAAAAGCCGGGGAATGAGCGAAACACCTGCAATACAGCTAAATAACAAATTCAGCAATAAGGAAGCAGTGGCATTTGCTGGATGTGCCATATGTTCACTGCTCAAACCTGGCCACATTGAACCGCTTTACTTCCAGCGCAAATTTTAAGCTCCTAGCGCATAGTGGATATGCCGATCAAACCACAAACAGTACTTATCGTTGGTTTTTTCGCGACAGCTCCTTGAAGTCACATTAGAAGTAAACGCTTCTTTTCATTTAGCATGCATAAATATTTGCTATCAAAAAAGGATCAATGAAAAAAAACTTCAAAAAAAGGATGCTGGAGTGGCTGAAAAAAAAAAACTGAGCATAAATATTAAAGGAGATGGTGATTTGTATTTAATCTGCAGATCCGACGAAACTTTTCCAATGAATTTGTAGGGATATCCAGTCAACAAACAACCATAATAGGGCTCTACATTTCTCATCAAGCATTTATACCACCATAAATAAAAAAGGTCCCCAGCCATGCAAAAACGTTTTTTGAAGACTTGCTCGAGCTCAAGCACTGCCCCATCCTCGCAGTTAATCGATTATAAACACTATGGAATCACCAAGCAGAACAAACATTTCAAATACGTGACAACTGCATATGCCGATGGCAACCGCAATGCCTCTCGACGGCAATTCCATTGTGCAATACTTTGTGGAGAATGCAGCGGCAAAGTCATCGATTTAACAAAACAATCTCCAAATATTTGCTTTCAAAACACTCTCTGATGTATGTAAATAATCGTTCACAGCGATGGAATCACAATCGGATACAACCTATATTATACCAACTCATACCAAAAAGAACCTCTCTCAAATCAACTAATATCAACAATGCACAATTGTCCCTCCCGCTACTGCTGACCCACTTCATCTGCATATCGTGCAGCTTGACAACAATAAAAGTCTACAAATGGCTCTATAAGTGGATGTTCAGATGGATCGACAAGTGCTGCTTTTGCTAGTGAATGATGATATGACGCAAAGATAATAAGCTAAGCAAAGCAATACCCTACGATGTTTCACCTCAAATTGCCGGAGCACACCTTCTCAAATTCGTTATTTCAATATATACATGATGAGGGCAATTTTATTTCCTGCCATGCCTACAAAACGCGTCGCACTGAGAAAAAAATACAGCTCTACTCGAATGAAAATTGCCCAATGTGACGGGAAACTGCATAACAAACTGTTACCTAATAGGAGGACAGCGTAGAAAACGGTTTCTAAATGAACAATCATCTTTCACTGGCCATTTACTTGCCCACCATCAAAAACACTTTCTCGGAAACCTATTGATCAGGAAAAGATAAAAACGAAGCCGAAATAGTTCATCTTGCTGTAGAAGCTCATTTCATATTCATTAACGACGAGTTGCGAAGCAAATCGCCAAACACAACAACTCAAGCAATACAATTATGTAGTATCACATTTCATGCTTATGCGTTGCAAGAGCGAACCACATCACCCCTCTAAAAATAAAAAAAATCCCCCTAGCTAAGTGGCTCCTCAGCGAAAAAAAAAACAAAAAAAACAACAAAACAACAAAGAATGTCAAACGAGATAAGCAAACGTCAAGCGAAATAGTGTGTAGCTGCCGAATGATCATTAATCATCGACTAATCTCGTGGCATTTCCTAGTCAACAACAAATCGTAAGCCTTTTTTTTTAAGTAAAGAAAATAGAGGTGACGCATATGTCAATCTTTCTGTTATGAATTATAAGTGTACACTGTGATACTTTGTGGGAAAGGTGATATGAAAATGCAGGAATGAGGCACTTCAACTGACAGCCAATCAAAAAAAAAAATAAATAAATAAATAAATAAAATAAAAATAAAAAATCTCCCCCAGCTTGACGCTTTCGCATATAGCATTAATAGCTTTTCGTCACGCAGCTTACTAGCACTAAATAGACACTGCAAATACACCACATACAACGCAATACAACGCAACAAAACGTAGCTACAGATCTCGAATAGTTCGGGTGATTTTATTGACAAGTCATTTAGAAACTTGAAAACCAAGAAAACGTTTTATATCTACGCCGATATCTTATGCATGAATTCAGCCGAAATTCATAGAACTTCTGCAAAATGGCTCATCGGAAACATTCCCTCAAAACAGTACAGCGAAAACACACGATCTGAAGAACTCATTCAGCTGACGGCTAAAACACTTCAAGAAATTACAGCCATACGCCCGCTTGATGGATTGGGACTAGTATTAGTGCACATTGGAAATTGGTTGAAACTTCAAAAATGGCAAAGATGAATTTGAATATTATGCCTACTTTGGTGTCATAAATGCGGACCGTCGAATAGCTTCCCAAGAGCTGAATCCCGCGGACATACTACGTATGTTTTGTCTCGAATATTTCGGGAAAAAAAACACCGCCAAAGGTTTTGCATTTCGCTTTGTACGATCGAGAGTTGAGAAAAATAATGACGCCGTGCGCGATTTTGAACAGAATTTTTGCAGTATTTTCATCATCGATCGTTGCCTGCGCTTGCACTGAATGTTCGATGTGCACAGCACGCCCCTTCTATGGAGTTTGAAAGGACTGCCGCCCTTTGACCTTTGTAACTACTGGTGAATTAAACCAGAATTAGTCGAAAGAATCTCTTCCACATTTTCAAAACAATTTGCTAAAATTTCCCAATTCACTTCTCTTAAAAACGGTACCTTTTTCGTTTAATTTTGAAAGATAGCAATCTGCTATACAAATACAAATAATGACACATTTTCGCAAAGGATGGACCGGTCGAGTTGCAGTTTACTTCATTGAATTTAGCATCAAAAGCTGAATAAAGAAGTATAAAAACCCCACTGACGAGCTAAATATTACTAGACTCGAAGATATCAGCCGGACTCTTGCCATAAAGATTTCGGGGAAACTCGCCGAAATCTCTCGGAGATCTCTCTTAAGATAACCCCGAACCGAGATTCAACAAGTGAAATTCGCAATTTTTCGGCTCTAAAAATATTTGCAAACGGAACATCTCAGAAATTTTTTCGCATCCCATCCGGTTTCACTGATTGTATTAACGAAAGGATCGATGAAGTGATCACTAAAATATGAAATATGCTTACTGCGGAGTGAAGAGATTGGTAGACACTAAATGCTGATTTTCTTGAATTTCCTTAGTAGGTCACAACAGGCCAAATAATGTTAAAGCCGCATCACTGCTCTCCTTTCTTTCAATAATCTTCTGATTCGACTGCTCGCTCCCCAACATTCAACAGTTACAATGCCTTTCTTCAAACATTCGAGAACTGTGAGCGCTGCGCTATGCTTAAGAAAGTGTGCCAGTTTGCTGATGCTGTTTGAATGACATCCCTACGTCCGGCTGAGGCTTGCGAAATACCCGGCACCGGGTTACTTTTCACACTACGCTTGTCACTGATAACGACACGAAACATGCAGAGGCAGCTTAGGCAGGCAGTGAAGGAAGAGGTGTCGGGTGGCGACAGAATACCGGATGGCATGCAAATGCATGCGGCGCGCAATAGAAAGCATACAAAACACCGATCTCGTGGAAAGGTTTAACTGTCCCACGTTATATGTCGGTTCCGGGTGGAAATATTTCGATATTCTCGGATTGAGCCAAAACCATATGAAACGGAAAACCGTGTGGAGTATATTAAAGAAAGTGATAATGGGTTAATAAATTTCGAAAGGGATAGAAGGCCGAAATATTTAAAGAATGCGCACATGGAAGACTTTTGCTCTTTTAATCTGCAACCACTGTGAAAAAAACATTAAATAAACATGCTGCTTTTCCATCGCAAATACTTGAGCACTGATTGGCAGGATCAGTAAATTGGACGCAACGATCGAGCAGCTTCATCATATAAGCAAACCTCATTTAAACTAAATACCAAGAGTGGAATAGAATTGAAACAAAAAAAAGAGAAAACAAGAACAACCTGCTTCAGCTCTTCCTCGTTCACTGACTGTCCCAGATTGGCGACAAACAATGTGGAACAGGCTGCAGTAGATGCGGTTGCGGCAATAGCAGCTTGCGATACGGCGGACAATTGTGCTGCGGCTTGTGATGCTGCCGTTAGCTGAGCCAGTGCAGCCGCATTCGGCTGAAACATAGCCGCAGCCGCACTCGATGCCACCGACGGAATCTGGATGCCAGCCGCTGTTGGGAAGAGCAACGGTGTCTGTGCAAACTGTGGTAAAGTCGAAAGCGCAAGAAGCTGATGCTCGGTAAGGAAGGGCGCCATGTGAGGATCGAGACATGCGGCCGCTGTGGCAAGATCATGCGCGTGCGAGGTAGGCAAAGGTGCAACAAACTGATGTGGCGCGGCAGCGGCCGATTGCAACATAGCTTGTGGTAAGCTTGATGGCCCATTAGGAATCACTGGCGGTGAAATCTGCTTCGGTTTCGAGACCTTTGTATTGCTTCGCGCCAATTCAAGGCGTATTGTCTGTGCGTTGTCCGGATCGAATCGTACGCCCTGCAAAGCTTTGCGTGCCTCATCAGCTTCGGCCTTTGTCGAGAACGTCACAAAGCCAACGGGAGAAGCCGTCTTTCCGTTCTTTGAAGTGATCTTGAGCAGAGAACTCTCATAGCCGGAATAAGCTCGGAAAAGCAAATACAGTTCTCGGGGTTTTGCATCCATCGGAAGACCCGAGACGAACAGAGTTCGTACTTGTGCTGGCGGCACGGCTGAGGTTGTGCTCATGTTGTCGATAGATTCCATTGATTGAGCCGCCGTCAGCTTGCCGTTCTCCATCATGGGAGGCGGGCTTCGAGATCGTGATCGCTTCAGCCTAATATTTGCTGGGTAGCGTTGTTCAGGAGACCAAAAATTTTCGTGCGCACGCAGGAACACAGACCTGGAAATAAACACATTTTAGAAACGAATCGTACAACATTCAAGTTCATCAACGGCGTATGCAAGAAATTGGAGTTATTGGCCTGAAAATTACGTTGTTGGCTTCATTAACAAAGAATAGAATGGAAACAAGATAAAACGTTTCTTCCCAAGCATACAACACTGATCAAAAGCATTCCTGAAAAATCAACGTTAATCGTCGGTAACGCTTCCAGAAAACTATCAAAAACACATAGCTATATATATTAATTTAATCAAAAGACAAGAACTTTCATGAGCTTTTTCACAAGATCAGGCGACGAAGAGACGACAGTAACTAGATACGGAGTGACTACAAGCCACGACGAGCTCACTGCTTACGCATCCGCCGATCTACCTAAAAAATGTCATCTCAGCAATCAGCAATACATAAACATTTTGAGTACGATAGAGGGAGCGATTGAGTCACTCGAATGCGCCACGAGAGTGCACCACTTCTCGCCTTCTGAAGCGAAACAGGTTTAGCTCCCTCAACGAGTGTTTCTGCTTAGCGCTCGAATACTTCTAGAGAACTTCCGATCATAGAAGTGTACCCGGATACGGACATACTTTAATTGTTCGTTCTTAGCTGTTCGCCTCTCTAACTGCACAGCGTCATTACTCAAACGCTACAGCGTGTACAACTTCTCGAAAACTTCGCTTGCTCCTATTTGCACAACAACGCACTTTGCAGTTCCATCAAAACACAGATGCACTAAAACACAAGCCGTTAGCTTAAACCAGATGAGTGAATCTACTCGCCTTCTCACTCTTTTTTTCGGTCTGAAACAGGATTGCTTACCATTTCAAACTTGAGAAAAACCAAGACAAATGCATTCAAAAATAACCTAGCAGATAATGAGACAGAAAGTAGACCTAGAAAAAATTCTGAGATAAAAACCGTGCGCTCGGTTCAAGACTTTCCAATGTGAACGCCGTGGACGAATGAAGGAATCTTTCGTTGCTTTCAAAATGCATAAAAAAGCACAAAAATAAAATTCGAACAGGATGGAGCAATTCATTCGCATAACCTTTCAAGTGTTCGACTATGGCTTTATATCTTGCGAGTGAACGATTAAAGCCAATTTCCGATATGTCGCCATTTCGAAAAGAGGAAATAATGATGCACACCAATTTTAAAGATATAAACACTTCAAGGATGAAATCACAATTAAACGATCATCATAAAAAAAGGAAAAAAAAACTACTGATTGTTGAAAGCAATCGAAGTTTACGAGATCTACCACAAATAGCGGAATATCGAAGCGTTCTTCTACTAGTAGGCGAGGATGTCACACAAAACTATTAAAAGTAAAACAGCAAAAGCTTAGAACAATAAAAGCGGTAACTTCAACATATGCAGAAATGTCTGATGGTGCCTCGATGACGACACCCTAGTCGCCATCGATTTTCGACGCCTTCAGAAAGAAACATGTGGAACACTTTTTTAAGTGCTGTTGCAATTTCTAAGCGAAACTGATCTGAAATATCACCCGAGGAAAGCTGTCACACACCTCAAAAATGCTACTTGTATATGCTAGTGGTCTATACCTCATAGAACCAATTAATAGAAGATGTAGAAGATTAAATAAACATCGATAATGATGACCTCACGAAAGCGATCTACAAGAGAAAAAAGCATAAACACTTAAGAGTGGACGACCACAACAGTTATACGTGTGCACCCCCTATTACCCATATCAACTACGACCTCAGAACCATGGACGAATATGCAGAATCACGGGAGATCGAAGCAGAAGGAGGAAAAAAAGCAGTAATGCATGAGAAAAAATAAAAGCAATATGCAGATTCAAACGAGAAGTGACATTAAAGAGTAGAAAATTGAATTAAGGAAAATATCATAAAATGTGTAATTTGGTGCAAGTAATGCTACTTGTATATGCTAGTGGTCTATACCTCATAGAACCAATTAATAGAAGATGTAGAAGATTAAATAAACATCGATAATGATGACCTCACGAAAGCGATCTACAAGAGAAAAAAGCATAAACACTTAAGAGTGGACGACCACAACAGTTATACGTGTGCACCCCCTATTACCCATATCAACTACGACCTCAGAACCATGGACGAATATGCAGAATCACGGGAGATCGAAGCAGAAGGAGGAAAAAAAGCAGTAATGCATGAGAAAAAATAAAAGCAATATGCAGATTCAAACGAGAAGTGACATTAAAGAGTAGAAAATTGAATTAAGGAAAATATCATAAAATGTGTAATTTGGTGCAAGTTTTGAAAATGAGACAACTTTCTACGCTCTAACTGACTAAATGATCACTTCAAGTCTCTTTTCCTTCCCCTTCACCTCCCCCTTCCTCTTTCCAACACGCAAATCAGCTAAAGTAATCCTCGAAGTGATGATAGATAAATATTTGCCGTGATCCTTAACACTGCATCAACTAAATGAAATTCCATAAGGGAAATCCGAAGACGTGCATAATTTTCAAACGTTTAGAACGGCGGCCTTAATTTGTTGATGGAGTATGGAATCACTTCTGATAAAGCCCTCCTTGCGAGTATTGCGGCCACATTCTATCTAAACACTAATCTTTCAACGTACTTTTCATTAAAATTTCTGCGTGGGTTTGCCTCCTATCATTGCAAATATTCATAAAAACGATAGCACGATCCACTTAACACAATCTAATTCTCCACCTATGTCAATATAGAAGATCCGGCTAGGTGTATGGCAATTTCCAAAAGTGTAAAAATTAATCGACGAGCAGAAAACATCACAAGATAATTTAGCCGTTGGGGAAAAAAAACTAGTTCGATTAGTGGTGTTGAGTGGCGACGCTGTGTACGTATGGGTGCTGTAAGTGAAAAGAACGAATGGGAAGCGCAAAGAAATATGGCCACAGTTGAAAGCTACTACAATCTGCGATGCAGCGATGCTGATCGCTCATCACATCGTCGAATGCAACGATGATTCAATGTGGAAATTGTGGATATTAGATCGCATTGGATTACACAACACCGATCAGTAGCCCAATTAACGGAACGTGTTTAATTAGTGCTGTTGAAGCTGGAAGATGAGAAGCGCACACTCTCCATGATCGCAACGAATGCGTTTTCGCTTTCGATACACGCTATAAAGCGCTCTGCTGGACGTCTTCTTTTGATAGCACTCGAATGTATAGCGCATTCATCGCATCACGACAACTTCAAAAATGTTGGCCAACAACGCAACAATGACGTCATTCTTATGAAATTCTGCGAAACCGAAAATTTACAATCCGACGACAGCGACTAACCCCTAATGAAATGAATAAGTAATAACAATATCGCAATAATAAAATAATCAAACAGACAATTTCACGGTGCTCAAGCTTTTTCACAAAGAGCCTTAATTTACTTCACCCTAAATGGCTTCTTTCTACATCTTCAACTCAAACACCACACACTTCTAAGGAAACGAATGGAGTTCACTCGAGTGTGTGTAAAGCCATTGGATGATTGTGAAAAAACTTGACTCAATAAAAATCTTTGCATGAGACTGCGACGGCAATTAGAATCAAAGCAAAACAATCGCGATCTCTATTTTTTCGTTTCCCAATTATCCGCCACTCCTCTTCTCTCGTTGTTTTTTTTGACCGTGCCTAACAATCGTTAAGTTTTAGCCGCATAACTTCTATTATTCTACTGTACTTACAATTACTTCCCAGCTAGTTCAATTGGTGCTATCTTGAGCCTATCCTAAATAAGTTGTTTACAGCATTATCATTCTTTGTGCAATGCAGCGTGTCTAAACCAATGCATAGAGCACATAAATCGCCTACTCTTACATTGTCAAAAAAAGCATTTAACCAACAAATCGATTGATTCATGACACAAATAATGGATTCAGGCTCGCAAATGTTCAAATGTTTAGATGACGATGAAATGGTGAATTCCTTTGCACATTCATTTATGTAGCATAATTCTATACTTCAAATAAAATAATCAGCGACGACCAAATTTAACGGCAACCAACACGACGACGACAAAACGAATGCAAAAAGAATGAGCGAAATGCCCGATCGCATCGGTTACACAACATCGGCAAGAATTAAAGTTGCTGAGACCCTCCGGCAAATTATCGAAATCACCGAACGAGCCGTTGAGACAAAGGAAAACGTTGGCAATATGGGTATGCCTCAACAATCGTACAAACAATTGCGAAGTGATTAACACTTCAGACAAATGGCGTAGCACTCCAAACGAGTACCCATCAAACAGCATTACAGTGTAGTTTATAACATTCCGACGCGTTACATATATCTTTCTATAAATATTCATCACTAATGAAGAATGCATATACATAGATATTGTTGTTTTATGAACACATTCACACATAAATACACCTTGAACTGCTGCAAGGGGGAAATATCTGTATGAAGGAAAAAGAGTTCATAAAACAAAAAAAGCAACTAAAAGTTGAAAAGTGAATAAAACACACTGTTTTACGTAGAAAAAAAAAACACTACTCTAAAGCCCTCGCCAAAAAAAAAAGAACTATGAAGAATAGAGTGCAGTTTACGACCGTTTGAAGCGTTCGCAGTGGTTGCAATAATAAATTGGTTGAAAGAATTTTACAGAAATTTATATTCATCACAAAGATTCAAGGGGGAAATAAATTAAAGATGAATACAAAGAAGGAAAAAAACAAGCAGAAGTGCATTAAACAAGGTGGCACGATACGCGTTTTTTGCAATTCCACTCAACGGACTAACCAGCTGCATGAATCGCCAGTAGATAATAAAATGTGCGCAATAATGCAACCGTGTTTTACCTGATCCATCCGCTTGTATAAACCGAAAAGACAAATGTCAAACTTTTGTGAATGCATGAAAACTGCCACGATAGGCAATCAGAACAAATGACGCGACTTCATAAACGATTTGAAGTAATAAGGGCAAAAAATCTCACCTAGAATCGAAAACAATTAAAGCAGAAATAAGTTTGAGTATTGGGTTCGAAATGATCCACGAACAACTCCTCGTATAATGTCCCGTCCACGAAGGTAGGTATGTGCATTGGACAAGAAAAACGGAAAGCCGCAGCAGAGTTGACCCGTTGACGGTCACACGCACACACAAAATAAGTGACCACCTACACTATGCATAGGTGGTCACTTTTTCTGTGGGGACATTCCTAGGCGTGATGCAAAACCGCAGTCGCATTTTGCAGTACAACGACTCGGCAAATTTGCAAACGAAAAAAACGCCTGAGAGCATTCTAAAATTGAAAAAAAAAAAAACAACGTTAAGAAATGAAATGACTGCTGAATAATCATTGAAAAACACCACAGAATTCCTTTTACATTTTGCAAGGGCTAATGGAGGAGGAGGAGGGAGGGGGGGGGGGGGGGGGGGGGGTGGGGGGGGGGGGGGGGGGGGGGGGGGGGAGAGCGTGGGGAGAGGTGATGAATCGCATAAAGCTGCTTGGCGTGTTTTCCTCTTTTCTTTTTTTTTTCATTCCAACCGAACAAATCACTAATGACCACAACTCATGAGCAAAACGAGTGGTGGGAACAAAATCGGATTTAAAAATTAACTCATCGAGTAATAAGCCAGCTAGATTTTATCATCATCGTTTTTGCACTGCATTTGAAAGTGCCCAGCGTAAAGATGTATATAAACACATAGGTACAGACATGACGCCATAATTTGCCTCTTCAGATGCCTAAAAACGAATACTCCAAAGAACGTGAGCGTGTCCACGAAAACTTTCTGAAAGTGGGAACAGCGAAATTAGTGATTAGAAATGACTGCAATAAAAAAAGCTAACAACCTTTTCGACAACGACGAAGCAAATCATATTGCTTTGTCTTTGCTGCGGTATGACAGTTCATCGAGGAACGAATCGTCAAAGACGATAAGTGAATGCAACACGGGAACAAAAAATTAAATTTTCTGCACAGGTGTTTCTCACATAAAATAACGACGACCATAGACGCCAGAAACAATCTTTAAGATGCACAAAAGCGAAACACCTAATGACATCATTTACAACCTTAACTACGAGGCTCCATGAAAGTGTGATCAGACGGGCAATTGAAGACCATATACAGTTCATGACAAAAGCTGCAATGCCCATCAAATCGCCGATGCCTTTTTTTAGCGAATGGCTGTCGGCGGAAAACGATGTTTGACCCTTCCGACAAACAAGCAGTGAATCGCATGCGTTCGGTAATCAAAAATGCTTGCAAATGGCAAAGAATTTACCGACGATTCCCATTGTGAAGCTATCTTCATCGAATACTGCTTTCAATGTTTTGGTTTATATATCGCAAGAGCAGGTTGTGTTGTAAACCAGTAAAATAGTCTATTATATGTTTATCGAATCGTTGAATTATCACCAAATGAACAACAATTATACAATATATTAAACAAAAATTAGATAATCATTGATGAGGGGGATTAGGTTCAAATCCACCCCGCACACAAACCTACCCAACATTCTAAACACATCGAGAACCCCACCTCTCCGGTTGTGACATAACACACACCGTGCTCTGGCAGTGCACAATACGGCGCGCCGCATATTGCTGAGAATGTGCGACGCGCGGCTCTTCCCGCCCCTTTACGCCACTGCGGGCGTTTCCATAGCAACATGTCAACACACTCTTGACAACGCGCCAGTAGTGCCGCATTGCGCTCAAAAAGTCGTGCCCTATCTTCCAAAGAGCGCCATACTAATTCCTTTTAAGTGCTCTAGATGTCTGACACTCTCTATTTGCGCGATCTCTCATTATCGCTCTCGATCCCTCGCCCTCCCTTGTATATATCACTCTCAGCTTTCATTCTAATCGCGTTGCTGTATGCGATGCTCCCGCTCAGTGTGCAGTGACGTCGCATAACTATGTGTTGCTCGTGATCGTTGGTGTCGTATCACCAAACACGCCATTTAGGGTCGGCATCGTTCACTCATCAACCCTATGAAAGATTCTAATCATCATACAGACAGATACCCTTAAGTTGCATCAGAAGGCGTGCTCGTGTAGCACACAATGGATTCAGAATCGTTATTCGAGTGCATCGGTAAAGAATCAAAGCCGAGCAGTTCCGCAAGTTGATGTCCCCTAAAAGGGCGATGTTATCGTATCCAAGGTGGGAGGATATCGTGGACATTCCCACACAACAACTATTGCCCGTATATGGTGACATTCAGTGCACTGATGAAGGATTCGTCGTTGCAAATAAACAGGAGCGAATCAATTACGCCATAGCAATTTTCATATATAGGTAATTTAAGAGATCGATGCATAGGTGATCTAACACATCGATTCAAAGCATTAGCAAAAACACAACGAATCACATGAGTAGAATTATCGAGAAGATAATATCCGCTTGCTGCCTCACTAGAACACGATTTGTTTGCCATCATAGGACAGCAGCACCCAAGTGCACCTTCCGTTATTTCCTGCTTCAGCATCCTACATCTTGACTTTCCACGCAAAATGTTCTACGTTCTGATGAGTGATAATAGTAATGCTTTTGCAATATTAGAAATATATGATTTTCCCTATATCTTCGATGGATGGTGGCATTCGATAGGATCTGAGGTTTTAGTTCATCAAGCGTTAACTAGAGGTCTAAGAAATACATCAATCTTTTTATGAATAAAACAATAGAATCGTTTATTTTTACCGATTCGGTGATTAAAGTGAAAAGTAACTAAGAGACAATAGATGAAATAATAGATATGTCACGTCGACAGGTGTGAGTTTGAAAGTCGATCACCAATTAACCTGTCATCGTTTTTAATGAATGAAGGAAACGCAAAGAACCTCATGCTAAATGAATTTTTATATATTGCAATCGCATCATCAACAAAACAAAAACAGCTATTCAGAAGTATTCGAAACACTTTCAGATATTGTCATCAAAATATGCCAACTATTTCCAGGTTGACTAATATGGAAATGCAGGTGAAAATTAGAGCTATCGGAAACACGGGTAAAAATTGGAGGTATCGAAACAAAAAACAACACCCCTCAGGTTGATTAAAATCTCTATCGAGTAGGGGAAAAAATTGCTATTCAGCTATTATTTTCACAACATATTTAATTGGCATTTCGAAATTTTCACTCATTCCTGGAAAGCATTTGATATATAAAAACGGACGATTGAAATATTTTAATGAGCTATATTTTTATATTAGTATTTATAATACAGAAAAATCAACATTTTTAAAACTATTTCCGGGTGACTTTATTTCTCAGTTCATATCTCTTTCTTTTATCTTTTTTTTTCTAACCTCTACCACTATAAGTACATTACTATTCACATATTAAGTAAAATCTATTCTTCTTTTCCTCTTTTATTGCATTTCCGTTTTCTATATGCGCAAAACTCATGTGTACATGAATTACTCATCTTATAACTTGAATTGTCCATCTTTATCAACACTCTAATAGACCTTCATATAGGTAAACGGTGAAAAAGAAAAAAAAGCCTTTTTGCTCTTAATCTTTTCCAAGTTTTAAGTCATTCTTCACTTCAATCATTTAAAAAAAAATTTTTTTTTTCTTCAAATTTCTATGCAATTTCATTAGTTCAGCATTTATGCTTTCTAAATGAAAAATATTATGCACATATATCATTATAAAAAAGAAATATGAACGTGTATATTTATCGTCTACAGTTTTTTTTTTCTTAATTGCTTCCTTAGCGACGTAACCGAAAGATTATTTCCTCTTTTTCGAATAGTTTTCTCTTCCTCCGTTTCATGGTTATTAACACAAAAATATTAACTTAATTTTTACCGATAGATCAACAATGCTTTAACACCCTTACCTGTTAGACCTTGATGAAACACCTTTAACCATTATTCAAGTATTTGGCTATGGTGTATTCAGTGACGTAGCGCAGCTAATAGGTCAGCTGCCTTATTGCGCAAACTGCATGACAAAGGAACCACTCAACGAAAGCTGTTTTTGGCTGTTTCAGCACTCGGCAATTTCCACACTAATAGTCGGCATTACGGCTATGCTTCAACGTTATGCTGAATAGCATAACGTGAAGGGAAGTGGGGGAGGGGATGGGCGGAGGGATGGGGGACATAGCTGAAAGCATGTGACGCATTTACCGGAAGCATTCAGCGCAAATTGTGCACTTCATTTGACGCTTGAATTACTAGCGTTAGTGTATTCAGAACAATAGCCATGTATGTATGTGTATGTGTGTGTGTGTGTGTGTGTGCGTTTTCATCTATTCACATGTTACGTTCAGATTCGGAAACGCTTGAATCGACAATTATCGAATTTTGCGGGTATAGTCGAACTAGCAAGGTGATTTCCTTCGAGATTTTCACCTTGATCCGGTGACTATTTTGGCAGTTATAGACAAATTAAGATACCCAAAGCTGGGTGCATTTTATAACTGGTGGGGATTGAAAATAGAATCTCTTATAGAAAATTTTCAGTGTTTTATAGCAGAATTTCAAAGTTTTATTTTATTCCTAGAAGATTCTGAAATATTTCCAAGTTTTGTAATCTATTGAATCACTTAAATACGAATACATTATTATATATGTTTTATTGTTTGGTAGCGATAGCTAGAAATTTCGCTTTCAAAGGTAAAATTGTAGAAGCGCAAATTGTGCCAACTCTTCTGATGAGTTTCTCTATCTATTTCTTGTTACAAAGTTTTTAATAAAAGTTTCATCTGCAATTCGAAAGTATTCTCTTCGCATATTTGTCGAAATGAAGAAAAACACCATTCATAGGTCGTCTTTGTTTATTTTTCATTTTAAGATTCACCTTAACAACTCGAATGAAAATTATAACGTGAGAAGAAAACCCTTCAAGAAAACCCTTATGCCCTCTGAGGGGAGTTTAATTTTAAAGAACCGGTCTCACATCCGCCGTGTGTGCCGCGGTGCGACTACGACGATTATTTAAAGGTCGTCGTTTCAATACCGATATGCGGCATATTTTTGCATCCCATATAAACTACGTTGGAACTCCCTTTATGAATGTTGGTTGTCAAAGTTTATTTGCGGCCGGTGAGACAAGCAGCGGTCTTGGTACCCTTAGGGGATGAGACGGTTAGGGAAGAAGTACGCAGGTCGTCACCAAACCACTAGTAGAGCTCTTTGAAGGTAGAGTTGCCGCAAATGGTAAAAATTTCCAAACTTAAACATAGTTGCTAGCATAACACATTTATCTCATCCGAGTGTTCAGCTTAGCACTAGATTGTATCATTAATAGTTCCCTGGTATGGAAATTTCGAAGAAAAAACCCTTCAAAAATCTATGATTTTTGACCGCTCGGTGAGGTAGGGGAAATTGATCCCCTTAGAAAGCTTAGATCGGAGCTAAAATACGAGTTCTGAAGTATCGAATATGATGCTAATGAAGTATTCTAAAGTTTCGATCACGTTTGCGCGATCGGTGCATTTAATTCTCAAAGATTGTCGCGTAAGTGAATTTTTCAATCGCTTTTAACTGCTTTGCAAAAACAGACAGATTGTGCCCTGGAGTGTTGGTACTTCCCCAACATCTCTCAACTCATACAGCAAATCTTTATCAGTTCTAACTAGCATATTCACCTTGCGTCTAAATGATCATGCATAAAATTTAATTCGAGTATCTTCATTGAATCTATACCTATCCCAAGAAAGTGTAAAAATGAATGAATAATTTGAAAGGAGCTGATCCGTTTCAGCTGAAGTGAAGTTATCATCGATGGCATCTATAAACGGATCATATTGAGTGGTTAGCCCCTCCCCTATGAATTAATCTTTACCAATTTTACACCTGAAGTTAGATCGACCTTAAGAGCTCTAAAAAAAGTTCGAGAATTCTCAAGAAATTACACCAAAATTCTGTACATATGACATTTCAGCCAAAAAAAAAGCGATAACTCTTTAATTTGTGCACATCATGGTGCTGCATTCAAGCTTCTCTTTTAAAGTTTCTTATCTTAAGACGCTACCGTATGATTGGATGAGGTGCCTTCGATATCGTTGAAGTTTGGCATAAAGGCATACGTTGAGTTGCATTAGTGGCACGGTGCAGCTATTCATTTAATTGTATTGTAATGGTATGGCAATGTTTTGCGTTTGCTTGACTTTTTTATAGTTAGTGGGAATTGTGTTGTGTTTATCGTACAATTTTTGCTTTCATTTTGATTATCACTCATTGTTTATACTCTTTAAAAAACAATAATCCTCGTAGAATACATTATAGTGCTTCATGTTATAACATTTATGTCCATCCATATACGTGTTAGTTGTGACGGTGATTGCCTTTGATTTATATCGACTCCGCTCCCTTTTTGAGCTTCGCGATAGCGCTTAGTGGTACGTACGAATCGATTGAAGTGTAACGTTGCTTCGTTTACGATTACATTGCTGCAATAACTTTCCACCTGGTTTCGGCTTTACGTAGAGGCGTGATTCTGATTGCTGAGGATTGAGGACTTACGTTCTTATTGAACTTGAAAGATTCACCAAAAGAAAACGCTAGGTGAACATCGAATTTACTCTTGAATGGTGGAAAACCCGGAGACGGGAATTGAACTTGTGCAGGATCATATACGAGACTGCCATTCTTTTGGCCTTTAGGCTTCTTGGAAGAGTGCCGTTGTCGATGTTCCAACGATATGAAAACATAGATATGGGATGGCTGACTATGAGAGTTGATTTCGCATGGGCATCCTCTTTCATTGTTTTTATTTTTATTTTTGAGAGCGTTATTTTGCTTGCTGATATCGGTTTGATTCGTTTAATCCATTCGACTTACAGGTGCAGTTCACAGATGCAGAGAGCACTCGCCGGCCGGTTTGCCTGGGTAAATTCTTTTTTACACCTCCAAAACTTAACTTCATCGGTGATAGTGATGAGGTGTGGTGAGCATATATATGCTTCTACTTCTCCTCAAGTCAAACTACAAATTGCTGCCAACTTTGCGGCATTCTCACGCGAGATTTTTCACCTCAGTCGTAATAAAAAAAAAAATCAACATTATATTATGCAGCCGGAAAATATTTGACGTTAACAGTGGATTCTATCGAATAATCTTATTCCATGTCGATTGCAACAAGCTTAAAGAACCATTGTTTTTAGAAGTCATTGGCTTTGAGCGCAGGCTTATGCTCAGCGGCTGGCGCGGGTGCCCTTATATACGCTCTTGAGAATGCAGTCACCGTCGAAGCTGGTGAACATGTTGTTCACCCCTATAAACTTCATTGGTCACATAGCGGTGTATTTTCTTCCCTTGATATGGCATCGTAAGTAATAATAAATTTCACGTTTTTAGCACTCTAGTTATTCGTTTTATTTCTAATCGTTAGTGGGAAGCTTCTAAGTTTCGAACCACTTGGCCACCAAAGAGACTACAAAAACGACCTTTCCAATCTGTGAGGAGACTACAAAAACGACCTTCCCAATCTGCGAGGAGACTACAAAAACGACCTTCCCAATCTGCGAGGAGACTACAAAAACGACCTTCCCAATCTGCGAGGAGACTACAAAAACGACCTTTAAACGACCGAACTGAATGCCTCAGATCCGTCGAGTAGTCGACAAGCGAGTGACCAAATTCAGGATGACAATTGAGCACACATAAATAAGGGGAAACAGTAGAGCTTAATATTTTTTTTGCATTATTGCTGCGTGACGGTATCTACACATATATTGCGTATGCGCATACAACTATATGAAAGTAATCGAACTGCTTAGACACATGCATTATCTTTAGTGCTATTATACACGTTTACAGAGTGTTTACTTCACCTTGAATTGGCCTAATGCAACAGCAATTAAATAATATACCGTACATCAGCTAGGTGTCATAATTCAACCCTTGAATATACCACTACATGAGGGGTTATTTTATACTTCTGGACTACAGTTGCATCTTTAATTGAAATGGGATTCCATTTCAGCGTCCGGCGAGGTTATGAAGTTTATAAACAAGTGTGCGCTGCATGTCATTCTATGAAATTTATCCATTATCGTCATTTCGTGGACGTATTTATGACCGAAGAAGAAGCGAAGGCTGAAGCAGCTGAAGCCACCATCCGTGATATAGACGATAAAGGTGAACAAGAGATTCATTGCGTTTTCGATGTTCATCCTGTACGGTTAGTAATTATTAGATGTTCGTAGTGCAAATCACTAGCGGTAGCTGAGCCCTTTCATACAGGAAAATGAACCGAAGAGGAATCTGGTTTAGATGGAATCGTTAAGATGAGGGTTTTTTATTGTTCATTAAAAACGACCAATATAGGCGCTATTTTCTTGTTACTCATGAAGCATCACTAACTGCGATAAATACTTAATTCTTGATATAGCTCTTGTTTTGCTATTATCTAATATTTTTTATTACATCCTTCAATGGTAACTTTTTTTTTACTGTTTATGTTTGAAACGAAAAATTGGTGATGAACACAATACACTCAAACATTTTACCATTACAGAGTCCGATTGTTTTCTATAATTATGTCCTTTTAATTTTATTTAATCATTTAGGAGCACCCATTGAGCGACCAGGTATTTTAACCGATGCATTGCCTTCGCCGTATCCAAATAAGAAGGCTGCTGCGGCGGCTAACAATGGTGCTGCACCACCCGATCTGTCATTAATGGCGCTAGCACGCCATGGAGGAGATGATTACATCTTCTCATTATTAACCGGATATTTCGATGCACCAGCCGGTGTTAAGGTGTGTGCTTAGATTCAAATTTTAACCGATATAGGAAGTGTATATTGCAACCATTACTGACAACTCACTGAGACAATACAGTGGACGATGATCGACAAAATTTGGCGAAGTAGCTGTTTTCGGTTTCACTTTATTGTATGGCACGACATGGGAAAGCTCTCTGAAGTGGCATGAATCGAATTGATTGGTGTATAGAAGGGAGTGGTTGGTGTAGAAAAGGGGGAGGGGGAAAGGAGCTAGCACCAAATCGTTCTCAAAACCTAACAGAAGAAATCCCTTCTTTGAGGTTTTAAGAACTAAATTCCCACAAGAAAGGAAGGAATTTTAAGAATTGAATAAATTATGAATTTGTTCCTCAAAGTTTCCGTTTTATACTGAAACATAGACGATATATATTCAAGTAAGAAATTTTTATGGCCAAGTTGAGCAAAAGTTGAAGGATTTTTTCGGAAGGAAGTTTTTCGACTTAAGATATGAATCGCTTATATATCAACTAAACGATCAACTCAGTAAACATGATTGGACGGATATATAAATGATCGTGCGAAATATTAACGAAAGGATTTAGATTGATGAAGGCAAAGCATACAATCCGTATTTTGCGGGTGGTGTTATTTCAATGCCTCAACAGTTGTTCGACGAGGGTATCGAGTATAAAGATGGAACGCCAGCGACATTGAGTCAACAAGCGAAGGATGTGGCCACGTTTATGCGTTGGACCGCAGAGCCTTTCCATGATACACGTAAACGGTGGGCACTCAAAGTGAGTTGATTTTCATGTCATTGTTTACAACTTCGATTTCATTTGTGAAGAAGACACAATTGGCCCTATTTTAGCTATGTAACTTGTGCACGAGTAAAGTTGTGCATCTCAGTGATGACAGATCTATGTCTTTGATCAAATTTTCCACGTTGGTAATTTGAATTTCATGGTTCGATAAGATTTTACCTTCTTCGACTCATACATAATCAATAATCTTTTCAGGTTCTTGTAATGTTACCGTTTGTAACATTTGTACTTCTTTATGGTAAGCGATACGTATGGACATTCGTGAAAAGTCAGAAGTTTGCTTGGCGTACAGTTAGAGGTCGCGAGCCGCCAACGAAGAAAACTTAGAATCAGTGCAAGCAGCTGGCTGCCGTGAAAACGTGTCGCCTTATGACTTATATCTTTCCTTTTTTAGATGCAGAATTTGTTCACGAAAGTGTTCTTCAGTTTTATAAGTGCGCTGTTTGAGTATATAAAAGGTATTTAGGATATCCCAACAAGGTGTATATGTATACAACGATTGCCTGCTAAAGAACGCATGCTTGTGCTGAATAGTTTGATTGTTGTATTCGAAATAGAAGGTTTGAAAGCATCCCGTTGTTGTTATACCTCAATTTAATTTTAATTCGACCATTAGACATATTAAACGATATGCGTACACCTCGTTTTTGCTAATCTCTTATTGCCGTTCTGATGAACGGGATGGCCATCTAAGTGATGGTTCGTCGATTGTCACTTCCACATTCACCATTGTCTTTTTACTGCTTTTAATTCACCTCATACAGTGATATGTGCCGATCACTGAAGACTATTATTTTAGTCAATATTTTAGAGTGTATGCCGTATGTTTTGTGCCTATATGCAATGTTGTAATAGAGAATATGGTAGATTATTTGTAGTTGATCTTGAGAATAGTTTGGTGATGTTTGTATATGAATTTGGAATGACGAAATGAAGCGACCATTCTTATTTTATATGAATTTTGCGTTATATTCGTTTCATGGCGAATGTGGGGCACACATTTTCACTAAGGTTCTACTATTACTTTAGCAGTATTACACTTAATTTGCATTGAAAATGTATATATATATCCTCTACGTAAATTCATATATATACCTTCCACGTGAATTACGCCAGGCCATAAAATAGAGTGCCGAACATGAGAAACACTTCGCTTAGCATTTGGTACATTGTCGACAAGGCTCCGATAATTCAGTTTGCGCATAGACACTGCCGAGAAGAAGCGTTCTTTTAAGCCCTCTATAGAATTAGATTTATGGAGACACAATCCCCCTCTCCACGTAAGGAACTTGGCAATTCCGGTTCACTTTGATCTGATAGTTGTGTTCGATGTTGCAGTCGATTTGGAAGAGATAGTAGCGAATATAGAACGTGTGTGCTGCATCATTGATCGTGAGGATGATGTTAGTTTATTTTGTTATTGCGTCTATGGCAGAGGCACTTTACTTTAATAGAACATACTAACCGATGAGAATTAAGTTGTTTCAGTTGGGTCTTTAGTGCTACTTATACATAAATAACTATTGTTTCCGCGAAGCATACTGAATTTAGTACAGGACAGTTCAGCGAAGAATATCGTCGATCAGTTGTTTTCTTCAAAGCGAAAACAAAAAATGTGCATACTGCATCTGTCTCGGTGACCGGAATTAGTTCAGCATACAACCAGCTGGCCCTTTCCTTGCATTATTGAGTGCATCCAATTTTCGATTTTTCATTGATGCACTGTTATCTTAGAAAGAAGATGATGAACGCAGCATCCCCTTCCTCCTCCCCACATTCTCCTATATGCTTTTTTGAAGGGATACATGATATCTTTCCCTCATAACTTAGCAGTGCTTTGCAGTGTTACTGAGATGAGCATTGAGATACTTTGCAATAACTACCCACTATGGGAAGAAACCTGTGAACGTTGTCACCTGTTCCTAAATTTCCCGAGTAAAATTCTGAAGAAATAATGAACGTTGATAATCCCCAAGGGATAATAAAAGTTCCTATTCACATTGTTCACGAAACAGCAACAAAGCAGATAAGATCGCTTCATAAGGTTAAACAGGTCGTAGAAAGAGGCCTCGTTAGAAGTAACCGAATACAGTTCATAATAACATCACATTGAACCGATAATATTCATCATTACCTAAGGTCAGTAGTTGCTGCGAAGAGATCAAGTAGACTGACAGCGTTAAGGAAAGCACCGTCACCTCTGGCAGTATAATCGTTCGGTCCTACTCAGCATTTCCACAATGCACTTGCGGAACAAGCCATGATTAACCAAATATGCATAAACATGACCAGCTCCTTTTAGCACCTAAAAGTCCATTCATTATTTCCTTTCATCCACGATGAATTCGAACAGAGGATAACGAATTTCAATTTTCCTCTTCACATAAATCACCTTGTTCTTCCCTAAAGGTGACAGCCTAATGGGCTGCCCTCGCGGCATCAGAGGTTACAATTTCTTGCTAGTAGGCACTGTTGGACCGTTGGTGCTCCTACGCGATTAGCCATCAACTCATCGTTGACCCCAAGCACACTAGTCCCGCATGGCTGTCGAAATGCACTGTATCCATTGGGAAAATTTTCCCAATCCAATTACAACCTTAAACCCGATAGTCAGCGCCATGATATTTGCCTACTCGAAAATAGCTTTTCTAGTTTGAAACTTTTCAAGCTTTCAATAATACCGTTTTCTGGCTCATCGTGTCGCCAGAACACCCACCAGTCAAGCCCAGCGGCAAATTGAGAAAGTATTAGGCTAGGCATTTAATTATTTCTGCAAACTCCATTACGTAAACCACCCTTTATACCTCAAAATGTCCGGTACATTGTACGTTGTTGCACTTAAGACGGTCCACCCAAATAGTCATTGAAAAATTGGTATGGAGTATCAGCTAATGTGCCCATTGCATCGTCTGCTGATGTTCACCTATTCACTTTTTTTTTCTTCTAGGATTAGTCAGAAGCCAATATCCAATTATCACTCCATATAGGAAACTCATCCCTCGCAACGATCCCTCCCGATGGCATAAAGCTCTAAGCAATCACTTCGCTCTTCCATTCTTTTTTAAGCGCAATAAAACAAGGATCTACCCAGGATCCAAGTACAAAGAAAAAGAGAACATAAAGTTTCGCTTGCTTACCTCTACATTTGAACCAGGCCAAAGTTCTTGTAATGATGGTGTACCGTTGCGTACTATATATGCGTCATTTTCAGCGATCACATTCTTGACAAGAGTGGTATCCACTGGTTTTGGATAATTGCCAAGATTAGTGAATTCCTCCATTAGTACATACATAAACTGAAATACTTTTCAACCATTACACTCTACTCATATAATTCTTAGAAAGGATGCATGCTTTATCGAAATCGTTATGAGAGAATAACGAAACTTAGAAGTTACTATTTTTAGATAAATAGTCTTGTACCTGCTTGGCCATAGCAAACGCACAATCACGTCCCAAACGTTTTTCCATCTCATGGGCGCGCTCGATCCAGTCACATTGAGGAATTTGGCTAATCGCAGATTGGAATTTTTTTGACCTGAATTCCATTGTCAATATTTCCCATGGGATCGCTCCAGATAGGGCACCCTTAAAGAATATTAATATTGACAGCTGACTGGCAAGAATTTCGAACAAATTCTTGGTAGTGTAACTGTATTCCAGCTAGGTGATGGAAAGGAGGAAAGGAGAACGTTGTTGCTGATCCCTTCAGTGATACGGTGCCACCAAACTTTTCGCAAAAAGTATGGTTACAATAAAATATATACTTCAACTTGCATAATCTTTACTTATAGAATTAAGCAGAATAGGTAAAGTGTTTGCTTTCCAAAAAGCATCCCTGCTAAGGATTGCTCTCCTTTCCTCCGATACCATCCTACTTCAAAGATTTTGCAAGATAGCTTTCAAATTTCCGATGAACGCTTACATAAATTCCCAATCTGATCCGTCTTTGAACGAATATCCGTGTTTGAGGAAGACAGTGAGACTTCTCTAAGCAAAGATAACGTCGAAGAGGCAGCCGCAAAAAAATTGATACACTTTTAAGAAAATTAGGATCCGAAAGCATGCAATTCGAACCCCCTCAAAAATACACAAAAATATTTCCTCACAAATTCAAAGGAACCCCTCTTTCTGGCTGATTAGGCAGAAGGACAAGCCGAATATAGCACTACCGGTTCCATCTTTGAAGAAGCATATTAAGCATTTGTGTATTTATGTGAGGTTAGTGATGTTCACCGAAATCGTAGACTCTAAAGTGTATTCGATTTAGTATTAACTACTTATACCCTATCGGAATTATGAGAGCTGACATTGCAATAGTGAGAATTTCGAAGAAAAGAAACTATATAAAAGATTACCTCAACAAAAACTGGTGCAGCAGTGGTCCATGAAAGGCAGGGTACCACAGCAACCGGATCGGGCGAGTTGGTGCATGCAAGAGAGACCATATGACCGCCCATCGATACACCGCATAGACCCAATGGGTAATATCCCATCTGCTTGGCCCATTTTAGCAGAAAGTTGCATTCGGCCATCAGCGCACCGCCCATCACAAATAAATCTGATACGTTATTCAAACTCGACCTTAAATATTTAGCGTTATAAATGGCGCATCATAAATACAACTCTTAAAATCTGAAAGGTATAAAATTTATAGTAGCAGAAAGAAAATTTAAAGATTGAAAGATTACCTAAATTGGTTTTTTGGCTTCCGTGATCCGTAAAATGGATTCTCTAGAAGAATTGAGCTGACGCCCTGCTTTAATAGATTGTTAGCAAAACCCCATTCACGCCTGCAAAATAAATGCACATAAAATGCCTCATTATCACTAAATGCATCACAATAACTAAATCACAAATTATGCAAAATCATGAAAGTTCAATGGTACTCAGTGTGAAGTACTTCGTAAAGAGGACGGTTAGGCCTACGTATATACCAAGTGATAAGTCTATTATTATCCAAGATACAAGTAGCGATTTGAATGCCTTATGAAATTGAATAAAGTTTTATAAATGATAGACGAGGATCTTATGAGAGTAATTTTTCGATCCTCCATTTACAGCCCCAAAAATCATCATTTAAAGATGGAATTTTCCAAGGATGAAACGATGATTTGTTTAATGAGACTGCCAGAATGTGAAAATCCACCTAAAGAACGAATGATCTCCAGTACCCGCGAGATGAACAACGAGTGCTCTTCTCAACTTTTTTGGGAATATGCCTCGCCACGTTGCCCATCCAATATTGTCGGGCATCATCTCGGGAAATACCCAAGCGTACGGGCTCTTGAAGCAACCCTCCAAGTAGCGCGTTTCTTTCCTTACCTCCTCCTAAAAAAACAAACAAATATTCATGGAATAACGATGAATGCTCATTTTTCATCAACTCCGCAGATGTCTTGTCTAGGCTTACGGCTGATACGTGAAAAATTAGCAGCTAATATATAAACAGCAAAATGAAAGCAGTTCTAATAGTATTCTACCTCTTTCTGACGTTTGGCGTTGAACGTCATGACGATGCGTGTGCCATCGAGGGAGCAGAGAGAGAGGGAAAAGAATAGAGGACACAGCCTATTAATATTCATCGCACTATGAATATTTACAAAAACTGTTGTTAACGAGAGATGAATGGGCTAGCAACAATAAAAAATAAATAAATAAATAAATAAAAATCGAGCTTCAATCGTTCATTGTTTTATCAGTAAAAATATTTCCGCCAAGAGAACAATTTTGCCACAAAAAAAAAGTTATGAAAATTTGCCAACAAAAAAAAACATCATTACTCATTAAAAATAATGCAATCTAAATCGAGTACACCTATGAAATATCGGCAGCACTCTTCATATGTTAATTGCTAATCGCCCAATGCGCTAGCAACTCGATGGTTGCTTTCCACTAGAAAAAAAAATCATGCTATTAAACATTTCCTTTTGCAATAAGATTATTTTTAAGCGGCAATAATAAAGCGAAAAAAAAATTGTCGTATTTATATAGGGAACATTTGATTTTCATATTTTCCCATCGTCTATGATTAACATCCAAATGACCAAAAATTAGAAAAGAATTTACTTGAATAAGTGAAGCTAATCAAACAGTAGAGCTATCAAATTCTACGAATGTGAAGTTAATTTTTTCGACTTATACCCTGAATTCATTTCATTAATACAACCAAAATATAGCAATACACAAACGATTTCCAATATAGATAGTTCACAAAAAATCGATGCAGATGACGATTAAGATTGAGAGAGAAAGAAAAGTCGATATACGATGAAAGGGGCTATAATAACGAGAACGATAGAGAGAATAATAAAAAGAATGGTAGAGAGAAGTGCGGATATGCGATGAGAATATACCTTTGTGATGATCATTTTTGGTTGCATACGTTCGATTACCTCCATAATTGCACCTTTACCCATTACGCTCTTCCGGAACGCAAACATTCTAAACATACGCATAAATCAACACAATCGTATAATGCATTTGAGGGGGCGACGTAATCAATGAATATAAATAAACGCATGAATGCAAACATTCACATTTATGCTATATAAAGCAAATTACTCAATAAGTATGTGGAACATCAGGAATTCCATTAGTACTTCTCTTTTAAAGTGATGTCATTTCCGGTACTTTTATAATTTTCTAAAAGGATTTTTGCCACTTCAACTGTATCTTTTCAGTTACAGCACTTAAGTGAAACATTTTCACATGGATGAAGTCGATTATTTTCACGTTTAATGGATTTATTCCACAGAAATATTTAAATATAACTCTATTTTTTCCTGCGTGCTATATTCTCGAATTATGGCCACTTAAAATTCTAAAGCTCAAATACTTAGGAGTAGGTACACACAATCCAGACAGATGTTTTCAGTTTTTTTCCAAATTTCCTGAGCAGAAATTTAGTAGAAGCCGGATAAATTGCCACCTTTCTTAAAGTTGGCTTTCCGGATCCTTCACTCACTCTTGCTGCTGAAGTTTGTTTTTTTTTTACCTAACTCCTTTCACCTCACTAACAGCATGCATTTCCTCACTTAGTCTCAATTCTTAATGATCGACTTTGACCTGATGACTATCGTGCCTCACATCGAAAAGGTACGACACCAGATGGATGCTTCAAGTATTATGCATTCGCATTAAAAAACCTACTGTTAGAAGTGTGAGTAGAACCAACTTTTCGAGCGCTTTTGGGTTGCCCCACGACGTGGTGAAGAGCTTCGAGAGCAGCAGCAACCTTCGAAAGCCCAAATCGATGGAGCTCCAACCGACACCTATGGCTGCCATTCGGATGGTGCTTGCCAGTGGCTCCAAGCAGCGCCTCGACCTCCTCAGGCAAATTGTAAGCATTAATCTAATGCACTTCTATGCTTATCACCATTACAGTATTACTGTAGACAGTTACAGCATTACTGTAGATCGCTTCTACTTATGTCACTATTACAGTGAACAAATTATTGCAAACAAGCATCAAAAAGTTTACTTGTTTCGATGATTCCTAGCATCGCGATTATGGATTTGATATCCTTGTACAAGCATTTCTTAACACATTCTACTTCAAAGTTTACCTAAAAGAGAATATGAATTTTTTGAAAAACGCATATCACATATTTAACAGGCAAATAGGATTTTTTTAAAAACAAATAATCGGCTATATAATCGGAGTAAAACAAAAAAAAACAAAACAAAACAAAGCAAAAAACTATATAGCAAAACGTAGTGTGTCGATAATGCAGCATTATACTCAACTAAAGATGCGAATATATGGAAATACGAATCACTTTCAATGCATCAACATAAATCAAGCGAGATATTATACTTTTACTGCAATACAATGAATTTTTTTTTCACAAACTAATAAAATTGATTTGAAATTGAAAAACACATAAAAATATTCCTCTATTCACTAACGGAATATTTAATTTGAAAGCATCGAGTGGAGCATTCTGATGGAGTCGTATTTATGGAACAACACAATAAAATAAGCGAAAAGATATCATATAACTTTAATAGGAAGTTCACGTATTTATCAGTAATTTTCATCATATTTTTTCTAAAGCTGTCAAATTTTGTATGAATAAATAACGATAATATTGTTGAATATTTAACCGGCTAAGCTTTCCACAAGTTTAAAAAAAAAAATTGCTTATTTATGAGAAAAGATAAGCAATCGATCACGGTACCAGAAAGTTTGACGATGATATGTCGTGGCTAATTTCTTATTGAAATTGAAACTAAAATCCTATGCAGATGATTTGAAATAAATGGTGATGATAGTTCCTCGCCAACTGAGCAAAAAAAAAAAAACCGGACGTATCCGATACGTTAATTTGGAATAAGGACACTCTTCGAAGGTTCATATGTTCGAGTAAATTCGTGGGTGGTCCAAACGATCTTGACCCGCAAATATTCCACATCCATCATAAATTTCCAGCTGAACGTTCCCAATGATATTTGCATTATTCAGTTAATATAAAATAAAATAAAAGAAGGATAGAAGAAAGATGAAAAATGAAGGAGAAAGAAATAGAGTATAAGGGGTCAATACGATCTCCTTGGAAATAGATCCGAATCATATCAAATAATTCTGAAAACTTTCATTGACGGGAATAAGCACAATATTGTTTTTCTAGAAAAAAGATTTAAGTTGTGCAAATCTCTCTATTCATATCGATATCAACCCTAAATTAGTCGATAGTTGAATGAATTTTCTAAAAAAAATATCCCATTATTAATGTGGTGATCTATATTTATCAGAAATGAACCTCAATTAAAATCGTTATTGTATTCTAATCGGCTCGTTGGCTGAATGTATCGCATAAACACACCTTTATTATATTTTAAGAAGTTTATCCTCAATTAACACATAAGAAAATCCGAAGTGGAATACTAATATATAACTAAATCATTTGTAGGGTATTGAGCCGATTGTAAAGGTATCCGACTATGAGGAAAACCTAAGCAAGTCGATGCCGGTTGCCGATTTCGTTGAACAAACAGCCAAAAACAAGGCACTAGCAGTTGCTAGTCAACTCGTTAGCAGTTATTTCAATCATCTTTTTTCTTCATTTACTAAAATCTGTCAAGCAAACCATTAAGCCAACTATGATTTTTAGAAGGATACAGAAAGATATAAAAGTAGGCCTCTGTTTATAGGTGGAAACCTATCTCACGATTATGAATTTAATTTTCGTGAGGGAATTGCTGTCAGATAACCATGAAGAACGCTTGAAAATTAAGCTTGAAAAGCTTGAAACTAAGACATCAACGAATAAAACTAATGACCTATTTTAATAAGTGAATAATTTAGAACTATTTTAAAATATGGAATATTTAATCGTTTCGAGAAACGCTTTTGTACCATATTAAAGGAATTATAAAAAAGATACGGTAATAGAAGAGAGCGCAGCGTACTATTGTTAAAAAATAAAGTGGAATATAGGTATTCTTCTAAAAGGTCGAAATTTAAAACATTTCATTCATAGAAGCCGAATGAATACGATGTGATAATGGGATGTGATACGGTTATTGTTCTCGATGGTGAGATTATTGGAAAGCCACAAGATATCGACGATGCAAGGAGAACATTGAAACGGTTAGTTATCCCCTCTTATATTTCATTTCGTTCATAATGAAAAACACATCTTTCAATGAAATTTTTTTTTCTAATACTTTCAGTAACGCTAAAAAAAAATTCAACTTGAATTCTTTATTATCCGGTAATCCTATTCCTGACTAGATTTCTATGCATTCCTCGACTTGGCCAAATCTTCGATAGCTAAATCGACCCGTTGGCATTCTTTCAAACAAAAAGAAAACGGTTTAAAATAAGACATAAACGACTATTTTCGTAAAAACGAACAACAGCCAAGAGTTGAAAGTGTAGAAGCGATTTTGTGAAGGCATTTGCTTTCAGTCTCAGCAATCGTACACATGAGGTCTTCACTGGTGTAGCGCTTATCGAAGCCAACAATTGTGAGCTATTCCATGAACGTACATTGGTGAAATTCGGTCCGATACCGGATGCTGTCATCGAGCACTACGTCCGTTCCAGAGAGCCAATGTAAGTATGCCAAACAGTTAAACACTTTTACTATCCTCAATGTCCCTTCTTGGCCATCAATAAATCTAGGCAACCAAAAGTGTGCCTACGCAATATGGAAATATCGAAACGGAAATATGGGAAAACACGGGAATGTAAATTTTCAGGAAGAAATCAATGCACCACGAAAGTTGTGGAACTTTTCGAAAATATTGGTAGCACATATCGACAACCAAACCTCATAAAACTTGCCAAGAAATTCAAACGAAGCCGGTTTCGTTGCGTCAGAAATTTAGCTTTTGGTAATATCATCGAACGGATAAAAAAAGCAAACGAAGCTCACTCTAAATTACTTCAACAACAATTCCAGTGGTCGGGCCGGCTCATACGGGATCCAGGCTGCTGGAGCGATGTTCGTCGAAAGCATCGATGGATGCTTTTACAACGTCGTCGGATTGCCAGCACATCAAGTCGCCAAGAGGCTTTGGCTACGTGATACCAAACCTCACTAAATGCGTATAACCCTTTTGCATTGAGCGCTTTTTTTTTGTTGTCTGCGAATCTGTGAGGAGTTCAACTGAATTATAAGAAATATATTACCCTCACTTCCATCCCTTTTATGCTTCCCTTTCTTTCCCCTTGATCGCCACAGTTTTATTGAGTGCCGGTCCGTTGAATAACATACACAGTTCTCTGTCTTTGAAAGACCCGATCCACCTGTGACTACTCGTCAACAACATTATACTCGAAAAGCATGCAAAAGAAAGATTGAAAAAAACGATGAACGAGAAAACTTGTATAGAAATAAGCGATTGTTGATGCTGAGTAAAAATCGATGTCACAAAAATGATGGATATCGGTGCGGATATAACGCTAACGATTAGCGGAATACCGCCGATACGGCAATCATAAAAAAAAAACCACACAACAAATTGATATAATTTTATCGATCTTCAAAGGATTGCTATTCTGTGAGAGTCACAAAATGAAGAAACATTAACGCATCTTATAAATATCATTAATATATCACAGTGGACATTTTTAATGCCCAAAAAATAATCTTTTTAATAGCGATTACAATATACTGCAACCGTTATTCAAACACAACAAAACTTCACCACCATAATTAGTCAGTGCAACTTTAAAGAGATGGAGAAAAAAAAACTATACCGCTTCAACTAATAAAAGGCAATCGAATTGCTTAAAAATGCAAAAGATCATTAAGTTAGCCATCATTACGATCAATAAATAGCTAAATAGAGATCAAATGAATTTACGAAATTCACCTATATACCCCTCGTAAAAACACAAACAAAAAGAACAAATAAATAAGAGAAGATATCTCGTCGATCGACCGTTAAACATTATAGTGCCACCAAAACAAAAAACAAAAAAAAAAAAACAATCACAAAAATAATAGCAAAAGATACACGCAAATCGATGAGAAATTCAAATCAATATGTAGTGGAAATATCCACTTTAATGCTCATAAATAAAATGGCATAAGGAATGCCTCATGAATAGTAATAAATCATTAGAAGACTATATTGAATTTAATAATCGTTATTTTTTAGACTTTTATCTATGCAACTCTAGCAATGATTCTAAATGTTGCATCGGATGCTTAGCCTTGAGTAGTCTATATCGGTAAACGTACACTTTAGTACGCCGATCATTTCGGAAATCATGGATCTTAGCGCATAACGAATCTCAATGAAATACCTTATCTCGTTAGAAGGTTTATAAAAATATCGCTTCGAGTCAGTTCAACCCAACTGAAGCAATTTAGAGGATTCTTGATGGATATTTTCGTTGGTAGATCCGATTTTGCAATGAATATCTGAATGAAATAGCCGTTAGACAATAGCATAGAGAATATGAACAATTTCGGCAAGTACAATACGACTAAAACAAAACCCTTAATTGTAATGGTCTTTGAAACTGCACTCGCAATATCGGACGCACTTCCTTAAATAAGAAAAAAAAAAGAGGAACAATTGAAAAATGCAATGCAATAAAGGAATAATTAAATCAAAAGATGGAAATGCAACAAAAAAAAAAAAGAATTCTAGAATTAAAAGCAGTATCACTTTTGTAATTAGCGAAACGATATGATGACGATTATTCATAGAGGTTTTTACAACATTTCACCACTAAGAAAGTATTACAGCGCTTAAAATCACACAGTTATGTTATTAGTATTCTACAGTAATCTTGCTATTAGAACTCCAACAATCACACAGTTATATTATTAGCACTCCACAGTAATCTTGTCATTAAAAAACTCTACAGTAAGTTTGTTATTAGTGCTCCATAAGTGCCTCAGCTGAAAGCCGAAAACAGTAAATACGTCACCGTCTTGTGAATTCCACCAAATATAAACATCTGCAGAATGGCATTTACGGACCGCGCAGCATGTTTTCTTTACAAGATTACGTAGATCAGAGGCACACAATTTCATAGTCGTAACCGTTCTGTTTCGTGGATTGAGTACATCGTTGACAAAGAGAGAGAGGGAAGGAGTCACAAATAAGTACATATACGTACAGTCACATAGCCCACCAAGCGTTTCTGTAAACACTCGATGGTAGACACATAATCCGACACACTTTGACAAGAATTGGTTCTTTCAGAAGCATATCACATATGGTTGATAAGCGGGATGATAAGCTGTTGAGTTAATTAAATGAATACTTCTATGGCACGGCTATCAACTGAGAAAAAAAATTCAGTAGTGAAAATAGACAGAGACACAAGAAGAACAACAAGAAACGAAATAACTTCCGGTCTCATATCTAAGTCTGTACACACTTAGAACTACCTTGGCAATGAAAGAGTTTTGTAATCAAAAGAAAAGCTCACGCAATCAAATAGAGCAACCTCTAAGCAGCGGATGTATCTAGAGCATAGAGTGGATAATCATTGCTTCACATAGCGCAATCTGTTGCGCACTCGAAGAACCGCTTCGATTTTAAACTGAATCACGCGTATCCCTAATAGTAGAGGGTTTCGGAGTTCTGTAGTCCATGAGTGGACTGCTCGGATCGAGTGTCAGTGTTGACGGTCGTGACATCTCAAGCGAGGCATCTGCCTCGGGAACACTTTCAAGTTGTCGTGTGGTGGGACATTTCTTGGACGGATCCATACTGCTAGGACGGTCACCCCCACTCTTTCGTTTCATACCTCGTCTCTTGACCAGGAGGGGAGCTGCTGCTACCTCCATCAGATGAAATCCATCGCGATTGGCGGTCAAAAACGCATTCATAGTCTCATTGAAGGTTTCGGCTGAAATGAAGCTCTGTTCTAAGATAAGGTGGCAAAATCACTCATTGATTCAGCTGACATTATCAAGCCATTTCACTTAATAATCTGATTTTCTAAGCAAGCTCACATCCGTCTCTTTCGTTAATTTTGAAAACTTCTCATCCAGAATGAGCTAAAAAATTATGGTAAAAATAAAGCAATGAAGAAAAATGGTACAAACACTAAAAATGGGGTTGGATGTAACATTTCAAGTCTGTGCAGTGTTTATGCCACTTCCGCTAATTTTCGTATCATAAAAAATGAGAAATGTGGTTGGGAGAATCAATTACACGCTGAATAAAACTGTACAGAAATTCTCAAGTATAGAAGAGTCATTATTTATACTTAAGAAATGGAAGGCGTTAGCTGACTTCCTCACGCTAGCATCTGTTAAGCATAATTAAGGAAAATGCTATAATTTCAGCTTACTGGCATGCGAATTCATCAACGTTGTCGGTGTCTGTAAGGGGGTTTCATTATGAGCGGCTGCATTCAATAGCCATGGATGACGCTGAAGTTCGTCGAGTGAAAGTCGCTTCTTCGGGTCGACTGTTAATAACGCTGCAATAGCATACTCTAGGATATCATATGCTTGCTCCCTCCTCTACACTTCTTTCTAGAACACTTTAAGTTTCACACTTCACCAAATAACAACCCACCTATCTCGATAGCTTTCCTCCACTCACTCACATTTGGTCAATTCGATCAATGACGCGATATATTACAGAAGCGCTGCCCCACCGAAGTAGTTATTGCACAGAAAATATCTTAATTAACGCAAAACACATAGTTTTAATTCGTTGTTGTTCGACTGCTTTGAAAATGACGATTTTCTCTTTGTGGTACCCTTTTCTCAAATCTGAAATTGACGATTCCTCTAGAAACAATATCGCGCATTCCACTGCATAAGACAGCTCATAAACCTATTCCATTAGTTAATTTTTTCTTTTACTTTCCTACTCGTTAACTGATTGCTAGGATTTCAGAATGTAGAAATTGCCATTAAAATTTAATAAAACTCATCCTGTCGTGCAAAAAATCATTTGTCATTTGCGTTATGAATACGTTTCTATGTTTCTGAAAAAAAAAAAGAAGGAAAAGATGAAATTCACTTCGGGCAAACCCAGCTATAACCTAATAGTAGTTGAGAGGAGTAGAAAGGAGGGAAAGGCAACAAGTTGAGATAACGTTAAGATGAATAAGAAAAAGATAAAACTCACAAGTGATAAGTGTTTTTGCCTCCGCACTAATACCCCTCCATTGAGGTGCGTCGAATGAGAATTGTGCACTTCGAATACGAGCCATGATGTCGGTGGCCGATTCGTGTTTAGTGCGTGCATGAAAGGGCACACTTCCACTCAACATTGTGAACTTAAAGAAAACGACGATCACTAATGACTCTGCTTCTCACAATTCAATCACTTCTTTAGCCAACAAAGGTGTGTTTGTACAATTATTCAACTACGTAATCCAACCCTTCATCGAAAACACGAATCACATCTTTGTTCGCCAATGGTCTATTATAAAACTGACTAGTGTGCCCTAGTTTCAGAAAATTGATATATACGTTGTAAGTAGATATAAAAATATGATACAGTAGCAATGCAACATGCAACTACAGTAATACACACCTCTATTATAATATTGTTTACTATAAACTGTATTTATATTTATATCCATAATACGAGAAATGCGTTACTATATCTGTGTAACCATAATTATACATACATATGAGCTCTCTACAGGGTATGTATGGCATGCATCAACGTTCCACAGGTGGATATTAAAAACCGTCGTGTTGGAAAAGAAATGAATGGATATATGCAGTATATACCAAAAATATAGGTGTCAAGTGAGATATAAGTGAGAATAACAATCAACATGCAACTACAAATTTTCACCACGCATAAGCGACCAAAGTTTCGTTTAGAATCCTTCCCAAGTAGAATACAAACACTTTCCAGTTTTCAGCTAACCACATTTTATCCATCGCACCTCTAAGCAATCCAAAAATACCCACTAGCGGTTATTCTGAAGGCGTTAACTCACATAACAGGCTTTACATGCATTTTCTATTAGACATGAAATACAGCAAAAACATGAACACACCAATATAACTCCAAGACTCCAAAGGTCGCACTGTTCGTTGTACTGAGGCAGCTGATCCTCCTTTTCCAACACTTCAGGAGCAGCATAATGGAGTGTGAAGCAAGGCGTTGTAAGGTGTTCGGTCGCTGAAGGCAACAAACGTGCAAACCCAAAATCAACCAAACGAAGCTTCGCCTGTGGATCCGTACTTTCGAAAAGAATGTTCTGGAAGAATGAATGAAATCTACACTGTGTACATTCATACAGTATATAGAATTCAAATTCACACTTGAAGAAATCATCAGTACTAAACTCAACTTTGACCTCGAGAACCTCGAGATAAGCATATGATGCTGATGAAAGGAATACAGCAAAAAATTCACAGAAAGCACACCTAATTTCTAAGTCTATTTTAATTGTAACTAAGAACGCAAACACTTTCTCCGAAACACTGAGTTCCCACAGAAGACACTAGCCTCGGGTTTGAGGTCGCGATGGACGACACTTCTAGAGTGCAAATAGGCCACAGCAGAAACCAACTGACGCATGATGTTACCGGCAAGTGCCTCCGTGAACGTCTCCATTTTCTTTATGCGCGACAGTAATTCGCCACCTGAAATAAACTTGTCAGCGCCAAGCAAAATGGCACGCTTTATCTGCCTATAATCCTGACTCTGCAAGTCAGGCCTGCAATGCAACCAACGGGGATGGCTGGAAGGGGAGAGGAATCTCCCTCCAAGACAACGACATGATTAGCTTCCGACCTGCGTTTAGCTGCTGAAGATGAAAAAAAAAATTTTTTTTTAAACTTTTGACCAGTTTCATCTTATCTGGCTGAGACTGTGCATCAAGAAACTTCAAAATACAACTACTTGCGTGTATAACAGTAAACCCACTTCACAACGATAACTTATTTGTAGCGTTTCTTTCATACAGCTAAAAACTGACGGCTGCGAATACCGAACGCCGGCTGGCGATTACATTCGATCTTCACATTTGAATTTTATGCATCTGTGTAATAATCAAGCGGCCTTGTAATAATTTTTTCGCGCTTATGGGTTAATTACAGTCATCCCTGATGCTAACGCAAATGGCAAATAAACGGGCCTTGTTTGCGCTATGAATATTAAGTATGGCAAAGGAAAACAAAAACGAAAAAAAAAACCTTCGAGAAGCTCGAGCACCAGATAAATATGAAGATTATCGGAAATCACATCAAACAGACGGACGATATTCGGATGGCCGCCGACAATTTCAAGGATGCTTGCCTCGCGAGTTGCCTGTGCTTGGAATCGTTGAGAAACAATTTTCACGGCGAAAGGTGCTCCATCCGTTAAACGCTCACACTTCCTGCAGCAAAATTCATATAAACAATTGCATCATGCCAATGTAGAGATGTACCAATAAGCAGAATGCCAAAAGATACAACGAAATTTATGTTTGCCACATTGAAGTAATTAGATTCATACTCTCTAACGACTAAACAACAACTTCTAATTTGATAGCAATATGTTGGGACTTCTTCGTGAGAAAAAAAAAATAGAAAAAAAACATAAATACGGATGAAATGCAAAAAGCAGTTTCATTAAATGTGCAATCCTTTAAACATTATTAAAGGGTAAATACAAAAGCGTAGATTACAGTTGCTAATAACATCAAATCTTCATAATTGCAAAGTTTGCAATACCTCAGTAATTTCACCATGATAATGAATCTTTACCACTTGAAAGTATTGCAAATATCGCAACAAAAATGCAAAAATAAAGAACAAAAAGAAAAAGAAAAGAAAACCTGCAAACAGAGAATGAACCACGGCCAAGAAAACCAGCTTCTGTTCTGTCAAGTTTATATTTCGAGAAGAATGGCGATACGGAGACCAACGCTTGAAAATCATCGGCGAGGCATTCCTCACCAATAACGTTGTTGTTGGAAAAAATAACAGACGGTGATACAAACGAATAACCCTGAAATTTAATCAACTCTTTGATGCAAATAATAATATAAATAAATTTGTGATAGGTTTAGTAATTGATATCGTTTACTAGCCAATTGATTTAGCTAAATCGTCATATAGAACCTCAAAAAAGAGAGAAAACGATCCATGAAATATTCTAAAAAAACTCATAAAATCCATCACCTTCCTCATAAGCCAACAATTCTTTTAAATGAATATCTAAAATAGATCACATTGTTCAGCCAATATTTCTCACTGCTGAACAGAGTTGCAAATTCCATGAAACGTATAATCGACATCGAAACAGCTCTTCATAGACAATATCGAAGTAAACTTTACTGGTTGACAGCGTAAACGAAAAAAAATGTATTATCTATGTTGGTGGTATCGTTCGATACCGCCGATGCCAGTTTTTCTGTACAGTGCTCTTAAAACGTGTCAAAACAAACAGGAATGCATCAGTTACGTTTTTGATGATGATCTTCCATTCCCTAAGTAATATGCTTGCAAAATTCACCCGAAAAAGATTGAATGCGTTAACGGGAGTATCGGCTGGTGAATAAACTGGCAGCTGATTGGTGAATTCGGCTGCGAAATTCGTCGCATCCATCTGCAAAACATTACTTACCACAAAACGAAATTAGCCTAATAGAAGGTAATTTAATACTGGGGGAATGGTGGAATCCTTAAAGAGACTGGAGAGAGAAGAATTTCGCGTAGTCGATATACTCTTTGCGCTTCCTATTCAGAGGCAGCCAAAACTTAGGGGAAAAACGATAAAACATATAAAAAAAGATGTCACACTTACGTCGTTGCTGACTTTTGGCACGATAGGCGGTAGAAGCTGCTTCTTTTCACATTTTTCCCAATCAATATCAGCGAGGAAGGGATGTTGTTTAATTTCTTCGACACCCCTCTTGCCCAACCGACGCTTCGGCGATTTGTCGAGAAGGCGTCCAACGAAATCCATAGCCACTGGGTCAAAGTTCTTCGGAAATGGTACCTTCTTTGTTAGAATTCGTCTGTAATCGTTACAGTTATTATAATCGCAACGATAAGGAATATAAGACAAGGAAACGTCATAGCCATATCAGTTGGCTATCATGTGAGGGAGAAACGTTGCAGAGAGCCGCATTCAGATACCTTTCTGCTTAAGACCCAAGTTAATTCACTGATTTTAGATTGATTCAAAGTATGTTCGATGACGTTTAATCACTCTCCAGAATTTATTTCCCTCTCAACCCCCCAAACTCCAAACTCTGTCAATCGATGCAAACTTTTAAGTGGTTGTATGCGGGGATTCTTTAGCTCCTTAATCTTAATACAGAGTGCAACGTTTACCTGGCTATATCGCGGCTGTTATTCGAGTGACCGTCGACTGTGAATGGTGAGCAACCGGTAAGTAGCTCGAACGCTATAACGCCAAGACTCCACCAATCCACCGTTTCGTCATAACCTTCGTCTGTACGATCCACGACCTCAGGGGCCATGTACTCGATTGTACCACAGTATGAATTCGCTCTATGCAACTGCAAACGAATCATTCTGGCTGCGGCACAAAGAACTTACTGCAAATCAACAAAAAAGTTGGCAATTCATCACTATTAAGGAAATATTCTTAGTTTCACTCTCATTCGATGGCATTCAAATGTTGCGCTTATATGGATCTATTTCTGAGTTAATGCGATGATGGATTCATATATAGGTCATCTTTTCAGCAACGAATGTTACTTCACAAAAAAAAAAATTACGAATGAGAGGTCCGATGCCTTAGCTAGATGAAATAAACAACGCAACGGTAAACGGGATATGAGACTGGGCAAGTGACTAAGAAGAATCTATGACGTTGAATATTTCGAAAGAATATCTATGCTTTCCACAATGAACATTCATCCACTGATAACCTTTCGCCATTTGAAACATTCTGCAATATTTCGAGTATTTATTTGGATTCGATTAAGTAAAATAACTCATTAACAACCATATCGAAATGCTTATGTTGCTCTCATTAAAACAAATAAGCAAGCAAGCAAACAAACAAACAAACAAAAACAATGCAATAAGGCTCAACGAACCTCTTCCTCCGATAATTCCTTGCTAAGGCCGAAATCAGTTAATTTTATATGTCCATTATCGTCCAAAAGGATATTCTCTAATTTCAAATCACGATAAACAACATTCCTCTGAAAAAAAAAAGAAAAGAAGAAAGTTTATGATGGAAATGTTCAATCATTCTGCCAATAAAAAGAGGAATTAAAAGAATAATTTAATAATGACAAATGAGAATAAAATATCAAAATGGATAAGATAAGTTTTATGCAAATAATAAATAAAATGAAGAAAAACCTTATGGACACTATCGATAGCGACCACTAATTCGGCGATGATGAATTTCGCTGAGGGAATATCAAATGAACCCCGACTGCAAAGATGTGTGAACAGTTCACCGCCTTTCACAAACTCTGCAAGTGCACTCATCCACAACATCAATAATCCATTCAACTGCTTCCAAACATAATACATGATAGATGAACAAGCAATCTTTCGATATATTACTGGCTAGGGGCCATTGAAAATACAGAAGATGTAACATCGATTGCCTCTTGTCAACCAAACACTGATGACGGATGGAGGTTGTTGCATTTTGTATTACTTCTTCAAATGAACTGCACTTTCAATCTACGGAAATAGACAACTCATAGTACTGAGAAGCCCAAAGAAGCAACAAACGAGCTTCACTAAGGCGAATAAATTTATAGCAACATTTAAAGTAGGAGGCTCTGAATCGAAAAAAAAGTCATCTGCAGAGGATACGAGTCAACAGAAAGAATATATCAAATATTATTAACGGTAGAAAATATTTCCTAAATTATACCTACTGTAAACAGTGCATACTGATACGGTAGTACAGTAAAAGATTTACCCATAACAATATGCAGCTTTGAGTCCGATTGAAAAGCGTATACAAGATTAACAAGGAATGGAAGTCCTTTAAGGCGCTCTAAGACGTGACGCTCAGCCATTGTATGTTCGAGAGTCTTGGCTTTTGTAAGAACCCTACTCTTCCTTAATACTTTCATAGCGTAGATCGTCCCATGATCACGGCCACCAACCTTCCTTGCCATAAACACCTTACCGTATGCTGAAATCAACGTTCATCAACTCTTATACACACATAGATACCATCATCACTAGCACTAAAAGTGACACCTTCTACCAGTTTACATCAATGAGAGAAAGAATTGCTCCTATTTAATGAAAAGCAAAACATAGAAAAATTGCTTCGATTATGATATAAAAGAAAAAAAAATTACTTTACTTGTAAAATCAAGCAGCTTGCATTTTCAATCGAAAAGCACAAATTTCTAGAACAAGTTTGAGTGCAGCTTTGTCAAATTGTACAATACAGCTGCTTGAGAGAACAGTGATTTCATAAGTCAAGCGCTGAACTTTTGAATGATAAAAGATCAGGTAAAGGTCACCTGAAATAATAAGGTGGTTTTCTTTGCATGTATACGAGGCTAATTTATAAACCGGAAATGAAATCAGTATTGTTAGGAACAAACCTCCTTTACCCAATACTTTAATTAACGCAAAATTTTCCATGGTTACTCGTTCTTCATCGGAGAGATCACTCTCAGCTGAATTTGACGTTGAGGACGACATCGAGCTGAGCGACATCCGTCTATAAATGCACTAAACAGATATTCGAAATGTTAACTAATCTCATAGCAAAACGGATACACTCTTCTTTGCAACCTTAAAATTGAAACTACATTAATTTCGATTCGAAATGAATACTCAACAAATTGTATAACTATTAAGTTCTTAACTTCTTAACTGCCTAACAAATCAAATCTTTGCTATTCTAAAGAAGCGAAAAGAACACTATGAGCTTAAATAATTACATAAAATCTTCTAAAAAAAAAAAGTTGTGGAAAATACTATCAATCAGAAATATTCAAAAGCAAAGAGAAAATTCAAAGCGCCTAAACCTTAAGGCAATTACTTTCATTTCTTTAGCAGGCGGATTTTTTTTTTGCATTTTTATGAATTTCCAACCGAATTTTTTTGAAAATGTGAAAATAATGCCGCTTATTTATGCCCACCTGACAAAATTATTTCAGCGAAGCTATCCCATTTGTGGTGTTTCTTCCGCATCGTATTCGTTTTGGATGCGAAATACTATAAAAACTGCGGAGTTAGGCAATAAGCACTAATAGCGCAATAACTATTTTTAGCAGGGTTAGAGGATAACACACAGCAACACATATGCGATAAGGTGGAACATCACAAAGGTTTATAGATGTTTTCAAGGGCAGATTATTACACTCGAAAAATTGCAACAACATACCTTTTGCATTGCAGTTATTGCATAGTGGTAAATGAAGGTTTTTTGTTAAAGATTTGCACGAAATTGCAAATTATTTAAATGGAAAAAAACGGAAGTAAAGAAGGCGCTCTCTATTGCACTTCACTGTCAACAAAAATGCAATTTGCGTGAGAACAATATAAAAAGCAAGCGTAAAAATTAAAAACTGAAACTTTTTTTTTGGATAATTTGAGTGCGAAAGCAGTCAAGAGCTAAACGCGACGTTTGCAGTGATGCAGTTACTGTTATATACGACCACTTGCGCCGTGGCGCTAATGTCCCCTAGCCTAAATGGTATGGCATAGCGAATGCACAACACAAATACCAGTATTCATAAGGCTTCCAGCAAAGATCTCCAGCGTCGCATCAAACTAAGTAAAATGCTCCGATACTACACACACAATGCGCATCCAGCACTTACGAGAATGTATACGACCGCCGTATCGCATCTAACCCCCCCCTACATTGGAAAACTGTCGGGAAATAGGCGCAAAGCAAAAATACGCGACTGGAGGAAATATGAAACTCTTCGTATGTCACTTATCAACAATTGCCCTTGGATTATACGCTCAAATAAACCTTCACCTTAAACAAAGTTGGAAAACTGTTTCAAAATCCTATCGCTTACTCCCTCCCATCCTCACCCCCCTCTCCCCACTCACCTCTTCATAACCCTATCAAATATGTTTTTTATAGGACCAACAATACAAGCCCTGAGGCAAAACAGAGGAATAAATACGATAGGTGGAGCACAACAAAAAAAGGTGAACATTGGATATGTGAGGGATGTGCAACAAGTCAACAAAACGATCTCAACGAAAAGCTCATAGTGCAACCATCAACCACTATCAACAACGACTACCTAATAGTCCTTCTTATTACATCAATTTGCATAGTATTTGGTGATTAGAAAAATACAAGATGCCTTTTTTTTGGAAAAACTGCGCTAAATTTGAATACTGCTACTCCCACATCGTTCATTATATGCAAATTCACAACTCTGAAAGATGTTACACCGATTTTTTTCGCACCTATCCGCAAAGAAAAACCACCTTTGATTGCTTTGTCCTTTCTTTTGCAGTAGATGATAGGAGAGGCTCAACAGGTGAGTTCATACAAAGCATGCATCACAACGAAGCAAGAACGAGGGCACAGAATACAAAGGGAATAAATAAATGAAAGAAAAAAAAGAAAGAAAAGAAAATGCACGTGCGGGATTTCTAGATGCCATTAAAACTACTCGAGGAATGAACAATTCAGTAATATACCTGACGCACCAACAGTTGAATAGAAACATTCAAATATGTGCAACAAAAATAAAGCACTGTGCAGAGTGAAATGCGTCTGATGATGATAAGGCGTAAAAATTTGCTGTGCACATCAATAATGCACAAACACCGTTCGAGATAACCGGTCCTATGCCGGTATTGACAGCCGCTCTTCGCCGGTATTGACAGCCGCCCGCACACATCGATGCCTTAGCAAAGTAACCGAATGCACACACACACACACACACATACATACACACTATTGCACTTGTGACGCTGCTTCTATATGATCGAAGTACGCGATTCCATTTGGATGCGTTGAAAAAAAAAGAAAAATTGAAATACTGGATGCTAAATGGCAAAATGCCAGGGAAATGTTACCGTAGTTATGTGCGATGAAAATTTTTTTTTTCAATCGTGTTGAAACCAATCAGAATTGTATTTGCGGCAAATTAACGTGGTGCTCGATCGAATCGGCGGCGGGTACGGAGCAAATTGTTATGACTCCGTTATGTGGGATGGTACGCTAAGTTCTGTTGCTTTCTAATTTATTTAAATAAGTATAAAAAGGAGTTGTCACAAATACTCCATCATCTGTACCTTCATTATCAAAAAGTAATCTGAATTCCACTTGATTTGTTTTCTTTATCTTTTTGTAGTTTGATTGTCACTTAAGCGTATTGATTGAAAGATTCACTCATAGTTTATGCTTTTTGCATTGTTTCTTTTTTTTTGTGGTTATGATTTTTTACTTCAATACCACTAATAAATTATAAAAAAAATGTTGCTATTGTTTGCAATTATCATCGCTTTATAGTGTAAGTTAGCAGTAGAATCCAATTGCANACAGGTGGATGTGAATTAAACCTGGTGCAACTAGAACTGGAACTGAAGCCGGATTTAATCCACCCTGTATATGGTCATGAGTTAAATCTGAACTTTCCGGGACTGAATTTAGTTTGCACTAACAGTTTATTATTTTCCATTTTTTTTTTTAAATTCTTTTATTCTGCACTCGTCAATCAGTCATCTTTTTTTCATCTCTTTATTTCTCAGCAAGAAGAGTTGTTGCATTCTCTAAGTATATGGGCGGTATCCAATAATTAAGGCCTCAGGGGATCGATTTCTACTATATTCGGTTTTCTTAGTTGTGAAAGGGTTTTTTAATGTGATTATAACCCTATATATCCCATCAACGAGGAGATTTCATTAATCATTCGAACTTACTGTCGTTGTTGATGTCTCTTAGGAGTGAATGTCTTCTTAATTCCCATAAAAGGATAAAGTCTTTGAAAGGGGTAACAATTCATTCAAACCGATTATTTTTAAATGTAACATAAATGAAGTGAAATATTTTCAGACATTTTTGGAACAAACGAAGATGAAATTCACGAGGGGCTATCAAATGTTGAATCCTCTGAAGATAACGAGCACGGTCGGATTGAACAGTTTGTTTTGCTGGAATGATGTTTTAGTATATTTGTATGTTTTATTGCTATATTCATCGATTGGATTCATTTGTAGTTTTCATTGAATATTTTTGAAAATTAAATACGTTTAGTTTCCTGGATTTTTAAAGTCGAAAAAATATTTAAATTTTTTTGATTTTTTGAATTTTTTTAATCCAATTTTTTCGGATATGATATTCACTTTTGATGGCAATAGCTTAAACTATAAGCTCTAAACTATACTTAAGGCAGTCATATGGGACTGAGACGAAAATAAGTAAGGATAGTTGGGATTTAAAAAAGGATTCTGAGTATCTAAAGATATAGATAAAGTGATGCATATAGATTAATTTCAAAGAGACCTTTTCGGATTTGTTGAAACGTTTCTGAATTTTTCATTTTTATTTTATTTCTAAATAGGAAATTTTACAGTCGGCAAAATCGAGATTGGCTCTGTACGTTTGAATTTTTGGGATCTTGGTGGGCAAGAAGAATTACACTCATTATGGCAGAAATATTTCGAAGATTCACATGCACTTATATTTATTGTCGATGCATGTGATGTTAGTCGCTTCTCGGAAGTGGCCACCGCTTTTAGTAAGTTCAATTTGCTATTCAATTTCCTATTCGAATGTTCTTGTTTTTCTTTTTGTTTTTTTTTGCAGTCAAGAAGTTCAATTATTCAGAAATGTAGAAAGGCATTTTCTACCTTCTGAAGATGAGAACTTTATGCTTCTTCACTTCCTGACCCCCCCCCCCCTCCCCCCCCCCCTCCCCTTCCCTCCATCAAGTTTATTCTTCCACTCAAGTTTTTTTTTTTAATTTTTGCTTCGGCAAAAATTGCCAATACAATTATGATTATAGATTTCCAGCCGTTCTCCGCTTAAGTTCCAGGTTATTTTGCTTTCCACCATACGATCCCCTGCCTTCTCGAAAAGAAGCCGTACGATTCATGGCATCTGCTTTCGTGGTACTTGCGCTTCTCTCCTTCTCCCCCCCCCCCCCTCCCCCTCCTTTCTTCCTTTCATGCCACAATCGATAGGACACAAACTGAAGCTGCCCTCTCTCCCCCGCTGACTTCTCCATCTTCTAGACGTAAACTCAGATATGTCACATGACGTTGTGCCCGCATGCATCGTAAAGCGTAAACGATCTCAGAAGTGAGCTGTAGCTAGTAAACAATTGTTACAACCATATGGGGATGTCGAATTACAACTTTATGATGTAATGGAATGCAGGACGCGTAATGGACAGTCAGGCAGTACAGCAAATGCCTGTCTTGGTGGTGTGCAACAAAAGCGATATGGAGGAATGCGCGAGTGCGGAGTGCATTCGAGAGTTGACTGCCGACGAGCGGCATCGTGGTGATTTGGCGCTTGTACCAGTCTCCGCCCTGCAAGGACTTAATGTTGAGCGCTGTATTCGTTGGCTGCTCACTGCATTAACACGCAATAGTAATTTTTTTAAATTTTATTTTGAATATTCACACTCTAAAATTAAATCTTTGATATGCTGAAGGGAATCTTCGGATCAACTCCTTTGGGCTGCCCAATTTTCCTCGTTTCGGGGCTAACCTCGGAGAAACGATCGGATGGGCGAGTTGTTACTCAATGATTGTTTATTCACGTGGAACAGTGATGAAACGGTTGCCTGTCGCTATATTTAGGGAAACGGTATAAGTGCGCAAAGCGGAAATACCAAAATAAAGGTTTTATTTGCGTTGGAATAGCCGCCTGTTTTAAAGTCGCTATCTGAATGCTAATTAGCACTAAAGGATTTTGGTACGGTCTTTACCGCGGCAGTCGATTAGATGGCTGATCGCCAACACAAGAATAAAATGAAATCCTGAAATCCTTTTTTTCAGGTGCAGATTACACGTGAACGATAGTGCAATGAATGGAGTATCATTTCAGTGGATCATCGATTAAGCACCTATATGTTGTTTCTGTTACTATTATCGTTCTTAAATGTTTTACATGCGGCCTCGCATCGGGGTCATACTATTGAATTTACGGTTGAATTCAACGGGATATTATTGTATGGGATAGATTTCTATAGTTCATTAGTGGGGGAAAGGACTCGTCTGCAATATGGTGGTTATATGATCCGTCGATGCGATTGTTTCCACCAATCGCCACGGCAATATTTTTATTTTTATTTTTTATTTTTTTTTAGCCGACGATCATGTTCTTCCTAGCCCAGTTTTGATACGCTTTCGACGTTTATGTCGACATCCTATTCGGCGTCCCAACTTGCTCAATCTCTATTACGTATATTTCACATTCATTTATCTAGCATAATACATTTCAACAAAACCACTGCTATTGTTACATAGTTCGGCGACTTTTTTTTCACTAAAAAACTGTTCACGCCATTTAACTTATTATTAGCTTTGTGTATATTGCGATGTGTATGTCTCATTTCTGTAAATCGTGTTTTTTTCTTTTTTTTTTTTTTCGCTGAGAGCAGATGTATGCCTAGTGGTACTTTTTTTTCTGACCTTTTATGAAGGAATATGGAGACAATTCAGGTAATGCATATCCCATGCTACTTAAGTAAATTACGCTCAAGTAAATTACGATTACAATAGGGGGGGGGGAAGTTGGATGATGCTGTTTTGGGTACTTTCCGGCGATGTGGTTATTTTTCTTTTTCTCTCCTTATCGCTGCTACACACACCATTTGCCATTGTAATCCTGTTTTTTTTTCTGTTATTTATGCATATTGTTTGTTTGTTTGATAACTCTCTTATGTATGCGATAGAGAATTTATTATGTTATTTTCTTAAATTCTTAACTTTATACTCGAATGTTTTTCATTTGATGTGTTCATGCCCATCATATATGTCCAACTGGATAAACACATTCTCAATAATACACCATATGCGAATGAGGTTCTCTGTAAGGTTCTTCCGGGTCATCATCTTCAAAGAACCTTACAGAACGACCAACTGAGAAAGGGTTTTTGGGTAAAGCTTTTACTGAAGCAATTTGTAAGATTATCTAGTATGACACAAACATCTTACGAACATCAGGTCAAGCTTGAAGCTCGAGTTGCTTGATGGTGAACACTCATGACCCGTAGGCACCCTTTGTCAGAAGGGGCAATATGGAACACGCAATTTGCAGGATATTATTCCGCTCCCTTCTCAAAACCCATCCAAACAGGTTGGCCCCTAAATCAATTTCAGACTACAATCACGCAAGCGTGGTTGATACAACGGATGTATCGGCGATACGTATCATCGAAACGAGTACATTCGTCGATCTATAGGTGTTTTACTTGTGTAATTAGCTGTGCATAGATATGTGATCACTCTCTGTGTATATATTTATTCATAGATGCTTACATAGTCAAAACACGTCGTATAATTGGCGCCTGAGAGCTCTTAACACGAAGAAGACCCTCACTGAGACTCATCCATTGTCGTTTCCGTCCGACACATCCATCTTCCCACTCGTCTAGCTCCTCTTCTACAGACAGTAAAAATGCAACCGTTCGATGCCTTCTTTCCTCATCCTTAAATAAGGTTCTTAAACATTCTCGTAATGCAAATAAAAAATAACACAACAATATGTCAGAGCTTTCTATAGAGATACAAACAACAATATGTCTATAGATACAAACTTTCTATACAAACTATAGAGATAAGAATGAAAATTGCAGAGAGGAAAGAGCAGGGCTTCGTTTCTCTCTCTTGGATCATCTTCCTATGAAAACATTGCATCATAAGCTAGGAAATTAGACCTCCCATTTTACAGCTGCGATGAAAGCGATGCGGCTAAAAGTGACGATTAAAATCAGCATTCCGATCTTCTCTAATAGAAATCCATTTGGGAAATAAAATTCGGATGCACAGTAAATATACTTCGAATGTGAGATGAGATAACCATTGAACAACATATACTTGACTTCTACACCGATATACAAAACCCTCGTTCAATTGCACACCTTCAGTGGATCCCATCTGCACATTCCCGGAGCTCAAAAAAAAAAAAATGGAGGGATGGTTTTAACGTTGGGTCTCACGGATGCTGAAAGTACCAATGAGTTTTTTTTCCTTCAAAACTTCGACTATTTTAACTAAAGAAGTTTCTCTGCGCATCTTATGAGGTCAAGACGTGCGATAGGCTCGACCTCCCTTTCCTCCTCCAGTTCGCCACTAATCCATACCAGAATATATCCACATGACCTATGTTTAACTTCCTGGTGGCGTAGCAATGATGATCTAGATGGAAGAGGTCACAACAGCAAAAAGCGGAGAAATGAGTACGGAGAATGCGGAGAAAGCGCTGGTTTTAAGGAGGGGGAAGGGGTGGGGAATAGGTAAAATACACTTCACATCTTTCGAAGTAATGCCAGGGGTGCTAAACAATGGAACGGTGGAGACATCCAGGCATATTCACTTTGCAAGAAACATTCAAGTCATGGAATCTGATTCCAGTGATAATTTGGTACTTCTATGACTTTCGTAAATTACCAACCCCTCTACTTCCGACACTAAGTGAATATCAAAACAGAAAACAATGACCTTGCCGTTGCCCTCTCGAAAATGATCTTTTCCTATATAGTGCTCAAAATGAACCATATAAGAGACGAAAGGAAGCGTCTGAATCCCCAAATATGAAAAGATCCACGTGTAAACGAACTCGGAATTCGCCAAGCCTTGTGATAATACGTGCTCTGACGCCCGCTTCTTCGAGAACTTCGCGAACTGCCGCATCAGCGTCGTCCTCATTCTTCTCGATGCCACCTCCAGGTATCACCCAACGTTGCTCGTCCTTGCCGCCCGTGACGAGCAGTATCTGACGGCATTGGCCTTCACCTCGGGTACACACACCAACCGCTCTTAAGCGGAAACCATGCTCGTCGCGCTGACGCTCTCCATTTCTTTTGTGCATCGAACTCGTTTCGGTCAGCCGACTGCTCCAACGTCACCCACAACGCACCACTGCTCCAATTTGGCCACCACGCTGTTCAAATTGCTACACGTTGTTCTACCTCGCTCATTCTCTAAAAAAAGTTATGCATATCTAAATGGTGAAACGTCATTCTGCGGTAATTTACCTCCGGTAAACCTTCACGCAAAATTTATAAATGATAAAATAGCCTAAAGTTAGGTGGCGAATTACCCACAAATTACCCACAACACTCGACTAACCTTTATTTTTCTTCAATTTGGTTTTTTGTTCCCATTAAAAAACGCTTAATATTGCAGCTCTACGAACTTAACTGATGTAAATGATATTCTCATTAAACACAAAAATTTAGTTCATCTATTCAGTCAAATTAGCAGCCCTTCGGAAACTTCTTACCTCGTAAGAATAGATGAAAAACTACATGTATCGTCCCAGAGAAGGGGTGGGGGGAGGAGGGGTGGGAGGGAGGGGGGTGGGGCACGGGGCTACTTGCAAGCATTCTGGAGACACATATATTTCCCCCTATTGCCGGGAAAAGAAATTCCAAATACATATGTCGTTGTGCAACAATAATTGATGATAAAGGTGATCATGGCAGTTAAATGGTTAGAGCATTTGTTTGGAAAGTGAAACATTGCAAGTTCGACTCCGGTCTGGGGACAAGACCTTCAGTCTATTTTGGGAATCTTAATTCGAGAAATTCTCAACTTAGAAATACTAGTCGAACCAAAAGTACCCAAAATTAAATTATTTTTGCTACATTCCTATACTCCCAATAGTTGCCCAAAAAGGTAAATGCTACATTTTTTTCCCATAACCATTTCATTCAACGTCGATCTAACAATAACCATCGAATTATTTTCTCGTTCCTCAGGCTTCTTTGGAGATCTTATGCGTTGTCCAATAGTCCATGCATAATCACTAAAATACCTACTTCCATTGATATGTATAAATTTTAAATCGGAAATAAATGTGAAAAGAATATTTTACTCGTCTTAAACTCTTAGTTAATAATAATATAGCAGAAGTAAATGTAAAAGTAATGCAAAGCAAATTGTCGAATTTGATAATCATTGTCATTTATCTTTAGCTTAGAATAAAATATTAAAATAGTTGGAGAAAAAAAAACGAAAAATAAAAAATCACCGACCAATATCAATTGAATAAACAAAATAAATAAATAAATAAATAAATAAATAAATAAATAAATAAATAAATAAATAACAATCGTCCAATAATATCGAAAATCTTATTGACCGTTTTGTTATTTTCTTCACTGTAATAATATAGCTGCTAAAGTTGTATGAAATAATGCAATATGCCAATATTATACATCGTATACGATCGATACAATTTTGAATTTTCCATCATATAATATTTTTCTCTTTAAAGTATTTAATTATCGAAAAGCGATAAAAGGGGAAATATGAGAGTATTACTCATAAATTATAGATGTAGAGTAATGTTGCATTAAGGGGTTGAAATTAATGGAAGTTAAAATTTGTACTGTGAAGAGTTATAAATGATTATGCGAAATCACTAGGCAAATAAACAAATTGTACTGCAATCGGGAATTTATTACTCAAGTAGATTGGGGAAATTGTGGGAGGGGTAGGGAGAGTCGTTGAAATAGTTGCTGCCAACAAAATTTAGGGCAATTTATTTACCCATATGGGAAACGCATAGGTAACTATGCATGAGGACGAGCTGAGTTCGATTCAGTTTGAAGGCTTTTATTGGATTCAATTGTAATCATATTTCAGTTGATGCCAACAAATAGCTGTAGGGTTTGACCACCTGGTAAAAAGATTTGTAAAGCTTAGTTGCAGTTAAATTAAACGACGTTCCTAAATGCATCTGGAGTAGAGAAAATATGGTCTAAATAGAAGGCAGATACTCTCAGTAAAAAAAGGGTGATCTGAATCAAGAAAATAGTTTGGATCAATAAAGGGGTGATCTGAATCAAAGAAACAGTTTGGATCAATAATGGGGCGATCTGAATCAAAGAAATAGTTTGGATCAATAAAGGGGTGATCTGAATCAAAGAAATAGTCTGGATCAATAAAGTGGTGATCTGCATACTGGCAGTCATGAAATTTGCATACAGTCTATTACAATAAGCATAAGACTGACTATTCATTTCATAGTTAGAGTCAATTGCGGTTCCATTAGAAAGTGATGTGTATGGCTGCTGTTGAAGTACTTCATAAACATTGTGGAGTATCCACCAGCTTGCCCATTAGACCAATTTTCTATTCATCTCTATAGCTTCTGACGCCTCTTTATAGACAGTGTTTATTCAGTCATCATGCTGTATCATTGTACACTGAGATGGATGGATCGTTTTTTCATCGGTTCGTAGAGTTTCACCGCAGCACATATTTTCAATACGTACGTATATTGAGGTGGGCGGAAGGATTACGAAAGAGAGAGGCTTACGCTGTTCGCATGTTCCTGATCATACGTCCTAAGAAAAACAGGAAGAAAGAGTGAATAATCGAGCTAAATTGGTTGGGAGGAGGGGAGGGGGGGAGGTAGGGGGAGGAAGAAGCTGCGTTTAGGGAAATTTTAGATTCCCTCTACTAGCGTACTGTAATCTTCTCACAATTTTTTTCACAATTTGCTTGCAATTTTCGAAGCTGATATGCCACTACGATACACAACATGGCTTTCGCGTGTGACGCTTGGAGATAATGGCTTATAGGCGACAGGAATTGCAGCACATTTTTGAGAAAGACGTATTTTGGGGGAAAGGGGAGGGGTTATGAACAGAGTTGACCTAATCTATAAACGAGAAATACAGTACACAATGAATATAGCCACCACACTAATGTCATATGGTCTCAAGTCTACCAGTCCTTGCCACTACTCAACTCGTTAACAAACATGCTGATGCTGACGATCTCACTCGCTCGCATCCGCTCGCGTTGCAGCTCTCCGTCTCTCTCTCTGTCTATTTTCGATGCGCGCGCTGAGCGGTGCCTGCACTGAGTGCCTGCACCTCTGTTCGCTGGGATTCTGTGGTGTTGTTGCACGGTGTCTCTGTGGTGTGAACCGGGATGGTGAATGGCCAAGATTAGTGGATGGCCAAGATTAGTGGATGGCCAAGATTAGTGGATGGCCAAAAACCGGGATGGGTGGCCATCTTGTGGTGTAGTTTCCTCTCTTTTTTGCGCCCAAGAATGTGAGAATGCGCACTCTTTATCGTTCACTTGATGCCATCTAGTTATGGACACATGCCACTCCAACATACCCTATTTTTCTTAATGTTGCAATTACGTTTGCTTCATTTTCTTTACATGCCGTTGATTTTTATTCATAGTGATCTGTAAAATGTGTCGGTCCGTGTTAAATCCAGCCCCGGTCCCAGGTGTTTTTAAAACGATCATCATGTCAAGACTGGAATCGGGTTTGATCCACGCCACGTGGTTATAGGTTAAATCCGGGCTCGGTGCTGGTTTAGATCAGGACCCAATCTAACACAAACCCAAAACTAATCAAAGGAACACTCAAAGGGTTAAAAGTATAGGTACAAACTCTTAGAACGAGGATTTAAGGTAATCAGGTTGAAGCAAAACCGAAGTTATACCACGTCTTGCTGTTGGACAGGCGAGCAAACTAGTAAAAAGCAAAGTTTTGTTGATGTTTCAAGTGGTGCGCAACACGTGCAGTAAGCGCGCATTGTGCACATTTACGCTCGTGCAAATGCGACGACGCAGTTGCAGCTTCTCCCTGATGTCAAACCTCGTGGAAGGGTGCACTTCATTTTGGTTTTAGAGTGGTGCCAATGGGATTGCGAAATATCCACCAGTGAACTTTCGTGTCGTTTAGCGTTGTATTTCAGTTGAACTTTATAGGTGCTTGCTTGTCGTTAGCTGGACCTGAAGCCATTTTTCATTTGAATTCATCGAATGAGTGTCCCCCCCCCCCCCCCCCTTCCCCCTTCCCTCTTCTGTTACCTCGGACCATATCGACCTCGATGCTCGAAATGATGTAAGAATACCGCCTTTGTATTTAGTGCCGGATAGGTGATATCCTTTCCTGAATATCGAAAAACCTTGAACCATGACCTTTCAACACTTTTCACTGCACTTAATGATCTCTATCCTTTTCTTCACTCTTGAGAGTCACGTCATCACCGAAATGGAAATCGCCATTCTTTGGGAATTACTTTCTCCTTCTAGATGCCTCTTTTAAAATCCCTTCGTTTGATCAATATAATCACCAACCACCTCACTTAGTAACCACAATATCGTTACCTAATAATATCCTATACCTGCATCCCCCCCCCCTCTCCAATAAACCCCCATCTTACCCTCTGGTGGCATGTCACTTTGAAACGTTTTGTAGTGGAGTATTACGTGGCTTTGGCGTCAGTGCTGCATGCTGCTTTGGTAGCTTGCCTTCAGACTTAATTATCTGCATGCTTTTGCGCTTATAACTTATCGATTAAGCGTCGAAGGTGCTTCACACCAATATCCAGCAGTTTGTTCCGCTTGACCTTCTGTTACATAAGGGATGAGGATTCAACTTTCCCGCTTATGTCAACCCATGATTTTGTCGTCAATGCTATAATCGGCAATCCATTGTTTCGATACTTGTTTGTCCACTTTTTTCTTGTTAATTTTGCAGTTGTTGAATATGTTTTTAAACCGATATTATGTAAAGAATACGTTTTTACTGAACTAACAGTGAAATCGATGCGGAAAGTAGCACAAATCGATAGCTTTTATTTGTGAAGCATCATGGTTTATAGATGTTTGCGACATTTCTCTCTTGTCCAGTCGTTGTGGTCAGTGGTCATCTGACAGTAACTTATTTGCTTATTGCATGACAATTAAATTCATCGTTTTCAGTTATCACGCTTCACCAAGAACATCTCATCGTTTTCTTTAATACCGAAGAGGTCGGGCTACTTCATTACACCTAGGTTTAATTAACGGTCTTATCACACGTTTAACCTGACTTTGTGGAGTGTACCGTGCAGCTCTTAGAGAAGTGTTAGCTCATACACCATTTCGATTCGCATAGGAAGTGTTGACTTTGCAACGAAAACTTATTTGCTGTTGAATTCATTTTTATTATAAAGGATTTGAATACCCAAAATAATTACCCTAAATTTAAATACCCTAAATACTCACATATTCCCAACCTCGAAATCCTGGCGTGAAATATTGCAGCAATATTTCTTCTTGTATACCCATTCGGCATTCGAAACTCGTACCGCTTCATTACCATCATTGATTGGTCTTTTGTCATAGTTTTAAATGAGTGAATCACTTCGCAATAATTAACAACAATACAAAAATTCTTAGAATATAAGTCTGCGTGATGTGCTTCTCCATTTCCTTTTTTTTTGAATGAAAGCATGGTGTTCAGAAGAGACAATCATGAGAAAGACGCTTGCGTAGCGCCGCACAGAGCCGCGCACGCGTTCGTCTGTTTAACCTTGAGCCGGACCCGAGAGCGGCCCTCATCACAACATCACAACGATTTGTGAAGTTGTCTTCTCTCTATAATCGTTATCAAATCCCTTATGCAATAATCAGGTGACATCGTGTATTTATTTAAAGTTTAAAAGATGCCCAAAATTTTTTAAAATATTTTTTGCGGGTTTAAAAAAAATGAAATATCTTATCCATTCTAGGCGGAAAAATCCATCTAAAGCCTTTGACGATAGGCTGGTGAAGCAGGTTATCCGTATTGCAAATCCACTAAACATTTTGGAGCGGTGTAACTCCATTGATTAGAACATTGAGAGGTATTAGGTGCGTCGACGTTTGTTGCCTTACAGCAGTCAGTTGCTTCAAAGGGGATCATGAATGATGTGACGTTGTATCGTTGAACATTGCATTCATATGTTTATTTGAAAGTTTTTTTTTCTTAACGTTCGTTGCGTTCGATTTTTTTTTTTGGGGGGGGGGGGGGGGGGATTCGTTTTTGATTACTTTATTCAGATGGAAATGGAACACTATCAGCTATGAATCGTTAAGTGGGCAATACAACAATTAACTCGTCGATCGTTTCTTCCGTAGACGTTTACGCATGCCGGTAAACTATGTTTTTACGCTTCTTTAGTTATTCGTTCATGGAAGATCTTTATCTATGGAATTTTCGATGATTGTTGAGCTGCTTCAGAAGAAGTTTCATTCAATTTCTAATTGTTTTCATTTTCGAGTCCTCAGAGTATGAGATAAACTTTACTGTTGATGTCGCCTCATTGTCCGATGTCTTTGCGTTCATCGTTCGTTTAGTTGATGCTGGATTTTTGGTTGTCGTAATCGTGTGCCTCTTCTTTTGTTTGGTTTTATGTTTTGAGCGTTGTTCACTTTACTTGCGAAAGAAACACTTCACTGGGTAGATAGTATTGTTCGATTGGTTGTTTTTTGTTAGTGCATCTGCTAACACTGTCAGATGACTAACAATGAAACAGTTATTATGTGTATTAGACACATCGCTACAATGAGAGCCGTTAAGTGTTTTTTAGGAGAAGGGGAAGGAAATAAACCTTTACCTGAGAAAATATACGAACATAACCTCTGGAGGTAATGCAAGTGCAACGACTAGTGTATAATAATGTGCTCGAAAAGGTGCGCAATATTTTACGCAATCGTAGACTATGTAACGCTTATCTCGGCTAGTAAGTATGCAGTGGAGGTGGTGATGTTGGTTGGTACTCAAGCCATGATGTTCACTACGCTTGATATTGCAGTAATGTTTCAAGTGAGAGTGCTGTTGCGAATATCCAGTTGGAAAATACCTGGTCTGTTTAGATAAATGCCTATGTTTCTTTGTACCTTTTGATGGAATGATTTTTGTTTCCTTATTTGATATTTGATTGGTTTAATGACTGCTGCAAGTGGTGATTGATTGGAGCATCTCGACAGAGGGTGCTTATGCATTTATCGGAGGTGATTTCCTTGCATTTCGATTTACGTATATCCTCGAAGTGAGATTATTTTCGTCCTTCTAAACAATACGACTGCACCTAGCAAGCGGTGATTTGACGCTTGCAGTCCAACGTTTTATTTTTCTTATAGGTTTATTCTACGTATGTTAATTAGGACTATCAGTTTTGTACGGCTTAAACGTTCGCATGGATTTAGGATACGTACAAGGTATTGTTTCTGGAACTCTTTCGCGATCCACTTCCTTCCTTTTACCATCCCCTATCTGCAATTTCGGAATTCTTTGCGAAGTACAGCGACTTCACCATCCAATCACTGGCCAGGAGGTACTGAATTTACACTCTCACAACCATTTTGCAGCCAATTTTTCAGCATCGGTGTTCGGCTGGTTGCGATTGTAGAGGTGTGGCGTTTACAAGATGAGCATGGCAGCCTATCAGAATGACCACGGAAGTTACTTGTTGTCGGTGCCAAGCGGCAGTACTTCCAGCGGCACTGCTCCACCACGTACCCATTCTGCGCACATGTTGGGTACGCTTCCATCCGCCACCGTGCCACCAGTGCAAAGTATGCCATGTGCCACTGTGCTGCTACCCGCGAATGCAGTTAGTTTTTCAAAACTTTTTATCTATTCCATGCTAGACTTGTTCGTAGAATCGATAGACTTTTGTTGACTGTTGTGAGCAGCAATCTGAACTTCCAGGTTTAATTTCTGCTGCAATAGAATGTCCTGGTATAGGATCACGGAATCATCTGACTTCTCTTTGGTTGATAGACGCTTTTTAAATTGGTTCCATAGTTTGAGTGCAGTGCTGGGCATAGTAGATGCCATCAGTCGTTGTGCAGTGCGCTAGCTGAGCTGGGTGGTAGTAGATGCAATACATCACACGCCACTTGCCTGCGTAATACATCCTTACAACGCATATAGAAGTCGCAATCGATGTTTAAGAATATTAGCGTTGCTTGTTGTATTTGAATGGAAAAGTAGACACCGATTTGTCATGGTTTATTGAAGTTTGAGTTAATATAAAGGGATGTCGCAATGCTAAGTAGTTTGCGGTAATAGAAATACACAAAAGGCTTTCGAATGGAAAATTACCTGGTTGTTTAGTTGCTAGATTTAACTTTGCAGTGCTCGTTTTCTCTTCAGGTGTTGCATATTCTTCTTGGAATATTTGATGTGATATTACATAAGGTGCTCTAATGGAGCTTATTAGCTTGGAGGAGCTTACTACTTGCGTTGCGTTTGATATGTAAATTTAGTTAGGTTTGGGGCAAAAAGAAGAAACCCGGTCGTACAAAGTGTTGGTCGTTCGTTACGAGTGATACCTTTTGCTAAAAAACCAATTACTGATTTCCAGGAATATTTTCATGAAATAATTTCTTCAAGGGAATTGAGAAATACGAGTACCACAACAATATGAGATAGGGATCTTCATTTTAAGAAACTAGAACCGCAAAAATAGGAAATTCTAGAGATGAACGGCTTATGTTTTTCAGTAAGCGTTATCAAACGAAATGCCGATGCATCAGAGTTTTCATAGAATCGCCCACAATTTTCTAGCTTAAGTGTTAACAAAATAGATCCTTAAGGAGAATCAATAAACTTTTAGCTGCCTCTGCCTAGAATTCCATAAATCTACCTCTTTGAATTCTAGTAGCACAGAATTCTTCAAGTTCTTCTTGACGATTGAAATGAATTCTTGAAAATACATTTGGTATTAATTGATCGCTTAGGTTTGTAATTGATCCACTCACACGTACATGCCCCATCGCTCACTTTATTAAATATACAGTAAAGTTCTGATTTTTTTTTTGTTTGTTTGTTTGTTTGTTTTTGCAGTCATCTGTGAACATAAATAAACCTACTTCCTCCTCCCCTTCCGCGCCTTTTCCAACTTTTTCATCCAGAAATTCTCAGAAATCAAGCACGTTTTGCTCGATAGTTTTGCAGCAATTTGAATTATCCAACATTTGCCTTCTTTATACGTAAGAAAGCACCTGTAGCCAATGTTAATGCGGTGCACGTTGTTTTGAAAGTTAAAAGAACATTGCTTGTTCTTTTTTTTGTTGTGCTGAAGGCTTTACTTTTGTATATCTCGTGGGATGCTGCACATTTTCTTTGCAGCGATTAGGGCGATATGAAGACTTCCTTCTCCTGCTTTTCTTCACACTTTTGTTTAGCGCGATTTGCATTTTTTTTATAGATCAGAATGTGCTTCTTTTCTTTCCCTCCTACTGTCATGTGGGGGGGGGTGAGGGTAGAGGTCATAGGGAAGAGTAACTCGTCATTCGCCATAGATGACTACACATAAAATACTGTTCATTAGTCTATATTTACAGGGTATTAATTCGAATGGTATGTCACTTGTGAATGGCGATAGCACGCTTGTCAGTGGACTGCTGTGTACGCCGCACTCATCGGCTAGAAACCAGCAAGCTAGTGTTCCATTCGACCAATACAGATCGGTTCGTTTAAACGCCATATTTGACTGATTGTGCTTATAGATGAATGATTGATTAGACCTTGTGTTGTTCTCTTTTAGTATGTTCTGTAGAGGGTTGAGCCCATTTGCATTTCATCCCGAGACACTCACAGGTCCTCTATTTGCTGCTGTATACTGAACGGAAGTCGAGGACTTGCTGATAACATGGTGAAGTCGTTTAGTCACTAGTAGCCTATAGATTTCGCTGCTTAGATGACATGTACTGAAGAGAAGAAAGCCAAAGCGAACGGGTTGAAAAGTGCGAATAAAGAAATATATGCACCATCTTTGGCAATAAAGGGTCTTACTGAATCGACCTTTGGAAGTCTCAAATTTTAATGAAGACAACGCGTTTGGACCGAAGAAATAGACTTGAATTTATCTCATGCAGTTAATATGACTTGAATTAATCTCATGCAGTTAATATATTTCTGTGATTTCAGAACATGCCACGTACCTATTCAACGCCACTAGTCTCAATGCAATCGTCGCATGCGTTTCCTTTTAGTGAGGTGGAAGTGCCTCGTAGCAATGCCCTCTCTCTCAATGTACCACTAAGGGAGGAAGAGGCGGAGCCGATCATCCAACTTCCTGCTCGGGTACTTCTCGATCTCTTTCGTCTAAGGAAATTAGGAGAGGATAATCGGTAGCAGATGTAAAACAAAGTTTTCTACTCCTGTTCAAGTGGTACTATATAAAGCATTCACATGTCTCTTATTATAACTGGGGGCATATGCTGGATTTTTTATCGATTCAGACAGTCCATCGCCTGCCACTTTCAAAGTGGCGATTAAAATCGTCTACAGCCTTTTTTGTCTTTCCATTTCATCTAGATGAGCAATTCGCTAATGGCATTGCTAGTTGCTGATGTTTTTCTTCATTCATATGCAGAGGTGGTAGTTTGTAAAAACAATTTTGCAGACAGGTAACGGTCAAAACGAGCTCATCAAAAATGCACCTCCCTCAACGAGTACGGCGAATTCGCACGAGCAGGACGAAGAATCCGAGCCCGATGGGGAAATTGACATTCAGGTTGCGTTTATATTTACACTATTCGTATATTTCGACGTATTTCTTCGAGGGTGAACTCACTGATCGAGAACAAATGCACTATTATTATTACGTCTCAGCATCCTTACATATAGCTTATAGAGTCATTATGAGGTTACTAAGAAGAATATAGGAATAAGCATCGTAAGTGAGATATCCATTTCGAAACCAGTCGCAAACAACAGACTAATTTTGGGCTAAGATGGCAGCCAGGTGAGGGGAATAGGGCATGAAATGAGGAAAGAAGAGACAAAAAAACAACTTCATCTCCACCATTTATCATCTGAGGTTGCAATAGAAGGTGAGAATTGGATGAACACATCTTTCAAATAATATTTTATAATATTTCGAGGCAGATTATTAGTAATGCAAAAAACTACTCATTGTACATCAACTATGTTGGGTGTCATTCATTTTCACACTCGATTGCAATGCAATAGGCGTTCATTTCACTCTACTTAAGCTAAATTTATTGTTGTATTGAGAATTGGTCGTTGTTTGGTCGTAAAATTTTCAAGACTGCTTTTCATTACACTGAAAAAAAGTCACATATAATTGCTAATGGAGCAGATTTTTTTCCATTATTTTCATTCACATAGGAATCCATACAAAGGAAGATCCATAAAAGTTGGTCGTAATGGAGTGATGGCTGCTCTCGACAATGTGAACTCAAAACCTCAAAAGGCAAGCAGCAAAGACGTGGGCATTTCAGTGACATTCACATGATATATTCTAGCGGTGAGTGTCGAATCCTTTCAGAGGGAATCTTTGCCTATCAAAGCACCCTTGTGCTGTTTATTTCTCACTGTCAGTCTTCTTAGCTTTACAGATACGGAATGTTGTGTGTACTTATACACTGCCTTTACACATCGATCTTCATCGTGTCGCACTAAACTGCGGCAATGTGACGTTCGACCGAGGACGCGGGGTACGTTTACAGTTCATATCTGATATTTTATATGACGCGTTTTGCCTGTTTGCCTTTGGGTGACGCGGGGTTTCTTCTCACCTCCCCTACTTAACATCTCCTTCTGGTTCTCTTGGAAATTCCAGGATCTTTGTTGCCTGTTAAATGAGCGTCCGGGTTTACAGGTGCTGCTGAAACAAAAGCGGAACCCTTTGTGCTACGTGAAGGTCTACAGCTCGGGCAAGATATACATCGTCGGCTGCCGAAGGTTCACTTTTCTTTTCTCTCAGAAGCCCTAGTAGAATACAAAGTGAGTTAATACTGTGCGACCACAGGTAACACTTCAAAACATATCTGCATTGGATGCTCAAGCAACTATAAAATATCCTTGCAGACATATAGCGGGGGAAGGGGAGGGGGTGGTGGGGGAGTGTGAACAAAAAAAGATCAGAATAATATTTGGAACAGCATGACGTGAAAGTATGTCGGTCTCGTAACAAAATCAGAAACTGTGATTCTTGGGCGTCATTCATTTTCTACTATCTGGTGCTTGCACACATCTGAATGCTTGAGCAAGACACTGGAATCATTATTGTAGGAAATCGGTGAATGCGCTTGTTGCATATGGTATTAGTCTTTTTCTTTCTCGAACTTTTCTCTTTGGTCTGTTTACTTTACTGTTCTGTGAAAAGTAATTTCAGTTTAAGCCGATACTAATATGTAATTTTGAAGCTTTTATTAATTCGACGAAATGTTGCTTTAAATGAGTGATTATTTCAGTGAAGCAGAATGCAAGCGCGCTGCTCGAGGCGTGGCCCGTATGGTACAAAAGAGCATGGGCAAGCAAGCGGACGTAGTTCGAATACGAAATTATCGTATTTGCAACGTGCTTGCCACCTGCAAGATGCCGTTCGGCATCAAAATAGAAGAGGTAGACGTTTTGAGCTCATGAGTGTCCTGCCACGATGTAGTAGCATTTCACTCATTGTTGTTCATTGGGTTTTGTTTTGGTCTTGCTGATGTAGTGTTATTGCTTTGCAGATGGCCCAAAAATATCCGGAAAACTCGGACTACGAGCCTGAGCTGTCGGTGGGTCTGGTGTGGAGGTCGGTCGATCCTAAAGCTACACTACGTATCCATACCACCGGAAGTATCACTGTAACGGGAGGTCTGTTTTTACTAGTTGTATCATAATGGTTGCATTTGTATGATTGGTCTTTTAACTCTCGCCATTCGTAGAGTAAACATTGTGACCCTCTGGTCTCGATATAAAAGTTATTGCGTACATTATCTTCTTTATGGAAATGGAACTTGTAGGCAATGTTTCGTTTGAGTATTTCGTAATTAACGGGGAAAAAGTGGAGCTCATCAAAGGAAGATTCTTTTGGGGAAAGGAAGGGAAGGGGGGGGGGGCAAATACTCAGTTCTTGACCATAGAGTTTTGTTGTCCAGTTTCTTATTTTTCTTGAATATAATTCCATCTGTAAGGTGTTGAAACATTGCTAGTCGTTTAACTATGTCGTATACCTCAACTTCCAGCTGGGTACCATACTCGTGTGGCGCATTTGACTAGCGTTGTTGAACTGTTGATTGCCGAACGAATTAAGAACATTATTGTAGCACTGTCGGAAGCAGACGTTATGAAAGCAATCGAAGTGATTTATCCAATCTTGCGCGAATTTCGCTGCGCTTTTCGTTTGCGTGACGATGGTTTCGGCGGCGCAAAGCGGTCACAGCTAAGGAAACGCCGCCCATCGCGTAGTCAACCTATCATTTCGGCTGCAGTTGCCAAACGTCAACGCAATCTTCAGGTTGTTTTTTTTTCTCACATTTTGAACTGTTTTACAGCAGCTCTAGTTTACAGAGAAGCCCAGATCATGCGTTTTCATATTTTTTTCCTGTCATAGTGGCACTTGTTGAGTTTTGACGCTGTACGATAGGGTCGCCTTTCCGGAATGCTTACTGAAGTTTCGCAATCTCTTTTGGTTAGTTTTTGGGGTAGTAATCCATGTGCTCCGATAAACGATATTTAATTTCCATATGCCCGCGCACCACGTATATCAAAACTCGGTACCTACTCGTTCGCAATTGCTTGTTTCCTCTCAGCCAGGATCAGTGTAAGAATGAGGATGCTGGCAAGCCGTTGAAAATTTTCATAATACTGTGCACAGTGATATATTTGTCGCGAGCATAACTGACAATGCCGAGAAACAGTTGTGGGAATGCTTTGAAAAATGCTTGACTTCTATCACCGATATTGCAGCTTCGAGGTTGCGTCCAGTGTTCGTCAAAAAAGCAGCGCGTCTGAATGTAGGATTAAGTTGCAACTTCGGGAGAGAATTGAGAGGAGAATTACCAATTTCAAACTGCTCTGTTGTTAAGATGCGTCTACAGACAGCAGCTGCATGAGGAAGATGTTTTTGAAGGCCCAAAAACCTCAAGGCTGCATCTCAAGCAGTTTTAGTTTTCGCTTCGTTTTCGCCCGAAAAGACTCGAATATATAGACCAATAACTTTAGCAGTGTGGCCAGAGGTGGAGTATTGTTGTCACCCAATAGAAATGGTTTGTGTTTGCAGAGCGCACGAGTAGAGGAGCATTCATCGGGTGTGATTGGAAATCGTATTTACTTCAGCGATGAGGAGGATGAGATGCTCGAATATTAGACTACAGAACTACCGTACTCCTAATGTATGTGTGCATTTTTTATTTATTTAAGTTTAAAATTTAATTCGAGCATGATTGACGTTGTTCAGTTGCCTATTACTGCAATTACTTATTTAACGTAAAGCTCATCGAATCGTTCAGCTAAGCCGTTCTTTTGCATTTAGGTGAAAGAAAGAAAATCGAATAAATCGTTCAATTGGAGTGCCCTTGTTTAGTAATGTTGCTGTTTTTGAATTCTTTTTATTTGCATTGCTCTATGTAAAATAGCAATGGGAAGCTGAGAAGGAGGAAGGCACTTAGCTCTGCGTCGTCGTTCCCAATTGCTGTAAGAAAGAAGGGGATGAGCGAAAAGCTTTCGTAAATGCAAATGCTATGAATTCGTGCTTTTTCCACTTGCTTCCCTCCTTCCCATCACATATGCAGTATTCTGCTTAAACTCTTTGGGATATGTTTTGTTAAGGAGAATGAAACAAAGGAAACTGCGTTATACCGGTGTATTTCGATGTTGTTCTTTCAGTGTTGATTATTCGCTAATGGATTGCTTTTGTGCTTGGAGTGTACAATTGGCAGCTGCGCTGGTTTCCCAGTTGGTCTCTAATGAGGCGCCGCGTGATGCAACTTGTTACTCCATTTAGCTTGTGCTTTCAACCGACTTATGCTCAATGCTGGCTGTTGCAATTGCTTGGTTTGTTTTGTTTTGTTTGTTTTTTTTTCGACTGATATTTTAGCGAAACTACTTAATGGATGGCGGTGGCTAATATAGGGCATCTGAGGACGACTATTTTTGTGAAGATTTCCCTAGTTGGTGGCAAGAACTTTCAATCGTACTAACGAGTCAGAGAGCTGGGCAGCATAGATCAAAGGGAATGCATACACTTGCGCCATAGACACCAGTAATGTTCAGCGGGTCATGTCTACGCTTAGTAACCAAGCACATTTCGTCTATGTTCTCGTCGGAGCCCCCATCATCTTCCATTAGAAAAAACGTAACTTTATGATTGCGGCGCTTCCTGCTTATGACTCCATTTTCCCGAGGGTATGGCGGGGCATCTGAAAGTGTGCAGGATGTACGGATTACGCAAAACCGGTGAAAGTAGGCATCAGGAAACCAAATGCATCAGATATATTTGCGCTGCTTTGCTTTCACTTGAGTGACAGGGTGGAATGTGACTTTAATTTTGATGTGTCTTGTTAACGTAACAAGTGGGATCTATAAGCAGGGGCGTAGCAGCTGTTCATTTATTCGCATTCATTCATTCATGCATATGTTCCATGTGTTATTGTGTGAGTTGACATTACTTCCGCTTGTTCGCCCATCCAACAGGTCTTCCCGAAGCGATAAGAAACGGTAGGGAAGGTAGTAGTATGGTTGATGTGCTGTTTTCTTTCACGGCTTACTGTTCCTATTTGTTTGTCATTAGTCAACAATCAAACTGATGGCATATTCTTGATATTGGCCGAGACCTCAATGATGTTCCTACACAATTTTAAAATTCAAAGTATCGGAGTGTCAAGCAGGATTGTGAGAAATTCACCACTGAGAGCGAAGTTATTGGCGCTGTTTTATATAAGCGCCGCTGTTCTCCAGGGAATATGTCGTCGGAATGGTTACGACGTTTTTTTTAAATAATTTCTATTCAGCCTATTCAAACAAATCATGGGTAGGAGTAACGACATTAAACCGCTGCGTATTATGCGATGATGGCAGGCTTCTGAATCTACTTTGTTGAAGAAATACTTGACTCATTGACAGAATGCTAGAAGTTTTGTGGCGACTGTCCGACGTCATTTTGGGTGGACTTTGTTTAAAAGTTTTTAATGCCTACCTCTATTTAAATAATATATGGTGGTATCAGAGGTTCTGTTACGAGATTCGGTTAACGATTATTAATCTGAAATGTCCTGAGGACGGGGGAAAGGGGAAATCTTGTCTTCCGCTCACTTAGGTTTCAAGTTCTTTGAATTTCACTGATTTTTTTCCATCAAACTTGTTTTTTTTTTGTTTATTTATTTTTTGTTTCAACACGAGCAGAGAGTGTTCTCCTTTATGAGTGAATGATCTGCACGATTTCTTGAACATAACATTGGCGTGCTAATTGCTCACTGAAATAGATACTCCAACAGTAAGGTAGAATATATGTGCTGCCTTATATGATACCGAAACGAAACGCCGCTGTTGGAAATTTTCTGGTCATAGTTTGCGGTAATAGCGTGATCGTTAGTTATCATACTTAAGTACACCACTGAGGTTTCATGTAACCCAGTGTGTGAATGAAGTAATCAATATGGGTTGTCGTGCATGTAAATTTGTGCTTGAACATTTGTTTTAATTGTCAACATTGCACCGTGCACACACCTCTAATCAGAACGAGATGGCCGGTTCAATTGCAAACCGTGTGGGCGTTGTAATTTATGCGGTTTCCTATCTTTGCAAACATCGCAATCGGGATTCACAGAGTTAATGATTTGGGTTGGCGCAAATGCGCTTTGAATTGAATTTTGAGGCGATTCGAGAGAGGTGCCTTTGCGTTCTGTGTATTGTGTGATCGAGGAAAGGGCATCACTTGACAAGCTGGGAAAATCGTTATGTTTTGCTGTAGTGTTTTCTATTTTCGCACTTTGCCATCTTGCTGCACATTGGCTTCATTTGATGCTGTATTTTTATTACCATGTTGTCGTTAGTGCTGTGAATATTACTATCGTTGAAAGCTGTTAATTTTGCTGTTCTCTTATTTCTATGCTTCATTTCATCACATATTTCAAACATTTGTACGTGAAAGCTGTGGAATATTTTGGTTGCAGATTTGATGTGTAAAATTATTCTTATATATAACTGTTGACTCTGAACTATAGTCGAGGAGCCATTTATGAGGGCGGATGTTTGAAAGAGAAATCAAAATGGGGAATAAAGATAACATCTAGCTTGTAGGTTCGCTTACTCAAGGGGATATACTTTTTTCCTTGAGAACTCGCCTATGACGTTCAGCTCTGAACAGCGCCAAACCGAAATTCGCTTGTTCTGATGTTTTTCTAAAGTCGTGAACGAATTCAACTCATAGATGGAGATGTCAAACCCTTGCAGCTCCCGCCAGTGGTATCCCTTCTATAGTCATTTACTAGTGCGTGGCAAATGCATACCCAGCAGCAGCTTGTTATAACTCTGCCCACGGCAGCTGCAACACTGTAGATCACGGAAAAAATTTATTTCGGCACGACAACTTCATCAAAAAAAAAAAATGTAGCTCAATGCGTTCAACGGACCATCGTCTGTCTAACAGACGCTCATTGGCGTCAAATGTTATATACACATTATCGATGCCTACAAGGTGGAATGATAAAAACTTCTACCTTGTAGGCTCTTAAATTTTTTGCACTGCATGTGGATGAGGGAATGAAGTTTCTGACGGGAATGAAACCGTTCTGCGGGCGGCAAACATATTTGAAAGCGCTGAGCAATTATACAATTAAAGCCATCTTCCCTTTTTGCTTCACAGTGGCATACAAAGATAGGATGGCGGGGATAAAAATTTTATAATAATAACATAGCGTTAACTTGGTATTGGAGTTCAATAACTGATAGATCGATGAAAGGAAACTTTATACACCTCGAATTTCCCGGCTTAGATGAACCTTATCGCGGCAGCGAATGTTGGAGACATTTTTTTTTGCATGTTGTTCGGGGTTTAGGACGGCGATGCCACAACAGCGACCAACCTTTCCTTCACACAGTGGGAGAGGGGTTGTGGGAATCGTAGGATAAGGGACAGGCAAGAAGATCCAACGGTCTCGCCCCAGCACGCCGCCTGCAACGAACACCTCAACTGCTATACAACAAGGCAAGGAAGTAAGTACCCGACTGTCCCCAGTAGGTGTGACCCTATATCGTTACTACAGATGCTGCTTATGACATCATCACTATGTCGTCGTGAAACTGCACGGCAACGACTCAGCCTTCTTCCAATCTTCACAGTATTCAATGTCTAACTCAATAAAGTAAATCTTTAAAGCGCTTATAGCGAGAATTCCCTCAGACATACAAAGCTTTCATATTTTTTCTGACAATAGATTGGAATAGGTATTTGTTTCTGATAAATGCGACGTTAAACAACAACAAATATCACAATGGAACATAAACATCGCAACGAGTGAAATCAGCATTGCACAGCAAAATGTTACATCACGTTGATAACACTTCGGTAATAAATTATAAATGATTACTGCGAAAGAGAAGAGCTTCGTCGAGCAACATCAAAGGGAGGACCTCAGTGGGAAAAAGGAGCATCGCCACAGCATCAACTGCATGCAAATTTCGGCTACTATGAAAATACGATTGAGTATAAACGACATTAAACCCGCCTGTCCCATTAAACCCGCCTGTCCAAACAAACATTCAACAATGCGTTATCGAAACAGCGCTTTCAATCCCGCATATCCCCTCAAAAGTGGTAAGAAATTCTTAGCTGCAGCGAAGAGCTTGATGCTCACACGTGAAATGCCACCGGATCTATCAACTTCCATCAGCGAAAGCTACTTCATCTGGTTACTACTATTACATCTTACAAAGGGATCGAACCATTCTATATACAGCCTCTTCATTCGCAGTATTCACACCTAGAATAATTCCAAAAAAAACCCCTCTTCTCTCCCTCCCTCCCCCTTTCCCCCATTTCTTCAATAAAAAGTACAATTCCACAAAAAATTATACATCGAATTCTGCTAAACATTCATACACGTAACTGAATCAACTACCCGAATAGTTTATACGAGTGGAAACACAACAAATGAGAAAAAAGCTATGGCCATGAAGTCCTCACTTACGTATTGTTCGCACCGATCGTTGCCAATGAGGTAGTTCAAATGCGTAGTTTGTGCGATTTTATATTCTCAACGACATATTTCGTGAAACCACGTAAGAACTTCGGATATTCACGTTTGTAGATAACGCGTAATGCCGAACTCGGCACCCATCCACCAGGGTGTACTGCAAACATCATACATTCTGTGCGACTGTGCTTAAAGGACCGTTGACTGTTCCGAAAGACAACCCCAACAAAGACAACATACAGCTATTAGTTAATGCCTGGAACTCCGGCAAGTTTCTGCTGCTTAAGCGGAACTTTCCGGAATAGTACAAAAAAATATTCGCAGCATTGCAAAGTTTGTTATGAAATGTCGAATGCATTTGACGAATGATGTTAGCAAAACGGCCTGAAGACCAGTAGCAAAACGATTGCTACTCGTCTAGAAATGATTCCCACAAATGATAAATGAACCTAATTTTCTGGAAAGTGTCACCCTCGAATGCTTGAAATCGGCCAATCAATCCATAAAAAATATGCTGGAATTTAGCTTCCAGTTAAACTAAATGCGATATATTATATTTTAGGACCTCAGAGATTGTCACTTTTTTCATAAATAATGAATGAATTCCAACGAAAAAATATGAAAAATCAAATAAATTTTCATTAAAAAAAGACGTTAATGCTGAAATTCGTCATAAAATCGAAAAATATTTCCCACATCAATTAAGAAATTTCTAATTGCGATATGTATATGAAAAATGCGAAAGAAAATACCTTGAGCGACATAAATAACCCGGCAGAAAACATCATCACGAGTCAATAGGTGTCGAGCCTTCGTATGGCCCTCTTTGACGATAGTTTCGCATACCATCGCTATAGTTAATCCAACACGCACATTGCCAGCATTTTGCAACTGTATACACAAATATTTACACATCGAACTTTCTTTTGCGATTATTGCTTCATTGAATCATAAGTGACGCATTCAACCGCTGGGTAATTTAAACACTCATCCGGCACATAACGCCCTAATAATATTGCCAGCAAAAGGCTTATTCTTGCTCCACATGGCCGCTGAGCTCGAGAGTTGCAAAGAGCAAGGAAGGTGGCGTAGGTTCGACTCTCTCTACCCCTTTCATGTCATGGAGGATCCGGGAGGACTGCAGACAAGCGAAAATCCTGTAGCGTTAGCTGCAGAACAGAGGCATACTCGAGAATATTTGGTCGGAGCTGCTAGGTGCAATAATATTTTGAAGATAAACTGGTCACAAGTTTGGTGGTTTTGTGTTAGAAAATATCAGTGAACGCACGCAAAGCAAGCATGCCGTGATATAGACTGATACTAGCAGCTTTTTTCTCCATTCTTGGCTGTAACACACTGAGCAATGGTCATTCGGAGACGTCGACAGCTTACCGGGCCCAAGTGGGCATTAAAAACGTCGTTCAATGCGGAGTTATAAAGCTATCAAAACAAAGGCTTTTGGCGCTTTTCAAAGAAAATCATATCAACAAAAGTATAAATGTAGGTATAATAAGAAAAAAAAACCAACCGGAACATCAGGGCGTTCGCAGTCATGATTGCATACCATAAATAGATCAACAGCGTCAGGGTCCTTATAACCATTCACCTGACGCACATGCGACCAAAACAATGACTCACGTTGAGCGGCCGGCCACACCCTCTTGTGTACCTCAAAATATTTCATTCATCGACAATGAAACAATGACCACATGTAAACTTGTTTTATTTTTACTCACTCCCACTTCAACCACTATCCACTAAGTCTCGTAGCTTCTGTTCCAATTGGCAAGCATTTTCGAATATTTTTTATTACTCTCCATAAAGAATTAACGTTTCAGAGAATGATTCGTCGATGCATTTGTCGAATATCCAATACCCTTCATGTTAGTGAGCAAAGGGGATACAGGAAATTTCGTCGTGATGAGTTTTAATGAATAACGCTGAAGCAAGACTATCCAAAAAAAAGCAACTGTTTCTCAACAGGTCGAACTGGATACGCAGAGTCGATTTAGTGATCAGAAAATATCTAAATTATTTGAATGATAACCTGATGAATGACCAAAGTATCCGCTGATATTGTTTCGACAACATTCACCATCTCAACGGTTTCTGAAAACAACTACTTGAAATGAAATGAGCATCGCTCTCTCGGATACATATATGCAGAGACACTCACAGACACAGACACAGACACTCACAGACTCACTCACAGACACAGACACAGACACTCACAGACACAAACACAGACACAGACACGAACACAACCATCCGCCTGTAATTCACTTTACCAAGTCAAATCTGAAACTAGCACAAGAAATCAGATCTGAAAACGTGTAAAAAAGCCACAGTTCGTGAAAGAAGACTGTGATTTTTTATAATATCAAAGATATTTGTATCATCGAGTGATGCTAAATCAACAACAATCTTCTAATCTCACATCACACTTCGGCAGTGAATACGTACTTGTTCCAAAACAATTGTTTCCCTTCATCCCTCTATTTATAAATAAACTCATATTGTAAAACAAGAATCGATCAATAAATTACAAACATTAAAATGCTGACAATATACAAATGACCCGTGTTGGTATCTTTTATCATTTTCGTTCCCCATCTCTCCATCGAAAAAAAAAAGTCAAAACAAGAAGCCTATTAATGCTAAAGATAATCTGCAATAGGAATTATTTCTGAAAGGAAATCAAAAGCGTTAAGTATGAAATTGTCCATCCCCTCGATCATCATAACAAACAATAGCAAACTGAGATGAAACAGCGAGAAATTTATGATAAAACGTAAAAGCATCAAAAAAATACCGTCCCAGCTGGCTTTATATTGAGGCTCAAAGAAGAAATGGATGAACTCTCTAGCTGATACACCCTGAAAATTAATCAATCGATATTGATCATAAAAACGTTTCGTGTAGTGTGTCAATGATGGTGATCGATAACGATCAAAACAATATTGAGAACATTTTTCTTCCAAAAATAAAAAAAGAAATAATTTTTTCCATAAAAAACGATAACATTGAAAATAAAACTGCTAATAAATCTATCTCATTTGTGATTTTTCCTTTTTTTTAAAGAAATCATTTCTTTTCTTTCGCCTCAGCCATCTAAATCGAAACAATTGCACTAAGACTATTTTGATAGCATGAAAGCTGCCTATATAGATAAGTGTTCCTTTTATCAACACCGCAAAAGAAGCATTCTCAACGATTGCATAAAAGAAAAAAAAAGTTTATAGCTGTTAGAATTTCACTTCTCACAATTCCACCGATAAGGAATCGCCAAGACATAAATGTGTTTAGGTGCCCCAAGATGTATGTGTACGTGGCTCAAATCACATAGGAATACAACTGACCTGAACGGCATGTGTGGCTTTTAATGGATCACAAGCCAGACCATCAATTTCCACCTCTCTCTTGTACATCTTCATGTCACCTTCTTCCGAGAAAAGTTGCCACACCTCAAAAACATCACTGCTTTACTCACAATAAAGATCAACCAATGCCAAGTCCATCTTTAAAAGCAGCTTCCATTTTAAATTACTTGCAATATGCAATAGGAAAGAAAAACTCTCCTTTTCAGTCATTCCACAAGCTTACAAACGGCTCGAATTGCTACAGTGACCACTCAAGAAATAGAGATCCGCCATGTCTATCCATCAGTTCATCTCTCAAATGTTCGGATTCAACTCAGCAGACGCAAACTGATACAAGATCTAATCTCAGCTTTCTCTACTTGGAGATTCTTGAAAAAAAAAGGAACTGATAAAAGCAACAATAACTCGTTGCATTCATTTTGCGTTGTGAAATCACGTTTCATTTTAGCATTAAACTGCAAAGAAAACTAACCACAAATTAGAAAATGCCTTATAAATGGATGATTCAAACACATCATATCCAACCGGCATTAACTTAGTGCAACGTATCCCAATAAATCTACGAATATATATATGCTCCTGCTTTAGTACAACTTCTAAAGGTTGTTTTCAAAGTTGTTCTGCAGTTAAAATTTTCTTACGTATCCGATATCATAAATAATGAATTACCTGATCCTCAACGCCAGCCTTTGCATATCGTAATTGCTCCATAGTGATACGATTGATTTCCGCCGAAAGGGGATGGCAATTCGGCAGTGATAATATTCCACTTGGTGAGAGGGTGCATTCAGTGCTCTCATTTGTGCCATTTTTCGTTGGTATATCATTCGAACGCTTTGCATCCTAAACGACAAACAAATCACATAACATCAGCCAACTCAATCACATCTCCCAATGCGGAACGCATATAAACAGGTGCTCTAACAGTCATAGGTTTATATATAGAGCGCAAATGTCCACAGCTCTCCACTGTATTCAAGAGTTCCAAATCACAACAGTTATGAGATGACCGAATAAAGAATGTAGATTTCAACGAAAAAAAAACATCCTCTACTAGATTTAGCTGACAGCAGTTGAAGTGGGAAAGAATAAAAGTAAAAAGAGTTTACAGATGGTGTGTCAATGTAAATATCCGTTGCATCATGCCAATCTTGTTCATCGTCACTTAGAACCTTCTCGGCAACCTAAAAAGAGTCTCATTCTTTTATATATTCATCGTTCCATCAAACCCCAAATGAAGAGGAAGCGTTTCTTACATCGTTTTAAGGAAACTAAATTTTCATCAAGAATGAGGTAGATGATTTCACATTAAACCCTATTAGAGAAGTGATGAGTCATGAAATATACCTATGACTTTTACGTAATATTTTACTCATGCTTGACGTTGTTGGCAATTAGGTATTGTTGAAAAATTGATGTATTCACAAGCCAACTAGATGCAAAGAACAACCCGATTGCCACCTTCATGAACATCTTATCGAACAATTTTCATTGTTGAATCGTTTCTTTATTTACAGCAATTATCAACAACAGAATTTATGCTGGAAACGAGAATCAACCCTTCAGTTTATAGAATAGAATTCATTACGAAAGTAGAATACCCTTATTCTCATATTTACCTTCAATATGAGTCAGATGAGTTTTCAATTTCACCAAATAAACTATCGATGTACAAGCAAAATGAAACGGAACGTAATCCACGTTAATCGGCAGCAGATATATCCCACCATCGTCTCAGACACTCAGAGGACATTTGGGCTTTCTAATTAATTGCTCATACTTTTCACCTTAATGTACCTTGAACATCGTGCTCGCATACATGCACTCTTGTACCCTCAACGTTGGCCACAGATGCAACCAGCCATAACGGCTGCCATGGTAACATCTTATCGAATGATAAACAAGAAGATCATTAAATTAATAAAAGTTCCGAAAGCATTACTGCAGACATCCATTCGGCCTCAAAAGGTAATAGGAAACACTTACGGCGCTAGCAACATCCATAACGTTTGTTTCTGGAGCTGAGGTGTTGCATCCGTCAACTCTCATTTCCGCTACTTCCTCATGAGCGCCGTCACTCGACATCTTAAACGACAAGGAAAATTCTGTGACAATAAAAAAAAAAATTTTTTTTTTTGCGATTTTAATGACTGGGAGAAAGAAAAAATGCGACCAGAGAGTAAGAATTTTCAATGTTTGCACTAGGATTTGCTTGCATATCACACGATCAATTTTTCTTGCATCACACAACTACAGCTTTCAGTTATACCCCTTTCGTAGATCAAGTGAAGAAATACATAACAATCTTTGGAATAACAGTAAACTAGGAACGGGTAAGTCTCGCGCCTTCGGCGATTCGTAGTTTACTTCATCGCTGATACTATTGCTGGCCATCCTTGAGCTGCATATAAACAGCCAAACAACACCAAACAACCAACATCCCACTCTAATTTGTCTGAAATTGCACTCACCACACCTCATGAACACCTACCCGTTCACAACATGCCTACACTTCATGCACGCCATCAACACTGATCACCCCCCAGAAATACGATACTCATCCTCAACTACAGTCAACCGCAGGCTGGTTCGGGAATTTTTCTCTAGTTTCTCTAACGTTCGTCACATGCAACGAGGTGGATGGCGTAATAGAAAATATGCATGAATTTGCATACGTGGGAAAAGTTTGCATAAGCGCACATGTAAAGTTGTCTGAATGCCCATTTTTCATGCATAAATTCGATTCTCATCAACAAACTTAACCTGTATTTTCTAATACACTATCGATCAAAAATAATAATAATAATAATAATAATAATAAGTCCTCAAAATTCCAAATCCGGCCGGACCTATCATGTGCTTACCAGCAAAAAAAGTGGTCTGTATATAATTGCATACACTATAATAATACAATTTTAGTCACCCAAATTTTGAACAAATATCAAACCAAGTAACAGTAAACATACCTGTTCATTAAGAAGACTGATGCATACAGAAATATCGCTGAGAATAGCTGATGTGGTTGCGCTGAGTGCAATTCCCTCCTCTAAAATCGAATCCCCCTCAGCTGGCAATAAACGATGCTGGGATAGCGTATTAATGCAGCGTTGTATTCGTTCGACCTGCCGAAGAGCCAGCTCACGATATTTTTCCAGCTCTTCCACTTTGTTCTTCAGTTCACCCTGTAATTGAAAGCCCAACAAAGGTTTTGACATCCCTCTCCTTCGCCGCTACATCTTCTAATTGCTTTTAAAAGTCGCGCTGAAGATAGACATGTGAGGCCGGTTGGGGGCCAAAACTGATGAAGGATGTTGTCACTAAAGACTGCAGTTTGTTCTAGTAAAGTTGCAAAGATTAGTAATGTGGTGGCGCAATGGTTCCGTGGAATCGGTTAATACTGATACCGCATTCCATTACTATTTTCTTAACGATGTTCCATACTTCCCAACTCTATTCTTTTCCGTTCCCACATTGAAGGGTAACTGATATTGCAGTCCTCTTTGATATCTTCAAGTGAAGTTCTTTGCATGCAGCGTCACTCTCGCTAGCTGATAGGCTTACCGTATATTTAACCGATCGTTGCAAATAAAAAGAGAAAAGAGCGCAGTAGTTGGATCGGAAGCAATTCCGCTCACTCTTTTAACCTTCCGCCAATACAACACCGCCTCAGTTTGGTTCATCGGTGATACCTTCGACACTTTCTTATCACGAATATCAATAAATTAGTATTTAGCCAGGTGTTAAATTATACCTACAAAAAAAAAACGCACTTTTTTCCAATTTGTTGAGAGGTTATTCCTGCGAAATCGAGTTCTATGCATCCGTATTAGTTGGATCACAACATATATATCCACAAAAAAGCCATACAACCCATCTAATTTTGAATTGCCCACCTATGCAAGAAATCAATCAGGGAAATTACTCGTGCTATAAATTTCTGCATTTACCCAAAAGTTAAAAAAATGTTCTGCTACCGACCTAAGATATTGATTGGTCGGAATCACCAATCACATCTTTATAGATATATACATCCTTTATTATTCTTTTATATTTTTACGCCGTTATCATTAATCTGTGAATAAAATTATCGACTGATTGATTGGCTCATTGGAAAATTTTTGCGAATTGCTTTTTTTGTTTTCTAAACGAAAGCTTAACTCACCATTGTGGCAGACGTTTTAAGCAACGATGATGTGGAGCATGCGGATGCGTTGCTTATTCGATCACTGGGACTGCAATAGCCAGAATCGCGCTGAAAATAGTACGTCGATGCAAGTGGGTTTCGATTAATCCGAAATGTTGTCATTTCGAATTCTTTTAAGCCGAAACCGATGCTGACGACGAATTGAGTGAAGCAGCATGAATGCATGAACACACACCACTAACCTTTTAGGAATCTGATTACAGCAACTGATTGACGTAACATCAGATGTCATCGCACATTCTGCCAACGTAAAAATAATTGCGATAACTAACGGATTCTACTTTCTTATTATACCCTCCTGAAAGCTGGTGTGAGGTCGGCAATGGTGATCAGGGGAATAAAGTGTTGGTGCCGAGCAATAGTGTTATGTCAAAAAAAAAATCGTGAGATGGGGGTGTGAAAATTGTTGAGGATGAAGATACCTATGGGCATATTAAGATTCCCGACGACGTCAAAGTTTCATAGAACCTGAGAGTTGTATATCAACAATGGGTAAGTAAATATTTAAATATATAAGCATTTCTACCGCATATGAATTGAGAACATTTATCCACATCGTTTTCGACGTTATATTTTCAGCTCTGAGATACCATATAAGGCCATTGGTTGCCACATCGAAACGACACTTATCCACATCGCTCTCCTTAATGGCATAAATTCACTCAGGCATAAAGAATACAACATCATTCGCGAATCTTCTAGAATATCTCTCAAAAGAACCCTTCCGAACATATATAGTGTTTTCAGGATGCCTCAAACTATGCAGCATGGAATCGGTGACGAATACGACAGAATCCAGAGAATGGCTGGACTCAAAGTTCTTTGGGTCATCTGTCATCTCACGGTGAACTTCATCTAACGGTAGTCAACTCCAATGTCGACAATTTGAAGGAGAAGCAGAGAAAGCAACCTGCAAGCTTTGCATTTGTAAAACGCGGTCCACATTTAGACGGCGAAATTCGGCAGCCGGCTGGTCACTGTCATTGAAAAAAAAAGGTATAATATCAGCGCAAAATCGTATTAAAGCATTGTTATTAGTATTATAGTACATTGTATAGTAAGACAAAAACTTTAGATATGGAAATTTTCTATGAAATTGTCTTAATGATTTTTAGTGATTTCTTAACTAAAAAAGTATATAAGTAGAAGCATTAATGGGAACCTTATAAATAACATAAAAATAAATCATAGAAGCCAAAATGAAATAACGAACTGCAATGATGGCGCATCTGACTGTGATCGATCCACGACTGCCAAATTGCTTTTCATTTTGGGTTTTGTAATAAACCAAAACACCATCCTCCAATTCAAAATACCTTCTTTGCCAACCAAGTACATAATTTGTCCATTTGTAGAGAACACCACATGCATGAGCCCTAAAATATAAATCAACGAGCTGGCTATTATAATAACTTATATTGACAATTCTTTTCACAGCAATATGAAGAGAGAATTAGCAATTCTAAGCATTCATCGAAACCCTTCGATCTTTTCCTTCATTACTAAAAAAAAATGTCCACTTCAAAATGAATCGCTCCTTCATTGGTCTTTCCTCTTCCTCTCTTCAAACCGACTAACAACGAATCAGTCATGACGATTCGAACATAAATTGTAGCATAAGTTACGCAAGATGATGCTGCTATCGGTGAAAAATAGTTGGTTTAAAAAATAGTTTAAAAATTGTTGGTTTAGTTGGTTTAAATAGTTGGTTTAAAAATAGTTGGTTTAAACCTATCGTAATTGGTTTAAACCTATGATAATTATAATCCAAAGCTGAGATAATCGAAGCTCGATGATTCTAATAAAGTTGATAAATTGAGGTGTTTATATTGCTAGCTAAGAGAAACTTTCAACGAAAAAGACTTACGAAGGACGATCTGTAGAGCGTGTTGCCGTAGTGTTGTTGCATTCAATATTCATCGTATTTACTCTCAATAAGACTCGTTTCCAAACGAACGAATGACTATGTTCAGAAATAGTCCTGTGATAACTGCAAACGAGCGATGAGACAGCCTTACAATATAAACGCAATACATGCATACATCAACACTATACAACCTTACATATAAAATATTCAGCGTATTACTATCACGGCGGTAAACGAGTAACTACGGGAGAGATAGCAGAAGGTGGTGGAAGGAGAGGGGGGGCGAGAGAGGGGAGGGGGAAGGGAGAGGGGGGAGGGGGAAGGGAGAGGGGGGATGCCTCTCCCCCGCTGCGGAGAGGGTATCCATTTTTCGGAATGAAGTCGCAATGGAACTAACGTTGTATACTGCTTATACTGCCCGCCTCTTATTGTAGTATTCAAGCAGAATGCAGCCATTCATACTCTTCTATTGGTAGCGAGCACGGCATCAAGAGAATATTGAAGGGGGCATTGTGGATACGACGCGTCTTGATAAGAGACCAAAGAAGCACTGAACGGAAGTGGTGTGACGTCAGTTTTGGAATAGTGCCAATCACATAAGAAACACACCTACCTTTGTGTAATGATCTCGAAGAAGGTGTTGAAGAGATGCGGAGGATAAAGGAGATTGTAGTTGACGTTGAAGGCGATTCTGATCGGTAATACGTACAAAACTATAATCAACAATCTATATATATATATATATATATATATATATTATATATATAAGCTGACGAATAAGTTAACAAAACTTGACCCGCTATTAACGCATAGAAGAAAGCAATAAAAACATCATCAACATTCCATCTCTAAATATTCCAAAAAAAAGAGAAGAAGTAAACAAATATTGGCATATGTGCATGAAGTGGCACAAGCGAAACAATATAAGCATAGGCAAAACAATATGAACATAAGTAAAACAGTATAGTGCAATAAGACAACGATTTTTGCGTTGAAACTTTTTGAGTTACGATGCAGATTTTCGACACAATGCATGTAGTTCACCATTTCTGCTTCAATTCCTCTTCCATTTCGAATTCAAGACTCAGGCCCACTTTCATTTGTTGCATTTCTAAGAATCTATGTTTTCAACTCGTTCCTAGAAACGAAATATTAGGCTANGACTCTTCGTGGTGCTATTCTCCTAAGTATTTCTTCGCTAGAAGGTGATTTGATGTGCACTCATATGCGCTTATATTGATCAGCAACTGATTGAAGTGGTTCCGGAGCGGTTTTTAAAGCTCATTGAACCCGTAATATATCATCAGCTTGAATGGGTCCACATAATGCTTTCTCGATCAAAGTGTTAGGCTTATTGCTACTTGGCATTACATCGATTTCAATTCAAAGTGCCTATCATCTATCGTTATTCGTCACTTCGCTTATCCTCAATGCTGCATTCGCATTTCGTCGTAATTTCCCATCATCACAGTTGACATTAAATTTCTGCACTTTTTATATTCTCACACATCTCTTATTACAATTTCTTGCGCAGATTCCATTTATAAGAGGATTTGCCACCGAACCGATTTGCAGGTATATTCTTTATTCTTTTCCACTTTTGTTGTATTTTATCATGTTTTTTTTTTATCCAGCTGAGAATGATTATAGCTGGTGTGAGGTGCAGCAAATTCTGGCACGATATAGCACCATAGACGCATGATCTAAGATCTAACCTTAGGAATGAGATAGGTGCTTTACCTGTTGAGAGATTATTAGCTTAGTATCACTTACATCTATTGACTCCTAAGGAATTTTAGAGTGTACGGTATTTAAATTGAGGTGGCCAAATTTGGCTCAAAAGATCCAAGCCATGAGTTCGTTTAAACTGTTTGACATGGTAGGTGATGAATCTTTTCACTGTTAATTGCATCAGCACTAATATATAAAATATTCGAAATCTGTTGATAGATGCGAAAATATTTGTGTTAATTCTAGAATATATTAACTTTTAATATTTCTTTAGCATTAATAAGCGTGCAATTTTTGAAGAATATTAGGGAGGATTAGAGGAACTGTTTGTTTGCCATCTCTAAGTCAGACTATGCTTCAAACTAAGCTTACAATTACCATTACGACGAATTTAAAGCGTTCTATTTCGATTAGTAATTAGAGGTGACAATTTACCCTTGTTTCACCTTTCCATATCTGCATGTGAACGGTATTTTTACCATCTTCCAACCCTCCTCCAATCCCATCCAATTTTAAACCTTCACTTGTGACATTCCAAAGTAATGTTCGCTTTCTCGTCAGCTAGCAAAGATAATCCCGTTACCTGTTGTGAGGGCGAGGGGGAAGGGGTTAGAGGGAGAGACAACTGGGAATCGAACATGTACTCATCCACGGTTTACACCACAGATGTGTAAAAGTGGTGATTTTTAATCGATGTCCAAAGGTTGATCTCTAATTTATTTAGCCTGTAATTTGTCGCTTCCGATCCGTGATAAAGAGAGTTTACTTAAACCGACTCTCGGTTCCTTTACGTCAGCAATCGGCGACGCCTTTTTTTTGTATTGCGCATCATTCAGAGTCTTTAAGCATCAAGTTGCTCGTAGGCATTAAGTTGCTTGCTATGCTGTAGCATGATTGCACGTGAAATGCACGCGCCTATAGGGGTTACGGCGAAGGATGTCACCTTTGAATGCGTCACGTAGAGGTCTCTTTAAAATGAGCAAAATTTCAGTAGTCATTAGAATATTGGTAATATTTCGTTCATTATAGCTAATAAATAAACTGCTGTGATATTAAGTAAACAGTTGAAGTACTAGTGGTCACATAGTAGTGGACAAGTTGGTAGATATTATTTCGTCTAATAGAAACGCTCATATAGTAGTGGTCACTCTAGCTGACCAACGAGATTCGTTCACTTCTAAGGTATTGACTATTCACATTGTATATTTCCTTAAGTTTTGCTACACCTAAACTCACTTGAAGTAAATTACATTTAGATCAAAACGAGTGCATTCTAAGAGAGACAAAGAATAAGAGGATTCGGCGATCGGCATATGCGGCGATCCCCCCGAAGAACTATTAAATTCGATCCATAGTTTGGATTTATGGAATGTAAACTACGATACTTACTCGTAATATCTTAATTATTTAGCTGAATGAAGTTACTGCATATTATGAGTTGCATATATTGCAGAGTAACAGTTTTATCGGTCGATTACGGCAATGAGAGGGTTTATACATTGAGGCACTTTTATTTGTTGTCACCTGTGGCGCTTATCTCATGGGCGTTATTGTTTCCCTCATGGTTGAGCTTGGTTTGGTTACTCGCCTCATGGCTTATCTTTTCACTGATCGCCGAACGAAGGCATCGGCTATCTGTGGCACCTTTTCTCATCACCTACGCTTCGGTTCGTTCTTCTAATCGTATTATTTGGTTTATAAACTTAGAGCCCTATTGCAATTTGCAACTTTACAATCGAAAATTATGTAGGGTGATTGCTGTGATCGCTGAATTTCGAATTTTTGTTGTCTGCTTCTTTTTTTAGTGGTTCGCGCAGTATGTTCCTAAAAGATCGGAACTATTCAAATCTCAGCAATATATAAGAGCAAAGGATTAGCCAAAGGCGATGGCATGCTTGAATGTTGCTTGCAGATTGGCTGTATTGACGCTTACTTGGTTTGCTTGAGCATCCTTTAGCATATTTCAAATTGCCTCTTATAGAGTGCCATGATAAAATATTAGTCAACACATCGAAAGGTTCGAAAAGTTGGTTTCGTGTTTATGCATTTTGTTGTGCTTATGAACGACACTGGTTGAATATGGAATTAAAGCCAAGTGGAAGCTTTTAAGACCGAGGTAAGGCACAGACCCTGAAGTGCGCGGTATATATGATTGTGGCGGTGGTATTATAATTGGCAGTTAATTTCAGATTTAATCGAGTTAATTAAGTTGAAGTTGATAAAAAAGTATTGTAACGAAGTTTTAGTTTTTGCTGCTGGCTCAGTATATATGCTCATTATGCAATTTTGATGCAATTATTATCGAAAAAATTGGTCTCCGTTCGAGTATGGGATCGGCTGATTTTTATTCACTATTTTGCAAGGTTTCTTTTATTTTCACTATTAAATCCATAGTGTTTCTCTCTCGTAATTCGACATGCCGCATAAATCTAACTAACAATAGCGGCGAATCAAGTCAGCATATTGCAACACAATCACCACTAGACCTGTCTTGAGTATTAAACTAATAATAGGGCAATGGTACTATTCTAAATAATTCGCAAAATTTTGCGCAGATATTTTTTCCATAGTGCATGTCGACAAATTGAGTACCGTCTTCTCAAGCGCTCTTTTTTTTGGGGCGTAATGTTTTTGCATATTTATTTATGTGTGTTTCAATTCGTAACTTATGAAGGGTATGGTAATGTGAATTAATAGGCGCAATATTGTGATCTGTTATCTCCAATTCCACTCTCACTGTTCACTTAGCGTTTAAGTTGCCGTCATCTGAAAACGCCGTAAGGTTTGCAAATCCATTCTATTCTACAACCAATAACGTGAAGATTAAAACAAATATTCTGGCCGAATCTAGCTATTATTCTTGAACATATTGGTTAATGTGGTGCTAATTAAAAAAAAAAGCTCAATTCTTATCAATCTTCTTAGCATACTAGTTCACCTATTTGATAAGTGAGTCTGAGATACAGCTTTCATATATTTTCCCAGATATCATCCATTTATTTGTAATTGCCATAAATATTTCTGAACAATCCAATTTTACCGGATGCTTTTTTTTCTTATTGTTATCGTAGTCGGTAATAGAATTGAGAGGTTTTATCTTCAAACAACATGAGAACACAAAATTATTGATGTTTTTCATAGAGACTAATATTTCCATTATAAGCGTACGAAACGTTATAACGTTATTCAGCAATAAACTCCTTGTAGTGGTTGTTATGTATGCCGTTTTATATAATGCGCTACTTGGATGGGTGCCCGTCTCAGGGTACAGTCGACACTTGTGTACGACGAGTCTCAGTTAGTTTTGAGAATGGTAACAGGTTCGAGTGGATAACGCCATTTATCTGCCTCTTTGCATGTAAGTTACTTTTATTCTAATATAATTTTTATTTGCGTGAAATTATTGTTTGTTTGTTTGTTTGTTTGTTTGTTGTTTTTTTTTGATGAATAAAACACGCCAGTTGGCAATGCTTTGGATGGGAAGATTGCGAAAAGCTTTAATCGGTATGAATCTGATTTCAAATCTAATATAACTGCCTCTAAAGTGATGTTCACTCGTTAAAGCTAATAATTTTTACTAGGATTCAGGGCCGTTATCGAAGAAAGGCACATATAGTTTCTAAGGAAAGAGAATGGCACAAATATGCGTAAATCGTTAACGGATTTTTTTTTTCCAATGATTTAATAGCAACTTCGTAAATCTGATCCTCCTATATTATTGGTGTTTTGGAACGTCTGTCCACTAGGTGAAGTAGGTGCGTAGTGATTCATTTGTCAATGACTAGTTCTGAAGTAATCGGAAGTTATAGACACGGATGGAGGTTGAGGGGAAGGAGGGGGTGAAGAAGGTGGTGAGTGGCAACGAGTTTTTTCCTTCAATGATTTCCTTTCCTCGTATCAGGTCTCTAATTTTAGCTCTAGGTGTTCGATTTCTTATCACCTAAATGCTTTTGCACATGGATGTATATGTTTTAGATATTACCCGCAAGAAGAACGTTCAAATTTTGGGAAATTTTTGCCATAAAGATTTTGGGAAAGATAGTACCTCTCAATATTTCACAAGAGTTTATTCAATGTGATTCAGCTGAATTCATTAGTGACATATTTCTTTTAAAATATATTGCAGGCATATTATATGTTTGCTTCTATTATCTTTACTCATTGATATATGGAGAATGGCGATCGATGCACACTAATGAATGGATATCGAAAGAAGCTGCTTCTCTTATCTCAGCATTATGGCTACCAATTCTTTTTATTTTACTACTTATATTTCTTCATGTAAAAAGGTAAAAAAAAATTCATATTTTTTTAAAATTTCATTTTCCAATGTTTTATATGTTCATAGATTTATCAACATGTTGATGTAATACTCTGCTCAATCGTTACAATTCTTTAGTTTATTTATTTTTTATTTTTTATTTTTTTTGCTTTTGTTGGTCTTCTACTTTACAGTTACCGATCCAAGTTTCATTTTTTTCTTCATTTCTGTGAATGCCCTTAGCGAAACAAACTTCAAAGGTGAGTAAAAAAAATTCCCGACGTTGATAGTTTTTTATTACACCATTTTTACCTATGTCAATTTTTATGTTTTTGTCAAGGCAAGCAAAAAAATTTATAGCAAACTCCATCCCAGCGGTTACTTTATGGTCATAAAAATGATGAATTGAATCACCAAAGCTTTTTTTTGCAGCTAAAAATGTGAAAATATTTAATAGGGAAGTTTTTCGTCCACACCTTGAATTTCCCAATGCAGGGGAAATGGTTTTCATTGTCCATTTTGCGTTGAAATTCCTTTGAAGATAGCGGTGCTTCGAAAAGGTCTGTCTTATTTTAAAAAAAAATCTCTACCAATTTTTTTCAGCCACATTAAAATTTTCAATTATATCACAGCACTAAAATTTCATTGACGTAATATTTTCGCGATGATGCTAACCTCACCCACTTCTACAATAGGCAATCCCATTTATAGATTCGAATCATCACTGGACATCTCTTGGCGTCCTTCTTCACCTCTCTCCAGTGCACTTGCTGCTCATTATGACACTTTGCTATCACTTTTTCTATGTATCTTTGCGGCATTAAATATATCGGCAATCGGTCTTATGCTTCTATTACTATCAACACTAATTTTCATCTCCACTCCTACAATCTGTTTGTTTTTATCCTTCATTCGTTTTTATTTTTAAATTTTATTTAGCTTTGAATATGATTGAATTATTTAGTGGATAATAAAATTGAGTGCGTTAATAGTGAACTTTAACGTTTTAATTGTAGGCAAAGTGGCGAGTTGTGCAGCGAGTGTTCTTCTAGCACTATTATGGCTCTTCTCGTTTCTTAGCTCGGCAATGCAATTACCCGTACTTGTCTTTCCAACCGATTGTCAACGAACATTTCTTATTGATCGCAATACTGCACAATGGATCGGCTTTTGGCCTGAACAGGTTGATTGTTTTGTTCGCATCCGAAACTTAGGGACATTCATGAAGCGCGCTTTTCTCGATTTGTTGAGGTTTGTGGCAAGTGGAAGTGACTTGTTCATTGCGCATTTTGCTATTCAGAGAATCAACAGTGCGGTGTTTCTTGGCACATTTTCAAATTCGTTTTGTTTTTGATTTCTCTTCTCATCGCTGCTATTAAAGACTCTTTGATAAGTTTATTTTTACTTCAGTTTCACTAATGATTTACTAATTGTAATTTCTATGAGCAAACCAATTTTTTTTTGCTTTCTGTGATTCCACCTTACGAAAGCACACTACGGTGCTGTCGGTCTGTATGTGTCTTTATCTGTCTGTTACTCGGGAACCATTGAATAGATATACCATTGAATACCATTGAATTCGATATGCAGCAGTCCGTTTCATTACCGTTCATCCTTTCCCACATATAAATGATAGGGTAGCCAGAAATACTCAAAAATGACGGAATTCGCGGATTCATATTTTGACAGGGACTTTCAAAATCCAGGGATGACATGGAAGAAGCAGTTTCCGGTCTGGGCTGAGTTGAACCTAGTTGATGTTAAAGGAAGATATTTGTATGCATTAGCATAAGGCTGTTATTTCTTACGCACTTATGCAGTTATCTGGTTTGCATAATAGAATAGCAAAAAGTGAAATTCCATGCCAGTCCCCGTGGCGAGCTTTCTCACTTTTTTCTTCAAGTGATCGAATGTCTTATACACTTTGTTAGTAACTTAAAGGAATGATCTGTGTGTATAAAATGAGTAGATTAGTGCGCGGTACAGTGGAATAATTGCAGACGTGGCCAATAATCGCACTTCTGTTGATGATTTCAATGAGATGTGTCTTCTCTGTCGATAGGACACAATGGTTGAGTGAAGTCAAGCGGAGCGATGCCGATAAGGTATGTTTGATTTTCTCGGCAGCATTCCTTACTGAAAGGTCACCGCCGATATGCGACTATTACTTCTACGAATTGTTTTTTTTTTCAACATGTCATTACGAAATAGGAATATTCATTAATTTGAACGTTTATTTAATCGGCTTTAGTGGATTTATTTTGAACAGAAGCACTTTCAAGGCCATTTCAACTATCATCCGGCGGTACTGCGGATTTGCATATGCCATCTTACCTTTGACTTTTCTGTTTGCTTTTCCGTAATCTTGGCTTGCCTTACGCACTACATGGACCATAGTCCAAGTTTGGCCATTCGTCAGCGCTACTATATCTTTCTTATCCATTGTCATTTCCTTCCTCTTAGGTGCTCTAAAAAAGTTTTTCCTTTGGTTACCTCAGAAACCATTTTTTTTTACTTTACAATTTTTCATCTTTATCCTTGCTACAACTCTCTCAATATTTTTTTTGTGTCCCTGCCACCTATATCTCTCTTTTCTTCGTTAGAGTTGATGTTCGTAATCCGTTGAGCATTATTGACAAAATACGTAATAATCAAAGAGGAATCTTTTCATCGTTATTACTAATTTCTCGAAACGAGGAATTTCTTGTTGTGAAGTACGTACGCGTCTGATATTTCAATCTGTATCACCCTCTGCTGACTGTCTTAAACAGATTCGTTGACTTTTTTGAGAAATCTTTTTGAATACTTAGGGCATCAACGATTTTAGGTTAATTGTGGCTCTCGTCTTGGCTATGTTCACTTTCAAAGCAACTTCCCCCTTCATCGATCACTTCATTGAGCATCTTCGTTTGCTTTGGGCTATGTGAAAATAGTACGGTATAATCTACAAAGCGATGATCTGAAAGCTATTTTCTCTCGACTAATTTTGTTTGAGACGGCAGCTGATGGATTACTGCCTGCAAGCAAACTTTGGAAAAACTTTGTTGATGTGGTACCCTATTACCTCGTACTCTTTCCTGTGCTACGAACGGTATGATAGTCCGGCTACATGTGTAACTGATATTACTGATATGATGAGACTGTAAAAGCGCAGATTGCGCAGACTCTCGTGGCGCGTTTTCTTATTTGTTTCTTATTTCAGGATATTTCTTCACTTATAAAATTTCTGGCTAAATATTCGATGCATAAATTTGGTGTCGAGGTGAGTTCTTTTTTAATATGAATGTTGCAGTAAAGTATATTTGTCTACCTTGAGGTGTTTATATTCATTTGAGAGGTGTTGATTTATATTTCACTAAGGCAGATTTCATTTTCGCTAAAGCAAAGCCTTAGTGGTATTTTAAGTGAAGAGCATTTCAACGCGCTTTTTTTTTCCACTATTCGGATTTTTTAAACGGTTTCATAGCTATCTTTTCGGCAAATAGAATCAACCGGAAGTGTTATGTTTCAATGAAAGCAGTGAGATTATTCTTTAAGTGTCCTAAAATGCCGAATGTCGTAACAGATATTCAAACACCACTCGTCTCGTCTTTCTAAGCGGGCTTCTTTTAACAGCCACCCTTTCTCTTTATTCTTTGATTATTAATGCAACCGTCATCGTCAGGTAATGAATACCTGAAGGTTGTTTTGTTGCTTTCTCTCTGATGACCTTTCGTCCCCATGCATTTCGAATGCTTCGTTGTCTTTATACTACAATTTGAAACGATGTGATGTGTAGCTCATAAGACCGATCAATAATACTGCTATAATTTGTGAATTTTTATAGGTATCATTGATATACGGTGTAATATTAGTGTGTGCTCATCGTGACGTTTGCGGACTACTTTTGCTGATTTCGATTGCATTATTGCGGGTGATTCCGAGATGTAGACAAGCTCTTTTATGGCCTGCTTATTCACGTCTTTTTTTAGTGCTTCTTATTGTTGAATACATTTCTGCACTTGGCTCCCCTCATCAGGTTTTTTCTTTTTCAGATATGTTGTTTAAAGAGATTTTTAGTGTTAATACGCGATAAGGTTTTTATGGTTTGGATATAACTTTTTGTTCACTCTTAGAGTTGTAGTGGTGGGACGTGGAGTGCCTTAATACAAAAATTGGCAAAAGCTGAATTACCAAATCGAAAATTACTATCGCGCAAGTATTTATGAGTAGTGGAACTAACTGATTACTGAAATGAACTTGGGCTTTTCTTGTATGATATTCTTAGTGAAATCAATCCAATACCGGAAATGTTTTCAGTTCTCGAAGTGCTCCGAACATTTTTGGAGTGGATGGCCAGAATCACTTCAGAAATATTTTCTACTGCCATCTTCGATCTCTTCCAGCCCTATCATTATTGCCGATTATATTTTTATTCTACTCGTTCTCGTGCAAAAAGACGTCTTCACTAGAGATGTAAGTTACTCAACTTTTGCATTTATAATTGTCAATAACTTTTTACGTGTTCATTAGTGATTGGAGTATTTACTATGATACTGAATGAATATAGTTTATAACGATTCGTTGCATCAGTAGTATTTCTGAATAATTGAAGCAGTAGATCAAGCAAGAGGAGAATAGTACGTCAACGATGAGTTATGCTTATATACTGCTAATTGTTGAGGCAGCTATTTAATGATTTATTCGGTGATAATGTTGCGCAACTTCCTGTCTTCTAGTTTGTCTAATTAATAACCCGTTGATGCTGACGTTTCGATGCATAAGACAATCATCGTCAATATAAAAATGAGTGATTGTAAAGACTTCCTTTAACACGATAGTTTAGAGAAAATTCCTCCCTACTGATAAGTAAAGCAGTCGAATTTTTTGAACGATGCTATTGGCTTGCCTTATCGATTCGTTTTCTTTTACTTTCTTTTTTTCGTTCTGTATTATCATTGATTGCATGCCGTTTGTTTGAGTTGAATCGTTAGTTCAAAGTCATTTCGAGGAATTTCTTTACAATTCTATAGGTTAGAATGAAACGCTCTATAGATTCGGTTGAGAACTTTTTTTTTTTCGCACGAAATTCATTCCTATTCAATCAACATTACCCCCAATGTGGTTTATTTAGCTGCATTGTTTATTTTTAGGAGGATCATCCTGGAGGTGATAATTCACCATTATCACATCCACAGCAGCCAATTCCATTGATGTACAAAGATTTTATATCAACAAAAGGGTTTGTCTTTAATGTTATTCCCTAAATTGTTACATCTGCAGCAAATGTATAATATTTACAATGCGGCAACTCGAGAGAGTGCTACGCCATATACAACACTTCATCAAGTGAATAGCTGTCTTCCTGTAATATCCAGTAGCCATTCTTATCATCTCTTTATTGATGCTTGCTATCGGTATAAGTGCCTGCTTACTACTGAAAGAATTTTCAGAAATCTACTAGCCTATGTGCATTCGGCGATATTTCTTTACTCTCATTGGATAACGTTAGTGCTAGTGGTGGTGTGTTGCATCGAAGGGGGATCGATATTCGCGTTCGTCTATTTAATAACCGTTTTTATACTTCTGTGGAAGGGAACAGAATTATATGCGGCACAACCGTTTCATAAGTTTACGGCATCATGGAATCACCTTGTCTATTATAATTTGGTGGTACTTGCCATCAAAGCATTGTATTTGGTAAGCGCGCTTTTCTTGTTGAATCGACAACTTTTTGCATTGAATATTGATGAGTATTTTTGATTAGAAATTTTAGAATCGACATTATCGGGGAGTTGTTTTGCTATTAGTGAGCAATATGTATTGGAAATTGATATCTGAGAGGGTGTGTAATGTGTTTCTACTGAGTGCTAATAGTCTACTGTGAATTACAGCTTATTGTGGTTAAATTTTATTAGTACGGTTAAGCTTTGCATCTAAGTACTAGCAATATTAAAGAGTTGAGAGCATGGAAATTGAAAAAAATAGCAATATTGAAGAGTTGAGAGGTTGAAAATTAAAAAAAAAAATGTTAGAATTTATGTTGAAATTTTTTTCGTTATTTGGATGTTGAAATGATTGGATTTTTCAATTTTTTTTTATTAGAATTGTTAATTTTTATTGTGATTGTGAGTGATTTTTGAGAATACGATGTGTGAATTTGGTTGGATTGCACCATGTTGGTTAGAGCGAGTATTGGGAGTTCATTGTGTAACATCGAGTTGTGTATTGCGCAGAGGTTATTCCACACTTTTCTTTGATGTACTTTGCTTTGCGGCACTTGTCTATCAAATGCGTATCTTCAATTCGTATTATTTTCAACATGTTATCGTCGATTACAGGGCCGATCGTATCCTTGGATCGAGGTCTTTCTTTTTGTTTTCTTATTTTTTTCATTTCTTTTTGACTACCTATGTCAAGACTAGCTGAAAGGTAGAGAGAGGATAGCGTTGTCCATTGTTGATCACGAGTGTGATGATCAACAATAGATTAAGAGGTGCGCTTTACAAATTTCGGTGTAATGTATGTGTGTGGACTATTCCAAAAAGTAAATCGTAGATCATTATTTTCTTTAATATAGGGACACCTCACCTTCAGTGTGATGAAGCAAAAGGGATGCTACTGACACTTTTAATATCACACATTTATTGCGATATCCTAATTTCGGTTGCCGAATCACGGTAAGGTGTTGATGAGGGTCCAAGGATTCGTGACTGTTGATTTCAAACTTCAAGTTTATCTAACTTATCCACTGTTGAGCAGATTAGGCCGGATTCTTATGCTCAAAATTCTTCTGTGTATATTAGATTTTATCTACAATATATATTAGACTTGCACATGGCAGAATTGACGCCTGTAGGCTGTTTTCTAGTTGCCAAAGAAACGTCACATAGAAGCAGTTACAGTTAATGGCACTGGGATGTTTCATATTGCAATGCAAAAGCTTATGAATAGGAATTGCATCATAGGGGCAGTGAAGTAGCGTTTGCAGAGGTGCGGAATTGCTACTCGAAGTAAAGGAACGAGAGGCGCGCAAAAGCGAACGGCGTCTGCATTGCAATGTTAGTTGGATAGAGACGGTCGTGGCGGAGGAAGATCGGGAAATGCCAGCCTCTTGTGGACCTCCACCTCGATCTCATGAGGAAATCAAAAGGTTTCATCTCTTATACTTCGCTTACCTTCACCCCCTTCACCCTTCACTCTCCTCTTCTTTCATTTCTTCTACCGCGTCGTCCGTGAATGCTTTTAGCTCTTACTATTAGAGCATTTTTCGTGTGGTCAAATTTGCAAAACTTTTCCTCTAAGGTAGCCAAAAATTTTCGGACTTCTCATCCTGAAAAAACGTTCAGCTTTAGGACACATGTTGATGTATACATTTTTTTCCACTTCTTCATAATTTCCTGGGAGTTTCGAGACTTTTTTTTGGCAAACCTCTTTTCTCGAGCTGCTGGAGGAAGTTGAAGTTTGACCGGTAACGTTTCTGTGATCACTCTTGTCTCAGTATCTGTGAATATTGAGGAAGTTGGCGATGTTTCCTAAAGCTTTTCCTCCAAAACTAAAATTTTCAATTTACACGTTGCGAAATTTTCTATCCTCTCCTAAACTTCGTTGCATTTGGTAACGGTTAACTTCCTGGACACTTGACTATTTACCGACAACTGCCTCAAATTTTTGATTGAAGCTCCCATCTGAGTGGGATGGCGACCCTTTAATTGGACGCTCACTTGCTTCTATAATACTCGACTTCATGAAAAAATTAATAAAACGCTAGTTACGATCACATTTGTTTGGTTATATGTTGTTATCTTTCATTATTGTATTGTTGGGCCTTACTGCTGTTATTGGATTGTTTGTAGGTCGAGTGTTCACAGATGAATTATGCCGTCCAGAAAAGTGTGGTATTTGGCATGTATTGAGACTATGATGATTACAGGTCCGGATACTATCATCAAACGAGTGAGCGCTTCTTCCCAAAATGGCTAGGCAACTACGAAGATGAGACAGGCTGCGAAAGGCATTTGTCCTCGGCACTCAACGGCACTGCCGATATGCCTATCACCGCGATGGATGATTCGACAATGGTGGAGAAAACCGTTGAGGTAAGCGTTGTAACCACTTGCGAGTACCGTCTTAGGATTTTTTAGAAAACATTTACTTCGCACAGAATATCCCTTTTAATACATTTGCCTAACTGAACATGCTGTTGAACACTGAGCTCAGTAGGGTGCTGAATTGTTTCTTGGAGAGGAACAAATAACGAAGTACTTAGTCTAAGGAAGTAGAGTCCTGGTATGTATCAGGACTTATTAGAGCCTTCAAGGGTGCAGATTCAGAGGTGGTGGAACTAACTTTTGACTAGCTTATCTAGAAAAATCGTCTCAGACAATGCATGTGCTGAGCTTACCAGTTCTCACTACGTTCATTTGTAAGATGATAATATCATGTTGCATATGGAGGGTAGAAAAGTGTGTTGAGTTTGACGATCTCCACCTATCCCGGAAGCGTAAGCCGATCTGTGCTATGAGCACAAAACACATTTTTATGGCACTGCATTTTATGTTGGTTGAACACCTAATCATGTTATCGAATATCAGAATAGCTTATTATGTTCTATACGTTATGATGATGTTGTTTTGAATTGCTACATTCAAAAGGCAGTGGTGTTTTTTTTTCCCAATTTTAGGAAAGTTTTCAGCGATATGTGAAAGTCACACTGGTAATAGAGTGCCTTTATTGGGTCGATAGGATGTAATGGGGAAGGAATCGAAGATCTCTCATAGTGGAAGCTTAAAATATAAGGTGAATGTTGATAATGGATAAGAAATGAAGCCACTAACGAGATTAACGCTATTTATTTTGAAGGATACGTGTAAAATCTCTTATTTAGGTCTTAGATAGTGTGCGTGTGACTGTTATGCATCTTCTTCAATTGGTAAACAATCCGGAATGGTTATTTCGTATATCAAAAGGACATGCATATATTGCACATGTGCTCGAAAATGATAAACGATGCATAAATTGACGATCAAATATTGTTTAATTCTTAATGTGGCGTTGTTATGGCTATTGTCGAATTGATGGTCTCATCTAGTTGGCTGAGGTCGTAGGGTTCATTTAGTTGCTATAAATCGAACACATCATAGTCTGAAATGGTTTCTTGATAGGGCTGGGAACAGCGACATCCTTGGCGAGCAATTTCTCTTTTAGAAATATTGTTAATCGCATTCATCACTTGCCAGCAACGGTGTATTTCCGTTGATTTTAACGATTTCTATTCACTTAAATTATTTTCAGCCGATTAAACAAGCTATAAAGATAGTTGGCAGTCTTCACTAAAAGTAGGAGTCCAGTGGAAAGCACATTATGCAAATGATTAAAAATGGATGACTTGATAAATCTCTGTAGTGTGGTACCGTCTGCACGGATAGGACGGTGCTCCAACTTTGGTGATAGATTCATGTCTGATGCATGTGCGATTGAAAAAACCTTACATGCATGGGCTGCACTAAATTCTGCACTGACCACATCGTTCCTTGCGCCCAGCTCAGCGCCGCTGTCCGACGAGTTTTGTGACGAGTCACGTGGTTTTCGTTGCCGATCGCAGTGCCGTTGCGCACAGTGGTCGTTCGCTCATTGTGGGCATAAAAAGTCATAGCAGCGCAAAACATTGAATGTTTGCAGCGTTTATTGTCGTCGGACTCATGCGAGAAGCTGGAATCACTGCGCGGTGAGCTTTCACTTCGTGATGACTTCCAGTCGATTGCTTCTTCAGAGACTCTCTGGAATGAGGCGCTCGATGAGTGGCGAGCCATCCATCCCGCTTTCAAATTCCTATATTGGTTAGTTTCTGTTGTCGTTACGGATGGAATCCATTTGAAATGATTGTTTTATTTTTTTGAAAGCATAGAAGGCTTCAAGGGTTACATTAAGTGCAAAAATTTGATTGCAAATAGCGTTGATAAGACGAATAAAAGTGATGCATTTGATCTTCCAACACTCCTGGCAAGCAACATTGGGTTGGATATTGTATTGTGGGAATTGATCGAATTACGATTGCAGCGTCTCGCACACGGTAATGGCGCAGTCTGAATTGGTTTGCTTCGTGCTCATGTTGGTTTTGCACCTCTCGAAACCTTCGCTACTCACACTTCCGTTCCCGTTAATGGTATCGTTTTTGTTTTATGATTTTAATTGCAATGCAGGACGAGTTTGTTCACGATTAGTGGGCGAAACCTTCTTTTTTGATAGCCAAGAGGTTGCTATTTTTGGAGCTCACAGCGCACAAATATGCACAGCGAATTTTGTGATGATGTATCCCACGGAAAAGTGTAGGTTTATTCACTATATTGCAATGGTTCTAGAAGGTATGGTTATGCGATTGGCTTTGAGTGGAATTGCAGGTATTCGCATGGGGAGCGCTATGCATTCCTCGTCCACCACAAATATTTTGGATTTTTAGTGCGTTTTATGTGCAATTTATAATCATATTTCGACTACTGTTTCAAAACGAGATGGTTCCTGCATGGTCATCTACTGCTAATGCTGATGACGGCAATCCGCTTTGTTTTTCGAGGTGAGTTAGCACGTTAGTCTATATTCCTACTAAAAGTTAAAAGCGAAAAAAACATAAGTTAATTTAAGGTATGTGACAAGTCAAATCAATATTTAGCCAGGTGAACCATCATTTCTAAGTAAAGGCATGGCTTATGATATTCGTGGGATACTTTTTGCTGCATTGCATTATTGTTGATGGAGAAATTTACGGCTGCAGCTTGCGTGCAGTGCAGAAATCCTTGGAGATCAGTGAAGGGATTTCTGTGGGATGCTTTATAGGCATTGCTAATATAAAGGCTCGTGGAGTTGGCAACAGAAATAGAACGGCTATAGCAGCCGAAATGTTTGCAAACTGAAGTTTGCTATAAAAAAGAACTAACTGAATGCTGCGTAAATTGATATTTGGCAGTTCTCTATAGTACAGGTTTAGGCTATGCAACCCATACACCGCCAGCCGCATCCTCTCGCGTTCCACTCTTGTCCTTCTTGATTAGAAAATGGGGAATTGCCCGCAAATATGGATAGTTTCTGGAAGCTAGGGGACACAGAGTTTCAGATATCTTGAGGAGGAGTCTTCTGAAAATAAACTTTCGACGGCTTCATTACTTGTTCTGTAAAATCCTCATATTTTTTCATCTTCTCATTTGCAAGTATTGGAAAGGACTCTCGCCAGATCACGAAGTCGCAGATCTTGACCATATAAAGTGAGCTGCGGGACTTCTTTGAAAATGATAAGCCTCGATGCGGTTTTTGGCTAAAAAACTGGAGCACTAAATGATTAGGCAATGGGGGACACTTCCATTTGTGATCCAATATTGTAAGAAAGAAAAAATTCTGAAGGCAAAGGTTATAGTGTTACTGATCTACTGATCTACTGCAAGAGTTGCACTGCGCCAAGCAATGGTATGTCGAAAAGAGATGGGCAGGCCACTAAGTTTGTCTGTTACTGGGATCGAAGTCTTCTACACGACGGCTGTTGAGGAAAGCTTCTGAGGTAACAGTGGAGGATGTAGGCAAGGGGAATGGGCAAATTGAAAAGTGTATCGTGATGGACGTTGCAGAAGCAGTGGATAGGGGATCATGAACGATGCAGATGACGTGTGATATTGGGTACGATAGTTAAAGAATTCTTTTAAAGCATTTTCAATCACTATAGATAATAACTCAAATTTTTTTCGCAAAAGGAAAACAGATTGGTTGAGCATTTTATTATCTTTTGAGCCATCTGAAGTTACTCTGTTCTTGGAAAGGTTTCGTAAAGATTTTATAGAGATCTTTTCGTTATTACTGTTGCTGTCAAGATGCGAGGAAAACGCAGTAGCCTTGAATACAGTCACAACTCCCTCAGCCTCATCGATAATGAAAGATTTGTCATCTCTTGAAGACTTTTGCAAGAAACCTTTTTTTTTTTTTCAAGTTTAAGGAGCAACTTTTGAATTCTTCAAGAAAAAGACTCGAAGTTCTATTTTTTCTGGAAGCCTACGCTGCTGTGCTTTTCAGATTGCTTGGTGTGGATGCTTCGGCTAATGGAACTTATTGGGACGTGGTATTGTTGTCGATGTTATTTCTTCATCGGTATAAGCTATTGAGGCTCGGAATGTGGGGCGATGATCGCCACATCCGAGAGCGGGGCGCTGATTTCGATTCTCACCTCACTGAACAGGGTGGACAAGCGGATGAACGATCAAATGCGAAGGTTATCCATGGACTTCGAAATAACATTTATTTTGAGAGAAATAGTCGTGTTACTATTTTGTAGAATTGAAATTCACCTCGCAGTCTGGTATATATGGTCTGTTTAGGTTCAGTTTCTTGCTCAAAAGAAGGTACTTCACTCAATCGAGCTTTTGAGACAGTTTAACCATTCAGATATTCTCACTGGAGTTGCCTTTTGCCACAAATTTTCCTCAGCTTCACTGTTGCTCTATAATCTCCTTGTAGAAGTGATAGTTTCCATAACCTTTCCCCCTTTTCCTGCAAACTCAATTCTTCTCCTTTGGATTTTATCCTTTCCTCTCAAGAATATGAATTTCACCTTCCCCCAAAATGGACTGGCTCTCCATCATTAACATTTTGCGATATTTGGGTGGAATCGTATTCGAATATAATCCGACATGTTCAGACATAGGTGGTCGAAGTGATTGTGCCCAAACTTTTGCAACCACATTGAGTGGGATTCTCGTTGCAGCGAAGATTCTCGTGTGGACCGTTTATAAAGGCGTTATTGGCGAAGAAGCCGCCCTCTTCAATCGATTGGTACCCGTGGATGGTCGGTTGCGATGCTCTTTGTCTAATCCTCATTTCGATGTTTTATTCGATGATTGGGCAAGGTGGCTCAGGCAATGTGCTACTCGATGTGCAGGTATTTTCCTATTCCTTCCAGCTACCCTTGATGCACGATTTGATGATTCGATTCATGCACATTATATACTTCCCACTTTTTGCTCAATGCTAAACATTACTGCACCTTTCTCCATGTCGAACACCTGAAAGGGTTGTACAAATCGTGGGTACTGAAATGGAATTGTCTTATTTGCCACCGACTACTTCCAGATGTGGTGTATTTCATTGAATTTCAGTTCTGAGGCTTATGGGATCTGTCTGTTTTGTATATGAGAGTATATTCGAAGAGGGAAAGATTTTCATTCAATTGACAGATCAGATCTTTCACATAAGATCTTCTTTCAAAAAAATGTTCTCTATTCGAAGTTTGTGCTATTTCTTTCAATGTTGGGCCACCTTCAACTTTTGTGATAGTTGTAAATTTTTGTCATTGATTCAGCTGTTGTATTTCTGGAATAACATCTCTATTTTTACACTGCAACGGTTATATTTATCAAGCGAAACTAGTGGTATTTCATTTCGTTGAGATGCGCTTTGACTCACCTCTCTTGTTCCTCATGTGTCAGATCCTCAACATTCTTTATGAGTAGCTTAATTTCAGGCATCTCGTCTACCGCGTTGGTTCGCCTATACATTGCTAGTTGTCTTTCTGATCATGATTGTTGATCGTTGGTTGTACTTATCAAAACGTATCGTCTTTCGACTTGTTTTCTATTTGCTCCTCGTGTTCCTCCTTCATATAGCAATATTTTTCTTCGTACCTTCAATTACCGGTAAGCTATTTTGCATTCGTCGATTGTCGATTGATGATGAATCCCATATGAAAATCTTCTACGTTTTCCTCATAATGGTTGCACCTTTTTTTTGCTTTATCTTGCTTTATCTTAAATTTGTTTCGAATCATGTTCTCACTTGCTAAATTATTAGTTCTGCGATGAACCCAACTTCACTATGATTTTGATATGGAGGTATTTAACGCATTCAGACGTTTCATATGTTTGAGCCAACAAGTCTGGTTTTTTTTCGCTCAAGCCTTGGTACTCTTCACTGCTTATTAAATTGGAATTGCTCCATCTGTTTCAGTGCTGACCGTGTAGTCCCAGTATTTACCGTAATTGTTGAGGACAGAGAAGGAAAGGGAGGTGAACGAGGAAGGGATAGGACAATTGCATATGTGGAACGTCGCACCAAAGCGAAGTAGAGTTGAGCTGAATACTCTATTATTGAAATTAAGAGCAAGGTGAATCGGACTGAGGGATGTGCTAAGGTAATTGTTCAAACCTTCGAGATTGAAATTGTGTTAGAATGGTGGACATTATACGTATGAGGTTGTAGATTGCTTCGTACAAGCCTTCCAGAATTCTCTTCTCATTCATCAGTCCGTAGACTATCATCTGAAAGTATTCTTCTTTGGTGCTTATCTCATCAAGAATATTTGACGGGCAACCTCTCGCTTCAGAAGACAAGAATTTCTGCATGGATTGGCCTCTAGGAGGCGTACCGCCATGCGAGTATTTGACAGGAGAAGGTAATAAGTACCAAGGTAATGCCTATTTGTCAATCAGGATTGCAGGACGTTCCGTGACGTGGAATGGTGCGGCAATATCATTGTACCTTATTAAGTGTGCATATCTGCTAATGAGTGCATGGCATATTCGCAATGGATATCCGTCGGTGGTCAACCAGAATATCCTCACCAAGAACTACGGACTAGCAAGGCTACTCGTTCTCAAAATGTTTCTTTTGCACATACCAACCACTCTTTGCTTGTGTGTCTGCATGCCCTTCTTTATTTATAAGCTAAACGTTTTATGATTGCTTTTTACACAGTTGAAAATTTGAATTTCCAACACACATTATGAAAACATTGTATGTGTATGTATCTCTCTGTCGGTCGGTCTGACTGTCTGCCAACTTGTCTGCCTGACCGGCAACTTCAACTCGACAACAACCAAAGCTAGACTTACGAAATTTTACGAATTTTTTGCACTGCAGGTTGATGGGATACAGCAACTTTCGAATTGATGCATTAGCCGCGAAAGAGATTACAGACACTTAGAAGCAAATTGTAGAAATTCCTTTTTCTGAAACACGATATGTGCTTTTGCGATGTCACTCATCACACCAATCACTCTTATAAATTGCTTATAAATAATAAAACTTGCCGAATGATGCATGCTCGACTATGATCTTGGTTCACCTAGAGCTGAGTTTGATTCATCTAGTTGTTTTGAGTTTATGAGGTTGATGTGATGCGCTTATTGAAGATATCTGAATATTCCATTCCTGTTCGAGCTGCGCACTGCGATGGATTGGACGTTTACATCAACTGCACTTACTATGGGCGACTTTATTCGTATGGAGAATTATTTCAACGAAGTGGTCGCACAAAATTGTTGGATTCAATTTGACCATTGGTTTGATAACGTAAGTTCTATTACCTTTTTCCATTTGGAAGTGTTAATGTGCTTTTTTTTTGTTTTTGCCTAGCTAAAAACTTTTTATAGGGCTTTTATATATATCTTTCTCGAGTACCACTATGCCAATAAGGGCAAACGTTATTGCAGTGGGTAACAAAGTGATGCCTAATTAACTGCCTATTATTCACCCAACCCATTCCCCCAACTCATCCTCTCAACTTTATTTTTATTCGCTGCAAGAATTTCTTCATCCAGTAACTCAAGCATATTTCACAAAGTGGGAACTCACCCTTTTCTATGAGACTCTCCTCTCGTCCTCATAAATCAATACTGTAGCCCCTCACTGTGCCCAAGAATAAAACAGTGTGGTATCGGTTATCATACCTTATTCCTGGAGCGTTGTCAAGAGATTTCTAGATTTAAATTTTATTCTAACCGTTGGATTGTGTATATGTAGATGGCAGACAGATATTAGTTGATTCTCCAAGAGGATGCACTATTGCGCACGCATGATCAGAAAAAGTTTTTGTTATTCTGAATCCTTTCTCACCACTTTCAATTCTTTACCACGAAAAACACTTCAGTACTTTATACATTACTTTCAATTTGTTGATAATATTCGCATGCCATTTGAGCTTTGTGGCTGACCGTTTTTGTTTAATTTCAGTATTTTGCAACACGCAGAGGTCGTCCGACACCAACTGCAGGCAAATTCTTTAAGGGAGTACTGTCGGTGATCGTGCTGATAATCATAATAATGGCACCGATCCTTCTCTTTGCGTTCCTCAACAGCTTTGGTACTAGAGCACCACCGGAGCGCTTGAAGGTCACAATTGCCGTTGAGGGATATCCGGTTCGTCCCATCATTTTCAACCTTAACGAACGTATTGTTACAATTCTAGTTCAAGACTTCTATCTCATCCTAGTCGTTGTTTTCCAACTTTGTTGGTTAGACATATCTGCGAAGATTCGGTCACTTCCGAGGTCATTGTTTAGATTGAAGTTCGCTCAGCATTGTTTTAGATGCTTTTTTCTGCTGCTTCGAACGGATGCATATTATGGTGTGTAATCAAAAATTTTCACCTCATCGATCCCTTCCCCGTCTGGCTGTGATGATTGGCGGTGCCTTCCCCTTAAAGGTGTTAAAATCGCTTTCAGATTTTACAAGGATGACTGATGATTCCAAAAGTGCTGTTTCTGAAAAATTGAGGGTTTTTACTCTGATTGCTGATCCCTTCCTCTTCCTTCTCTGATGTGTTGGCCTTGCGTGATTCCATGGCAATGTGGCAATACAGGGAGCCCGTCTTCAGTGCTGTAAGATCGCAGTCAAGGTTTCTAAAAGGGTTATGCATAAAGACTGTTTCTGGCGAGCCGGGAATCGTTACCGCAGTGATGGCGCAAGGCGAGTACACGAGATCGGAAAGAAGGAAAGAATCGTTAGGGCCGAAAATTTTCGCTTTCTGAAAGCCGTCCATCTGAAATCTGAAACCTGTGAAGTTTAGCCACGATTTGACGGCTTAAAATAGACATCATAGTATACAGATGCACTATACGCTTTTTTTTACGTCATTCATTTTGGAATTTCCATTTGAGAGTTAGCGTAGTGCAAAAAAATGATTAGGGACAATTTCCCATTTTTGTTGCGTTTGCTGTTCTTTTTTCCTCAAGAAACTTTCAACAGTTCAATTATCAGTTGTTTTTTTGTTATGGCAAATTGCAAATTTCATCGATCCTAATGTTATTGTTGAATGAATTTTGCACTCATAAATACGACTTTAAGCCGATTTATGAGATGGAAACACTCCGCGATGACATGTCCCATATATCGGCGTCAACTATGCAAGATCTCTGGGAGACATTATCGCAGAAAGACGATAATGATGTGAGAAGGAGCGCATTCTCGTTTCTTTCTGAGTATTCCCATATGGACGTGTTCTCGGTGCGTCTGGAGTGGGAATCGTTGAAGGAGTGGACTATCTCACCACCTGCGAAGCAACGACTCATCAAGCACCTCCATACGCCAAAGGTGAGGCCTATTTGTTTTCCCTCACTCATAAGTAATATGGGAGTTGACGGTGCAGTGTATCGCATGTTTAGAGCTATTCGGAATTGAGATGATAACACAGGCATTATGCGCACTTGCCAAGGTGTTTCGCTGTTAAGCTTTCTTTTGACTACGATATTGTTATTTGCTACTGTATGCGGGTAAAGTTTTGTCTACCAAAAGAGCAGTGGCTTTAGCGTATTCATCCGCCTTTAGCGTATTTCACATCTTTGAAATTGCTTCTATGCAAACAATACTGCTTGGTTGATGTTATGGATGCCTAGGAATGCAATAGTTTATCTGCTGTTATCCGGATTCACCATAACCAAGGCATATTCTCCTTCGCAGTATGAGGGTGTTGAATATCTTACTAATCTCTGGGCTAGGCGCGCTATGGGCACAGAGCTCTGATTTGAAAGTGGTCGCTGACACCTTTAACTAAGGAAGCCTTATTGTAATGTTATGTACGTTAAACGCATACTTAAGCATATGAGATTGTGAGTTGAGGGTACCGACGTCTCCAACCCTCATGGTTCATCTCTCAAGTTCAGGAAAAGAGTAAAAGTCGCTATGTTAATTTTTGTTGTGCTATCATTGGCTTATATTTACATTCAGTCAGCTTGCACATAACACTGATATTTTCCCATTTGCGGTCGGGCGGCAGGAGATGCTGAAGTGTCTGTAGGCGTGGAACAGCTGCTCATCTGAATTTTATGTTTATTTGCTAGATCCATTTTTCTTCACAATTTATATCTTCCTTGGTGTGACTTTGCATTTCGTTTGCATTCGGCCTGAAACCCCTATTAAAATATTGTTGTAGGCGGTACGTGTTGTTTTTGACATCGAATTGGAACGGGAACACGGCAGCACACAACGAAAACATCGCTACAGCATGGCCGCAACGCTGTCCGCATTTCAAGCCAAATGTCTTGTTGACATGCTGGAGGGAGCCACAATGGCCGCAAATATGACGTTCCCTCTTCCGAGATTCCTCCTGGCACCTCCCCTCGGCGATCTCGGTTCTGCGAAGGCGATCAATCTGGCATTGGATACGACGGAGTCAACGGCCACTTGGCAATACAAGGAGACCTACTGGAATATTCGGTGAATTTCATCGTTCACTAAGATCCATTTCAGTGATTCAGTACTGCCGCTGAGTATCCGCTCAAGTGATGACTTGTATCCACTTGCAAAGTTGATCTGCAAATGTGAAACGATATATCTCCAAACGAAGTGTCTCTATTTGGTCATAGTGGATTTTTGGCTTGGAGAGCAATTCACCGGAAGGAAAGCTTCGAACTGGGTGTCCATAATTTTCCTCTACTAGAAGGCAATGTGCAGTGTTCGGAAAAAGCTGTTTTCATGTTTTAAAGTTAAAAGTGCGCAAAGCTCGAACACCTAGCTGCTATGCTGGTATTACTGCGCTTTAATATAAACTTACAGTACTCCTATGCATCAGAATCGACCAAGTTTTTGGGGAGTGGTACATTTTATCAAGGGTAAAAGTACAAGCTAGGTTGTCCCAGGTTGTCCCTCTCGAAGTCTTATAAAACATATATTGCTGTCATTGAGGTTAATGCCTTCGAAATTATTCTTTAGATTTGTCGGCAGTTGCTCTGTATTCATATCTTTGATGAACTGCGAAATTTGCCTATTTTTTCACTGCTTGAGAACTCTATGTCGGGATGCAAATAGCGATGAAAGTAATGTTATTATTTCATCTCACAATCTTTGAAGAAATCGCATACACTTTCTCTTCCCGTCTGTTTTTCACTTTTCATAACTTATTTTGAATGCTTTCAAGGATAACCTAACGGTTGTATATACGCATTTTAAGTGATCGGCAAATCGGCGTGATATCACAGACATGTTTTTTAGGCTCCATGAACCGTTGATAATATTCGTGGATCGAGTAATTCCGTCGTGGATAAGCACCGTGATAGGCTCAGGCGGTATGATCGCTATGTACGTCGCTGTTGTACTCGTTGTCGGTCGCTTTGTGCGTGAAATTGTGCGCACACCTTTATCGAATGCAATGGTGAGAACGTTTATGTTCACTGTTTTTGAGCTTCTACTTATTTTTTACTTTCCATACTCATTAGATGTTTCAAGAATAAGCGTTTTTTTCAATCGTCATGAATCCAGTGGAGTCTACCTGATCTGTATAGCATGTTGTAACTTAACGTTTTGGAAATATAGCATTCTGGGCAGAGTTAATTGCCCGATTGCAGCCTTGCTGTATATCTCATTGTTTGCACTTGAAAAACTGAGTGCTTCATCGTTTTGTAGTGCAAAGCGTCAGTGAAAATACGCCTGACGAGTTTTGCAAAACTGAATTCTTTGGTGAGCAATTTCTCGAGAACGCTCGTTTGATCGACACATTTCTGAGGAAGTCTCTTCAGTTGTAAATTCCCGAGGCCTTTAATATGTGGAGGGGAGAGGTAGTTGGTTCTCATGGGGTTGTTCTTTTGTGTCCAATTTTGGCATGATATGAGAAAAACATATCTTTGTATGTCGAAAACTTTTAGAATGTTAAATGTTTCTATAAATTGTGTAGCATCTTTAATTTATGAAAGCTCAAAATTTACACACATAAATTGCACTAATGACTATGAATAAGTCTTCGCATCTTGCGGCTGTCTTCTAAGGTAGTCTGATAGAAGTTTGGATTTCTTCGTGCTGAGGACTGATACAAGTCCAATAAGAGGGATAAGCTATAAATTGAAGCTGTCATTTTAGGCTTGACAATAGTGAACCAAATTTCTAAGTTTTTTTTTTGCCCAGATAAATGTTATTCAATACAGGAAGTCATTTGATCTATAATACTTTATCGTTAGAACTTTGCAAAGTTTCTATAATTCTCTCTCATTCCCTCTTCATTCCCCTAACTTGCTATCATCCAGTTCGGTTGCGCAGTTTTTATACTCAAATTTAGCATAGGACCCGCTACAAGTATAGCAGCCGCTTCTTTATGTTCTATTTGATCAATTTTGTAATTTTACTCCATTGTTGTTTTGGAATGTTTCGTTGTTAAAATAGCATTTCATTTGATATTTGAAATTTATTGATTGATCGTTCGGATTTCAGATCGAAGATTTACCGAATGCAGATAACCTTTTGCGCCTTTTTCAAGATATCTACGTGGTTCGCGAAAAGAGACATTTCTACCTGGAGTCAAGACTTTACGGTAAACTGCTGTTTATTATACGATCACCAGATACGGTGATCAGGTGGTCACGCTATCGGGTCAAAGTCAAAGAAGATTAAGGTGCACAAAGTCAATGCTCATTATTTATTTCCGTTCAAATTGTGCACTGTTGTCGATCTTGCCGAATATTCACCATTTACACTTATCGATTAATGCTATTCATTTGATGTTTGATAAATTCTATAGCTATATTAGTAAGGCGATAAAATGCTTTGTTCTTTGATGTGATCACGAAGTCATTGTTTTTATTAGAGTATAGTATTGTTAATTAAATGATTCGTGCGAAAAGAAGAGACTCGAAAGTCAATTTAAATTAACACAGCTATGAGGAGGAAAATCGTGTAAAAATTAATATAGATATGAGGGTTTAATTATTTATTCTTTGTGAGCATTGAAAAATTTTAATCATGAGGCGGACGTATTATCTCCTCAGAAAAAAAAGAAAAAAACCAACAGTATTATGTGTTCGGCTAACATTGTATAGATTTATTTCTTCCAAAAAAAAAGTGAAAAATAACGCAGACGTATCGCAAAACTTTTTAAATATGAAACTTGAGCATAATTATTCCATATGTTGTTCATATTCCTTTTTTCATGAACTTTGTTTTCGATGAAGACTATTTGATGGAGAAAATTAGTATCTGTCTTATGCACTACCATTGTTTCTGTCTATAAAAACACATTCATTTGCAACTATATCGTTCTATCTTCGTTGTGATCTTCTGCATATTCGAATATTGAGTCGATCATCGTTTTATTCTTTGTTGTATTTTGCACTGCGATCAACAAAACAATGTTTTCTCCTTCTTCGCGCGATCGAACCCACTATTGTTCACTTGTTCATCTCTATCGGGTGGTGTGTGTCTGATTCTTACGTCGATCTCTTGTGTGTTTTGCATTATAACGTTATAAAGCAACTCGTTTTCCTCACAACGTTATTTTCTGTCTAAGTTGTGTTGTTTGTTCGTTACGTTATTTAATTCAACTTTTAATTCTATACCTAATTCATCTTTCGGGCACTTCATCAATTGCAGGTGGAAAATTGTTTTCATCGTTTTTTTTTTAATTTTCGGATTCTTGCGCAAAAAATCACATTTCGTCTTGCACAGTGCCACGACAAAAGCGCCACAGATAGTTGTACCTTGATTTCTTACTGCTGTGTGTTGTTCTTCTTGCTATGAGTAATCAACAACACATACGCCCTATTGCTGTTGTTGTTGGTGTTGTAGATTGACGGGTTGCTTTGCGATGATTATGGAGCGATACGTTTTTAACATGGATGAGCTAGTATTAAAACGAGCGAATTTTTGATGCATTGCAGCACCGATAATGAGGTTGGAAGCAGCACCAATAATAACATTGCAACAACTTCTCTAAAAGAAAGTATTTGGTGAGAGGAAGATGTAGATGGTTTTATTGCATTAAAAAAATGCTATATATATAGGGTATTTACTTGTGATAGGTGCCATTATGGGCATGAGGGCACCCAAACGACTTGTATATATGTAATACAAATTTTGAATAACCACCATTCCATCGTTTACTTCAAAAATCCTGATGACAAACATGCATGGATGTGACACTCTGGCGATGTGAACAACTGGAAGTCATTTATTGAACTCATTATTGGCGAGGAGACCAATCGTACACTGCAAAAGGCTCGTAGATAATGGACGTTGTGAAGAGCTCGTCTTATTGGCAATCGTTATGCAACTGTTGATAGAAATTAGCCTAGCACTCCTTTCCAAACGACAAAATGAACATTTCATTATGATTTTAAACGGGAAAATCTTCAAAAATTACCCCCTGTACGCTTGCTTGGGACAGCTGAATTCTGCTATAAATAAATTTAATATTGCTATTGACAGCCGAGGTAGCGTTCCGATTCATAATTCTGAGATTAAGCATCAAAGATATGAGGGAAAGTGTATCGTTGGAATTATTTTCGATACTAAACTGGATTCATATCGGCACATTGCTGCAACAAATTAAAATAAACAACTAATGTAGAGAAGTTCATATTGCGCTGTTTCGGAGTCGATGATATCGCATTTGTCAAACTTTTCACAACGATTGTAAGTCCGTTATTAGACCACTATACATCAATTAGAATACTACTGTAGTCTTTGCAGATCAAAATTGTCATTGTTTGAGCTAGTTTAGTGCTGGTTCGTTAGACGACTAGATGCCCTTCATCGATGATGTATCTATTGTTTATTGACTCACAAGTGCAGCTGCCAAGTAGCTTATGAGATGATGGCTTACATTAGAAGAAAATCACGATGCGCACATCATTTTTCATGAACAACTTTATAGCTTCTAAACTTGAGTGGTTTTAAATTTTTGGATAAGTAGTAAGCGATCTAGTTCAACTTTATAATGTAATATATGGCTATGTTGATTTAAATTGTAATGGGCCCATCGTATTCGCTCTTATGCTTAGTTCGCTGTGTTCGCGATTTTGGATGGCAAAACGACTTCACTTTTATTTGCACGAATTGACGATTATTAAAATAAAATTAAAAAAAAACAGCTCAGGAGCATAGATGCTACATACGAATTGAGCAAGTATCCAATTTTTTTTTCTTCATATTTTTAGCATATTAAAGAATGACAGCTCTCAAAATGTTTTAATGCACTCGATCCATCTGTACGTTTGAGGACGTTATTGTTTTACTTTTCTTTTTTTCAAGCTAATTAACTAACTGCACTTTGAGCACTTGCTTAAGGACTAAGAAATTAGATATCTATTGTGTGTCCCATAACAACTTTTTTCTTCGAAAAAATGTCGGAGTTTTTATGCGTTGTTCGCTAAAATTTGGCTCATATTAATGTGCTCTTCTCGCACACTGAAATATAGCAGAGGTGTATCTTCGGCTATTATAAAGCCTTTAGAAATTCGGAGTTGATGTTCCCAATAAATACACTATATACCTAATGCTTTATGTAGGGATGGTTGGTCTAACTGGTTTTCATGACTGGTTTGCTCATTTATATTATACAAACTAGCGTTTAGACATTTCTATGCTTTTATGGCTAAGGTTTGTTTCTGTTTTATTTTCCATATACTGCAATCGTTCATGTGTCAGTTTTAATCATTGCATAGTATAGAGCACATTTCGCTATAGATGCTTATAAAACACCTTTCAAAATGGGATAAAAACAGGAAGGCAGATAATTTAACATGAGAGGATGTGTTAAAACTTCTATAAATCTAAATGGGAAAATATCTGTTGCAACTGAAATATTAATGAAATTTGTAGAGGTAATTGAAAATAATTGCAACTTTATTAGGATAGTTTTTGTCTCCGAGCAGGTGATATTTAGTCAGGATTATGCGTATTTGACATAAAAACAGATCAGTCTCAGCTAAGATCGGCTCAGAAGTGAGTGTTGACACTTCTTCGAAGACTCGTTTGAGGTCGAGAACCACAGATCAACTGCACTACGCGGTCTTGCAGGTTGACCTTTGAAGTTATGAGATGCTGAGATCCCTGAGGCTACTAATCTTGCAAGATTATCCATTGTGCAACGTTTTTGTCCATAAAATTTCACCAACCCCTATCAAACTTCTAGGAATTTCATTCAGAGCAAAACACCATTTTTTAATATGAAAAATTTCGAAACCCCCCTATTGCCTGTATGAGAGGAATGTTCGGATAATGTTTGAACTCTGTAATGAATTTTTTTCGGTAGATGTTTTATAACATAGGCAGCGGTAATAAGGTGTCTCCTTCGGGTAACACATATTTCAAGCGACAAAGGCTTCAAGCGATCACATAAAACATCTTAATTGCTCCTTTCCTCCTTTCTTTCCTTCTCACTGAATCCATTGCCCACACGGCTGTCACATCCTTCCTATTGTCTAATAATCTTGTTGAGTGACACTCAATTTTTGCCAATTATATTTATAAAATAGCGCACTATCCATATGCCATGAGTATATTGTCTGCATTGTTGGAGAGTATGTTTAATTGATAGATACATATCCATTTATTGCCTATAGATTTCCATTGTTAACCATTATTTTCATACGAACAGTTCGTTTCTCAGTAGAGCATTCTTCGGTCGTTAATGCAGTAAAGTCAACTTTTAGTGGTTACACGTATTTCATTTGATCCATTCTTCATTGGTATTCTAAGCGTTAACTTTGTCCATCCTCCATAAGCTGTTTGCTTTTCAATGAAATGTACTCATAATAAACTGCTGCATTCATCTATTCGTGCACTTTTATCGTTTTACTTTTCGTCTCATAAATGTTGTTTTGTCGGCTTAGGCTTTTAAATATATGGCAGCCGGCTATGAAAAAGCTTCTAGGATATCTTCTGTAGAGTATTCTAGCGAACAAATTTGGATTTTTTGAGATTTCATGGCTACGATGGCATAATAAATGTTGTTCCATCCAGCATATTTAACTATATATTTGTGTGAGGTCGTCGAATGAATTCCTAATATAAGATCAATTTGTAAATGAGAAAACGAATACTGCTGTGAATATTTGATAGTCATAGCGCTCTCCGTGGTAACCGGAAGTGCAAACAAGTGGATATATTCATTGATCTCGGTCGCATGCAGGTATTGGTTGCAAAAAAAGGACCATATGGATTGGCTGCCATCATGAGCGCTTAGATGGCGAGAAGGACAAATGGTTATAGGCCTAACAAGCATAGAATTTGGAATTAGTGAGGAAATGAGGGGTAACAACAAAGAGTAGTGATGAGTATTGTGCAATCGAGAAATCCGAAGAGAGGCGATATCGATGCACAATGTTGTCGAAGTGTAGTTGCGATAAAGATACTCGGCAAGCGGTACGCCAGCTAAGCGATTCAATTATTTTTCAGTGTGAATGGGTGGTTAATTATTGCTATTGCTGCATTGCTTTAATCCTTTGTCGATCGACACTTCTACCCTCTTTGAAGATGTTGTTAAACGCAACGATTCTTTCGTCATTGCCTCTTTAATGACGTTTTAGTTTACGCCGTCCACAACGAAACAATTCACTCTAATTGCATATACGTGCTGCTTACTCATTTGCTATAAGGTGCTTGATGAGTTAGGTGGAATGTGCACCAATATAGCCAACCGTACAATACCTCTCAATAGTAGGGATACTTGGTGTGCTAGTAATGAACTAAGATATCATTCGTTATTTAGAAGGTGTCCTATTACATGCAAGAATGGGTATCTTGAAGGAGACAAAAATTCTTGTGATATGTGTAAAAAGTTTCTCACCAGCTTCGCTGCTAGAAGAAAATAGCGCCTTTATGCGACAGACTTACTTCTCAAAATATATGTTTCGAGGCATCGAAATATGCCTAAATGAAATCATTCGGAATTTAACATGAGAAATATATACTCCTTGCGGTAAAATTTCCTCTTGAAAAGTTTTTTTTAAAGGAACCTGTAATGTTTGAAAATTTCAATGCTTTGAAACGTTTTGTTCTAAATGGAATTGGCAGAAATCGTCAAATAAATTACTCATCTAAAGTTTCTATGGAAGAAAAATGGCGCTTTTTTATTGTAAATTTCCCTTACCAACTCTGAAATTTTCTTGTAAAATATGTGGAAAGTTAAGTGAATTTATTTAGATATGCAGAAGTGAACAATTTTTGATTTAGTTATTGCCTCTCAATAACAATTTTTGAATGTGTTGAATGATGTCTTGTAGCCATATCTCAGATATCGTTTTCGTCGCTTCCATAGTTGTACATTAGTACTTTATATTTTTAATATTCCATCCTATATGTAATATTGAAATCTCGTTTTATAGTATTTCATAGAGTTTTATTTCATCCATTCAGGAAAGTAGTTTATTTTGATGTATCTAATTTCTAAATGCTTTATATGAGCCACACATAAGTCGATGAAATACAACAAGCCACAATAACATAACTAATTCATATTTGAAGGCCTATCTTTTAGTGTTTTTTTTGCGCGTTATTTTTGCTCATCCTTTGTTCGATGCATTTGCAAAGGAGAAAATTTCCATTTGTGTTTCTCATCAATTTTATTTTTTAGTTCAAGAAATGTGCTATTTTTGAAGCAAATTGAATCTTCCCTTATTACCGAAATTGCTTTCTTTTCGAAGAGATATGAATTTCTGCTGAGCATAAAGAGGAGAATAGTTTACTTTAACTTATTGTTTTTTTTAGATTATTTCACCTAAATATACTTTTTCAATGAAATGGAACACAAAAATATCTCTTTTTTTTCATTGTCGACTCCGATGCGTTGTTTATTGCAATCTAAAGCGTACTACAATCCTTTCAATCTGTCCACATTTCTGCAGCATTTGAATTTCTCTCTCTGGCGACTTGATAATCCCTTAGCTATCGAAAAACATGTAATTTTAATTCGGGAAATTCGGGTTCCTTAGATGTTATGCATCGAGGACGTTTAGTTAAGCTTACGACTTTAAATCACACGATCAGCGTCAAGGATTTTGGTAATATCGTCAGTGCTATTCCTTTTAAAGGTGGTATTTAGAGGTGTAGATGGAATATATGAAATATGTAGTGTAACATCGTGTCGTGTGTAACATCCTGGGTAAGCATTTTGGAATATATAATATGTAAACGGGATAAAATTGAGTTGAACTGGAATATTTGACTTATGCACGGGCTATTATCAGAGCATAACATATAATCCTATTAATGTAGATAGTTACTATGATGGAAGTGAGGTCGAGGTTATATGCAGTTGAATTTTTCTGTGTTGCATTTTAGCGACAGTTTCTAAATGGTTGTCGCTAATATTTCGGCCATTGATCGTTTGGCATTTTGATTTAAAGAAAAGCCGAAAATATTCTCTCAGAAGTAAGCAATGACTGAAAACGTTTTAAAAAATCAACTGGTCTCTTACGTTGGATTTAAAAAAAAAATGATTTCAGTAAATGTTTGCTGATTTTTTTTTACATTCACTCAAAATTGATTCGAGTTGACTTCATATGAGTAGCAGTATTCGTATAATATTGCTTTAGTAGCGTTTTTATTGGAGAAGATTTGGCTAGGAAAAGAAGTCAATATGTGCTGAGATCTTCTTCTCAACATCAAAAAGAAATCGTGAGGAAAACGCGTTGGATTGCGTGACGTTCATAGTGGATCCCATGAGGCAATTGATGGTTATTCTTTTCGTTGGTCGATTCGGTTCGATGTGCCCTTGCCCCTTGGGTAAATCTTAGATTCGCATCTTCTTTTTGACATATGATTTCTTCTCAATGACGCCGTTCACATCGTTCTTTTTGCTTGCTTAAATCAGTTCTTATACGAATAGGTTAGCCAAATACCCATCTCCATTAAGAGCACATCCACTTGTGCTAGTAAGGTCGCTATCTATATTTATTGCCAGCAATCGACCTCCACTTTTCTTACGTGTTCTTTTTTTTGCGCAATTTAGCGTATCGAGCTGAAATGTGACAGCATTATCATTCCTTGGTAACAAGCCTAAACGTTGATATTATCACCTCTGTGAACAAACAGATACAATTACCTTCCATTGATGAAAGAAATTGGAATGTAAAGCTGTCAGCGCGTTTGTTTCAGCCTCCTTGTTGGCGTCATATGCACTTGATGCTTGTATAGCATTGTTGCGCCTATCAGGCAACCTTCACTTAAATATCGTTTCGGACTTAGGGATTTATAAGCGCTATCAAAGCGAACGTTTCTTTTACCCGCAGTATTTTTCATATCGTTAGTGTTGATGTGGTCAAGCTTGAACATAACTTCAACGCCAGTTTCCAAAACACAGTGTCTCTGGATATAGCGGTTTGGATTGAAATTATCTTTGGTGATAAGCGTCGGCATCCAGAAAACTTTAGTCGGATCGGGACGAGGTTTTTCACATACTCTCAAAGTTCTGGGTGTGTCTCTTACGGCAAATTTATTGGCCGTATTTTAGCCTCTCATCACAAAAGTTGTTGCTGTTATTTATTAGTGATGTGATCATGCTATAGCTTCTTTCTTACAATGGAGATATTTTTTTCTAGAGGTTTTCCGCTTAGGTTGACATATTTTTTGTGAAATACAACAGCACAAACTTTTTGCATAGTTTATGTTGTTGTATTGTTGCAGCAGATCCATCTGGATGCATGACTCTGTGTTCATATCGTAACTTGGGGTGAGTATTGCACGAATGAGAGGGATATATGCTAAGTGATAAGAACTTCTTCCTTCTTGCGTATCCTTTGATCTCTTCATGGGAAAAATATTTTCAACTGCAGGTGTTTCCGTAGTTTATCTCCACGCGAAGTCTTTTTTCAAAAATAAGTAATTTTGCGGATCTCGCATGAATTTATGGCGTTATATTGTTCGACTTTTTAAATGATCACAGCGGTTCGGATTGTTTCATAGATGATCGCAGCGGAATCGAGATGGTTGAAAAGCAGTTTTTCCACTTGATATAAAACGCAATCCCTCAACTCACAAAGTGGGCCATGAGGGAGTTTGTTCAAGAAGTGAACTCTTAATCTGCTGTTTTTCCCACAGTGACCAGTGGTCAGCGCCGTTTTTGCTATTAAAAATTAATTTTTTTTTTGGAAATTGAAGCTGCAAAACACATAGAATGATGCTGTAGTGATTTGAGCAGTTTGATCAGTGAGAAGTGAGTAAATAAGGTCAACAACGCATACGGGATTGACAACTTATACTTGCGGAAGCAATTCTGTTGAAGCAAAGTCCGAACGAAATCTCGATGATTGATGAGACGCAGTAATGCTGTCTTTCGCTCAGCTTGATTTAAACACCTAAAAATCCCTATGAATATCTATGTTGTTGTGGTTCGCAATTTTCGCTTATTGTTTTTCCTTTATTTAGCCTTTATTCGTAGGAAATTCGGATGATATGATATTTATGCCTTCAAATACGAGTTAGCACCATTCTACAAGTACAGAAAGTTGGACGATGCGAAACGGCCATCTGTAATTATTATTTTGAAGGAAAGTTCTTAGAGAGCGAAAAGAAACAATGAATCGAGTTTCCCTATTGTTGGTATAGTTTAGTCTTATGTATAAGTAATGGAAAGATAAGATTTATGTTACTTTCCTTCATACTTTCTTTTGTAAACAAGGAATTAACATAGAATTTTCTGAAGCAGTCACTTTCGCTTGAGTTGATTATATGGATATATATGTCGTTTACTGCGAATATTTGCTAAGTGGTGTGAATGTGTGTCACAAAAAACGGTACAACTAATCACACTGGATCGACGATGAGTATTACGTTTAGGATGATGCAATCTTCAAATTCGCTTGCTGCTGAGTTTCGCAAAAATATTTTACGTTTCATGCTGAGATGTTTAGATGCTTGATGTTGTATTGTTGGGATAGGAGCTGCTTTTCACGCTTCTTATGCGGCAATCAGTAGTCACTTGGTGCGCTATTTGTGTTGACCGATTGCATTTCATGTGATGCGCACACATCGACTCACGATGTCGTATGCTAGTGTATGCCCCGTAGTGGTGCTCACTTGTAGCACATTCATTTTTCGTTATCCCATCCCGGCAAGCTAATCGGCGTATGTCGTTTTTTCAGAAATTATTGAGTGAAACATCGTCCGCACAGTTAACGATCATAGTGGAATGCACGTTTCAATGCTTGTTCTCTCGGGGCATTATTTGATCACCGTGCTTCGAACCATTTGCTCAACCTGAACCTCACACTATTTGAACTAGGCTTTTTCTATAATGCTGTTGTGGTAGTATGATTGCTAAACTGTCGAGCGTAGATGGGACTTTTGCTAGTACACCTCACATCTTGCACTAGTATGGATGTCTATTAATGTTTATTATCGGTTGATTTTCGCAGCAACTAAGAGAAATAGGAGGTACGGATGCTCAGCGCAGCAGTTCCAAAAACTAATATAACCTTCGTGGGCATTCAAATTCCGAACAGGTCAATTTGCTGAATTTGTTAAAGAGATTCAATTCCACGTTGTGCAGTAGTTTTGTGCAAATTTGCCTAATATTATATCAGGTTCCCTTCAAAGGTAAATTTCACTCTTTTAACATTCAGCAAACTATGGAGCTTATTGGTTGAAAATTCTTAGCCATATTTCTCAATAGATGCTTACTTCTAATTGAAGAATAAACCGAAATTTCTTTAAAAGACGAAATTTTTTGTTTTTGGATGGTTCGAATGGGTTTTTTTTCGCAGAATTGCTGCTGCTGTAGGCGATGTCTTTGAAAAACTTTGTTGTGGTGCTTCTGGCACTTTCCTTCTATTCAGTATCATTGACTGTAATAGTTGTGCAGACGCATAACTGTAGAGAGCGACATCTCGATTCACGGTTGGAGTCTCACGGCTGAAAATTAACACTTACTCTTCTACGAATGTTCTGAGGTCAATTCTGAAGTATAATCCTTGGCTTGCTTCTCTTTTGGCCTTATTGCGCTATCTTCTCTTTTGGCCTTATTGCGCTATCGTACTCAAATAATAAAATCGAGTCTGCAATAACGATCAAGAATACTCCCATTGTCGTTGCTGCAGACTTAACGCAAAAATTCCGTTTACGTTTCTTCCCTCTAACTATGTAACTTATAGTAATAAGGAAATAGCTCTCAACAGTAAACATCGTCTATCTCCTTCCCACCTCTCTCACTCTCTCTTCTTTTTTCTCACTGTCATGCATTCATCTGAGGCACTTGTACTAGCATGTCGACTTGCGAGGGACCCTAGAAGACAAGCTACTTGAAGTTGAAGTCGATCACAGTATTGGTTATTGATAATGCTACGTATTCTAAAGCCTCGTGAGTGATCGTTGTCTGATTGTCTCACGGCTTTGACGTCCTACTACAGTCTCCTAATGAGATAATAGAAGCTTTCAAGCAAATGAAACACTAATTATTTGCATTATCCAACAGTTGGATAGCCAAATATCGTCGTCGATTGAGTACTCTTTGACGCTTTTTAAGTGATTTGTAGACATTTTACAGTTGTTTCTTTTTTTAATATTGAGAGAAATCTTCAATGAAATCGGCTAATACTAAGTTAGAACGAGAGATCGAGTTTGCCTTTTCATTCGTTAAATGCTTCACGACTCGCCGACTCTGATAAAATTGATAAGCTGAAGTGATAAGGTTATATGTGTGATTATCTTCATAAGTTTTGCTCTTGACAAAGTGAGCGACCAACACGAAGATTGCAGTTAATTTCGCAGATTGATTTATAAAGAGGGGTTCCAATTAATTGGCAGATTCACATCGACTTTGCATTCACATATTATCTCCGATTGATCTGACAGCTAAACAAGTAGGCGACCAGGTGTATGCTCCAATTAAGTATGCAAAGTTGTTATCATGGCAACCGAGTAAGCGTTTAAGCATAAACGCTCTAATGGGGATATTTTTGCTTCACGCCTATTTCGGTAGTATTGAAAAGAGTTTTTTCTCTATATGGTCACGATTTCCAGCTGATAAGAATCCTCCGATGGTTAATTTTATCTCTCATTGGTTATATTTTTTTGATATCTAGGTAGTTTCGATTTTTTTTTCTAGCGTGTTTTCAATAGCTATTATTATTTTTTCAATGAATTTTGTTAGTTGCTTGTTCATGACGTTCCTGTCGATTTTGATTTTTTTCTCGATAGCTGTCTAGAAGTAGCGATGGTTTGCTATGCAAGCGGAAGCAATAAATTCTTCTAACTTCTCAACTCGGTCATTTCTCTCCGATTTCAATAATAATCGCATATAAATGAAGATTGTGGGCGTTGTACTTTGGAAGTTGTGAATAATGAGGACAGCTTCATCGTACATAAACCATCAACTACATATCCTCATTCGTCCATCTGTAAACAAAATAGACAACAGAAATCTAGAAGCCATTGATGACCTTGCATCCTATTTATTTTGGTATCATGCGTTTTGTGTGGTTGCTTTCACAGAAATTTCTCCGCCGATGTAATTGGAGGGGAGGGGGGAGGACGAAGGGTGAATGAGGAAGGTGAGAAGAGAGGAGAGGAGGAAGGAAGTGAGTGAGGAGGACAAAGATTTTACTTGTCGTCTCCTGTTTCATTATTTTATTTATTATATAAGAAGGATTAACTGTATTTGCAGTAAATCATCAGAATATTTTAGATATAATTGCATTTTTTATACCTTTATGTAGGCATATTTCTATACTTTGCAAAGAAGCAACAAGTTCTATCGCTCTCTACATCCCTTTCAAATGCTAGTTATAATAGTCATAATAGTATTTAATGGAAATGAGATAAAATCACAAGAGTATTGCATTTATAGATTATTTCCCTTCTTTTTTCTCATAATAAAGCATTGTTGATAGTTTATTAGAATCACTGTATTGTGTTTTTGTTATTTGGAAAGAGTGGACAATCGCACCAATTGAGATGGTACAATATGTGCTTTTTGCACTTTGCGCTTAGTTGACTTATAGTTTTCGCAGTTACCAACAGTAATTGAGATATGCTTAATGATGCATTCGTATTTCAGGTGATTCGAGTGTCCATAGAGATTTTTTACGATCAGATTCAATAAAATGTGTACAGATTTTTAATTTAATGGTAGACGTGGAAGGTGATAGGGGAAGGGAAGATCACCATATTGATGTATATTATACCCGATTTTAATTCTAGCTTCAATGGTTTTCAAGATGAAACTATTGCAGATTTGACGTCGTCATTTTAGCATATTTATGTGAATTTATAGAATTTCTTGAGTTATGAGTATCATCTGTTATGTTAGCAAATAGTGATAATTCACCTGTAAATAGTAAACGCTTCGTTCTCCACCTCTATGACTTGGTTTGCTACGTATTTATTCTGATTTCTGGTTGCGATAAACGATTGTTTCTTACTTTGCTAGCGCATAAGAAGGCTAACAGAAAGGATCTCACGAAATTTTATATGATTGAGTGTAGTCAATAAGAATACGTCCTTTAAGTAGTAAGTGACACGAAGGACAAATGCGTCCCAAAGAATGAATGTTTTTTTAGCACTGCCGCATCGTTCGATGAGACTACTCGTCGTTCGCGATGAAAGTTCAAAGATACTTGGCCATCGTTGGCTCAATTCACAGATCTCTTTCTATATTGGTCTTCTGCAGCTTTCGATCTGCATTTGGGCGATGGCACAACACTTCTTCTCGCTTGTCAACTACCACAAGGTAAACACTCACTTTGTTTCCACGAATCGTCTCCCATATCCACATTGTCCATCCCGTTTACATCCGCTTATGTCGCCATAATGACCATAAAAATTGTTTCCTTTGACCAGCGCACTATCATAAAAAGTGTTGCCAACTTGCAACATGATCTTAGCTGTTGATCAAGTTCCATTCTAAAAATTTCAAAAACATAACGCCATTAACGAAATTTCCGGGTTAGAACTGTCCGCTGTCGTATATGTAAAACATCTGCACGAATATAAACGTGATCTAGATTATTCATTTTTTGGATTGCTCATACATTTTTACTTCAATGATTAGTGATCGATATGCTGTTGATTTTTGCTCGCTTAATAAGCCACAAATTTAGATCTCTAGATATTGTCGAATTTTTCACTTCTAGTGATTCGCCTCCTTGTATTTTTGAAAGAGATATTGGGAATTGGGCAACTATATATAAATAATTTCGAATTATTGAAGTTTTAAAATTTATGAATTCTGTTTTGCTAGATAATATCTAAAATCAGCAGTGATCTCCTGTATTGCATTAAGCTATCCGATTCTTGAAGGTTCAGAATAAATTCCGATCTAAACTGCTCACTTTCTTTCAATTTTTCGAAAGTATAGATAGAATTTTTTTCCTCGAATCTAAGGATGTAAAAAGAGAGATCTTATTTTGTTGTGTTCTTTGAAGAGTAGAACAGCAACCGGAGAGCACATTGCAATGATACGGCAATCGTGAACTTTCAATGGGAAAGAAAATGGCATTTTAAGTAAAACGTTTGCTTCATTTGTACTCTCTTTAACATAAGCCGATCTTGAAGCGGTTGCATCCGATCGACGAAAATTGCTTTTGCAGATCCTTTTATGTGTCCCAAGAGTATTTATTAGCGTTTGCAGTTTTCTTTATGCTGCTTATCTGTGATCATGATAAATGCATATCGGGTAACTAGGCTTGCTGCATTTTTTTTTCCTGTCTTTTCTCTTAAGTTGGGAAATTTCTGCGATGCTTTCTCATTCTTTGAGTACAGTTTTCGAATGATCAAGGGAAATTATATTAACTGCAACGATATATATNGGATCAAGGATTCATGTTTGATGTGTGGACTGAAAAAAAAATTGTTTTTTGATGCATGCTTGAGCTGTCATAATTTTTGTTTCATTCGCACATTGTTTGACTTCTTTTAATATCAAGAGCTCATTGAGAATGAAATCGGTCGTAATGAGTATAGTTATAGAAAGTCACTGCTATGATATAATCTATATTCTTAATCTGATTTAATTAATCTCGTTCGTAGCATTGCCGTAAATAGCTAACGCTTTCAAAGCAATATGCAACGGCGTAATCGTTTCGTATATATGTGATGCATTGCCGATTTAGCAAATACGAATAATATTCGTGTGCTCAATTTTATAGACTAAAGTTGTGTACATAAGCTTCTTATTATGGGAATATTCAAATGCAAGAAAAGTATATTCAAGTATTGGTTAGCCTAATTGCTGACCGTTTTCGTTATTGGTTTTTACAACTTATTTGTAATTACTAAATTATTTATAACTGCGGTAACTGATTTTTTTGCTTAAAGCTCTAAATTTTCTCCTATTTACTCTTTCCGTCTATTAGATGAAAACTGCGACTGATTATTTTTATTTTTATTTTTTATTTGTTTATGAGTAGTGATAAGCTATCTTCCAGAAATAGCAGTTCAAAAATCTTATCACCTTATCAAATCCACGATCGTGAAATAGTCTGATCAAAGCCTACTCTGTTGTTCATGCCGGAAACAAATAGGAAACATTCCGTAGGAAAAAACCAAGTTTGTGAGGAACTCCCACTACTTAACAAATCTCATTGTATAGCCTTCATGACGCATACGCTGAATTTGCCAAGTAGATGATATACATAAGCACTTAAATATATAACGTAAAAATAATGCAATTTCAAAAAATTCGGCAGAATGGCGTAGAAATGAATTTGCAGAAACTATGTTGTTTTTATGCATCTTTGGGTCGATGACCGACGGTATTGTACAAAAGGCATATTCTTCTAGGCTATCTGGGGCAGTTTGTTACCTGATATGCCTTATCTGATGACTATGCGATTATAATAACGCGATTGCTTCTATTAGCATAGTGATCGTGAAAAGAGCTGCAACCTCGCACTCAAATTTGAGTGTAATTAAATGAACATATTGGAAATTAGCAACAAATTCTAATGAGAACATAGAAAGTTTTAGCTGGTCGTAGCTTTCTGTGGAAGCCAACGAAATTTACCGAGATTTCCTCCGACTCGAGAGATTTCCTACTCTTTTCTTTGTAAGAATCCGTAGTTATTGCTTCAGTGGTTTTTTTATTGGGATATTCCTTCCTTGTATGCTCTGTAGGTGCACGACCACAAACAGACAACAACCGAGATCCTGTGCTGCAATTTTTCGAGAGCGCTAGAAAGCGGTCATGATCATAAATGAACATGACCTTACTATAAACTTCAGTCGAATCAAAACAGTCTAAGTAATAATCATCGTTACCATAAACTATAATCAAATTTTCATTCATATCGTTTTTTGCCAGATTTCAGAGGCTAAAATTTTTGCTAACTTTTTTTTTACGCTTCCAGTCATCGAAAATAAATGCATCATTCTCTTAGCATTTTTTCAACTTCCTATAACATCTTCAAAAAAAAAAACTATTGTTCATTAACGAATCTTTACTCTCAGAGTGATGCGTTTTTTGATTCTACGTATGGCGTGAATTCTCATAATTCACAAACCATTAGTTTCGTCGTCCACATTTCCTCTTTTCCTCATCCTTATAGCGCAAATGCCCAAATCGTCTGATTTTTACGGATGATATTTAATCATCTACAAATATCAATTTGATTTCTGCCTCACACAGTTATCTAATTTCCATCAGCGTATATTTGCCAGCATATATGCGTATTTAGCTGATTCCTTATTTATTATACTGTGTTATGTTGTGCTTCCATATATTTTAGTGCCGTATCAAAAATAACTCCTTAGTTAGTGCTCATTTGCAGGTGTGCGAATGTCTTTCATTTCTTTGAGGTACACTACGATTTAATTGCAATAAAAAATATTTCTTATACTACTTAATGTAGGACCAAATATTCAACGTGAAATCTTTTTTTACTACTAGTATCAATAAAGTTGCAGATCTGATCCATCATAAAATCTATGGGATATTCATCTGCCCAAAGGGAATTATATTCATTAAATAACAATTATTTTCAAATGGATCAAATGCATCGATGTTTTTGATAGATTTATTATCAGCTATTGAAGTGATAAATTTACTCATAATCGTTTCCGCTCTATTTATTATTCATAACTTATTGTTATTTTTGTTATTATATTGTTTACTCTTACATTGTTATTCCTTTATCCTCATTCTTATTAGCGTAATAGGGAATGTAAATTATACTGCATATTTCACCCGTTGACAATTCGATTGGTTTTCTCTGTTAGGTGCATTTTAATTGAGTTACCCGATAATTGTCAAATTTTAAGTCTTCTTTTCATTTTAACATCACATTTCTTTTGTTATAAATTTTAATAGCTGAGTCAATTATGAGGTTATTCGTTCTTCAATTCACCACTCACTGAGAGATGAAGGGAAGGGTTTGATTAGCTGAAAGTTTTGCGATCCTCAGGAAGAATATAGCAATTAGACTATGGAAATTGAAAATTTCGCTGCAAGTTACTGCGAAATAATATGTGCTATTAAAGCTGGAGAGTAATTAATATGGTTGTGGCATGGTTTTGAAAGACATTCGATCAATTTTTACATCCCTAATTCTAAGTTTGTTGTGCTGTTTGTGGGGAACATTATTAAGAGGTATTTTACAGATTCTCTTTTGTGATTTCGTCAACGGTACAAAGCCGGTTCTATTGGTCGGTGTTGATATAATCATATTCGATATTGGATTATTTCATTCGCTTTGGGGAATCGACAGCTGTGTGGCACAACACCTCGACGGTGGTTATGGTAGATTCGGATGGTGCTTTTTCCATATTGCCGCATTCATTATTTGCCTACCATTTGCGTTCGTCTCAAGACCGAAACCCTATTCCCTATGGCCATTGTTAATCCAGGTAAATGATCTTTAATTCCTTCTCCTTTCATTTTCCTTACTCACTTTTATTCGCTTACCGTTCTCCAACGACAGTTAATTTCACCTTCATAGCATCTCTTGGTTAGTTGTAAACTCTTTTACTTAGCTGCTTTTTATACTACTTCACCCTATAAGTAAATAAATTAAGTTTGTTGTGCTGTTTGTGGGGAACATTATTAAGAGGTATTTTACAGATTCTCTTTTGTGATTTCGTCAACGGTACAAAGCCGGTTCTATTGGTCGGTGTTGATATAATCATATTCGATATTGGATTATTTCATTCGCTTTGGGGAATCGACAGCTGTGTGGCACAACACCTCGACGGTGGTTATGGTAGATTCGGATGGTGCTTTTTCCATATTGCCGCATTCATTATTTGCCTACCATTTGCGTTCGTCTCAAGACCGAAACCCTATTCCCTATGGCCATTGTTAATCCAGGTAAATGATCTTTAATTCCTTCTCCTTTCATTTTCCTTACTCACTTTTATTCGCTTACCGTTCTCCAACGACAGTTAATTTCACCTTCATAGCATCTCTTGGTTAGTTGTAAACTCTTTTACTTAGCTGCTTTTTATACTACTTCACCCTATAAGTAAATAAATAAAAGAGAGTTGGAAGCAGATGAAGAATTAAGGTGGAGAAAATCTGCTTGAAAGCCTGGCAGAAAATGCACAAAGAGCACTCGAAGGAAGTTCACAAAACGCTGGAGCTATACTGGGATAATAGATGGGAAATTGAAATGCTTATGCGTGCATTTGCAAAAAAAAAAAAAAAGGATGTGCCTTGCAAATAGAAAGCCGGAAAAACAGGCCAAGCCAGTCGAGCATATAACCATCCAAAAAGATGATGCGGGGCCTAGTAATGCGAATTGTATACTTAACTGATAGCTTCTGCAAATTCTTTGACAAAGATGCACTTTTCTATTGTCATTGCGACGGTTGTGGAATAAAATTTGCCATGCCATTTCCTGATATTTGATTTCAGTGTATTTGATTTAGAAATGACTCTTCTCAGATGTAAGGTAAAAAAAAAACTTCGAATGAAAAACTTCCGGGAAGTTTTCTAGTCTATTCATTGTTAAAGCAATTAATTGTTCGATCTTAGTGAAATCTTAGTGAAAAGCATGTTGTCTGCACGATGTTCTCACATGAATTTCGACTGATTACCTGTCAGGAAAAGATTTTTTTGGCCTCAAATTTATCTTGCCAATAGTGCAAACATGCTTTTTTTTTTTTCAAAAAGTCGATAGAAAGCATATGTGAATCTCCTCATTAGGTTTCAGTTGCAATTTTCCTGATAGTTTCCCAAGAGGATTATGAAAGTTCACTTCACTTTCACCTATATGTCAAGTTTTCATAAAGCTTCTATTAGAAGCTCTGAGCAGTTTGCGTTTCAAAGCATGCTTGAGAAAGAGTTCATAAGTTGAAAAAAATGAACTGTTCGGTTTATTTCAAAATTGAGCTGCTGAGAGGATACTAGGTCATGTGCAATTTGCTGAATTGATTACCTACATGTCCGGAAGCATTTTCACGGATTCATCAACTAAAACGATATGTCAAACATCGTCCCTTTTGTACCGAGTGGAGCATCCTCNCCCCCCCCCCCCCCCCCCCCCTCCCCCCAAAAATGCCATGACATTTCCGTTATGTACGAATCGAAAGTTGAACTTTTCAAACATTTTCAAAGAAAAATAAAACAAATATGCTAGAGATGGTGGACGAGAAAATCGTTTTCTGCATGAGAAAGTAAAAAAATTTTTCCTTATCACAGTTCATCTTATCAGATATAGATGCTGCTTAAGTATCCAACAGCAAATAAGAAACCGCAATATGATGGCTTTTAGGTGAATGGGTAGTGAGGCCAAGTGATTTGTTTTGGTACTCTAGAAACGATGAAAAACACATATATTTTCCAAGTAGCCAACTGACCTGGCCAAGAAGTCAGTCGAAAAGAACACATAAATTCTTTTTTTTTTTTTTTTTGAGGAATTTTGGTCGTTTTGAGCAGAAATTTTACCCGAAATTGAGGAAAGCTTGAATTGACAGTTAAGAATTAAATATTTGTACTGAATATTTATATTCGGCACCTTTAACATTAGTTGATTGTTTTCCTTCCTGTCTTTTAAGTAATCAAATTTGTTGCTCTTTGCGAATCAATTTAGCCAACTTAAGTTTTTTTACGAGAAATCCCTGAGAGAGATTTTTGAGTATTTCTGAGTGAAAAGGATGCGAATAATTTCTTTAATTTTCAGTACAAACATGAGCTGATTAAGCGCGGACGTTTGTGCTTAGATACTGAAGTTATTCTTTACAACCTTTGGCCGGCGAGTCATAAAACCCTGAAGCTTCCATCTGCCCTCATCTCGCCAAAACCTCTCTTTGCGTATGTGTATGTGTATAAGCATATCTGTGCATCGATTTGTCTCTATGCACGCTAGCTCGAACTCGTAAAACAAAAAAACTTTTGGTAACGTTGAAATCTCACGATGAGGTGCCAACACTCATTTCTGGATGGTCACCTTCATTGTGACCGCTAGGCGTTTAAAGTCACCTTGCATATGCATTTCCTGAAATAGCCCCTTGAGTTTGAGAAGAATTGTTTTGTTAGAGATTCTGTGCAACCGGCTGGTGGCTAAGAAACACACGAATAGGTATTGTTTTATCTCGAGTGTAACCAGCTCACCGCGAATCCGCAAAACACGTATTCTGCATGCATCCGTGGTGCACCTTCCCCCTTGTTTCTTAATACTTACACAACTCGTTTACCTGGTTGAAAATTTCAAGTGCAATTTTCTCACCTATTTTCTTTTGTTAAGGTCATATAAAAATCGGTTCGCCTGCTTTTTTTTCTCAGATGAACTTAGTAAGGTGACGTCATCTTGATGATACAAAGTCATTTGGCGCTTTTGAAAAGCGAGTATTGAAGACAACGTTTCTGTGGGTATTCACGGTGTATGTGCGCATCTACTTGTCTGTTTGCCTGTCTTTCTGTTCGATATTCTCAACTAAGAGGCATTAAAGCGAGGTTCACTTGTTAGGAGCAATAATCTACCTTCTGTATCAACTCTCAAATTTACCTATCAATTCGGACAGAAAATATCCGTGATTAAATGTACGCGATAAAGTGCTTACTTTTTATGATCGCTGAAGATGTAGAAGAGAATTTTTTTGTAGAAGGCCATTCAAATTATTAATAGATAATCATGCACGTTCCATTGTTTGCTGGTAATTCATGGGAACACCTGCTGTGTCGTACCAAGAACCTGACCTGAGGACATCTCTTGCGCTACTAGATTGCAAAAGCGCATATCGTGTCAAATTCTGTGGCACGCTTTTTAATTCTTTCACCTGGCAACTTACCCGGAAGTAATATAACATAAGATGAGTGGATATAAATTTTAAAAGTAGTTTTTTTTCTAAGAATTTAAGAAGTTTTCTTATGTGTTTCTTTCAAGTAAGATGATAGTAGCACTTCTCATCGTTTCTCAACGAACTACTGGCTGCTTCGCAAGAAAATTCCCACATGGGTACAACTTATCGTATTTGCAGGTTTAATAGCCAAGAGTTTCCATAGTCATAAACTTGGTCGATTAGATCAATAATTTTCGTTGTATTTACTAGCGAAATGCGCAGACTATGTTCTGTATTAACTCTGTATGCTAAAGTTTATTACTGTAACGTTTAAAACTTTCGGTAAAAATGTACCCTTCTCCGTGTCACTTCATGTACTGTGATAGATCAATTATTACACTACTCTCAAAAGATGCCCAAAATTTATCCGAAAATTTAGAAAATTATGCGATGCCCGTTTCTATATTCGACGTTTTATTCCTATTCTTTCGTATTTTGTACCTTTATTCTACCATAAAAGGACTAAAGAAATGACCAAAGACTAAAGAAAGTGATTTAATGTTGTTGATTGTTGTTGCTGAATTGTGGTTTTGCAGCAAAGTGCCTATGGTGTGGGATTGCTAATATTGAGTCTTGCGGCATTACCGAGGGTGTTGCCGACGTTTACCGGTGAGCGGAACAGTGCATCTTTATTCTCGGTATCTGTTTATGCCGCCGGCGCGTCACTCAACTTCCTTTTGGTATGCCGTCATTGGAAATTGCCAACATATATATATATATATATATATATATATTGTTTGCATAACCGCAGAAAAGCCGCATAGACGAGTACCATTAAAAGGGAGAGAGGAAGGGGAGGATTTTTGGTTTCAATTATACGTGAGCAGAAGTTTGGTTGGAGTCGTTAAAAAGCGAAGGAATTATAGCTGATCCTCTTCTTCCATCGTTTGAGTGAATAAAGTATCGCTTCTATTGGAGATGTTCCGCCTCCTTAGAAATATTCTGCTCCCGCTGGAAATTCTCCAACTGATTATCCCTACTATATCTCCAAACCTTGTATTTTTGTATAGTGCAACAAGCTCATACTAGATTCCCTTGTGAATGTTCACTTCAATTACTTCTATTTCGATTGCAGCTATATATCTACTGGCATTGGTATTGGCATGTTGAGGCGATGTGGAATTCGGCGAGAAAGTTACGTGGCAATCGTGTGATAATCAATCCGAATAACCGCTCAAAGCGAACGATGGTAAGGCATCGTGAGCCTTACGATACGAGTTTCATGGCTGTTAATCAGTACGACGTCTCAAGTGAGCGAGCAGTTTTGGTGAACACCTGTCGAGATGAGTTGTCTTCGAAAGAGGGTCAACTTGAAGAAGCGCCGCTTGTTCCCATTAGCGCTACTGTGGTTGATTCTCATTCTTACAAAATGCCATCGGAGAGCAATGACTCGTTTCTTCCTTCACTACGTCGTAACAACACCACAATGCAGCGAACAGATAGCCAAAATTACCTTCAAGGTGGGAATAAAATCGGCACTTATGAGTTGAAACGTAATTCAACGCATTCGTCATCCGCCATTTGCAACGAAAATTGCTATGTGGAGAGATGTGGTGCCGTCTATACGCCAGAGTTGTGTGCAAACCCTAATCATGATGCTTCAAGCGACATTGAAGCACCAGCATCACACATCTGTAATGGCTCATTGCCCTTCTCACAAGTGTGCAGTCGCAGACCATCCGATCACTTCGGTGCCTATCCTTTGCGGAGACCACGCAGACTTTTGCCTTATCATGTGCCCTCAGCCCCCACTGATCGGTCTGCTGTACCTTTGCAACGACCCATCGTGAGGCCTTTCCCACAAACGCGTTTGCATCCACTAAGTGTTGCTGAGGCCGAGTTCATTTTCGCGAAACAACCGATGCTGCAGTATTCACCTTTTCGACACTTACCCCTATGAACGAGACGATTTACACCGTTTTGTAGCGTGTCTCCAACCCGAGAGGAAGGCACAACTGCAACGCTAATTGGAATAAGGTGTTTATGGCAAGAACGCTATTTGTGTCAAAAGAAAAACTGCTTCAGTATCCTTTAAAAATTGCAATTTTAGCTAGTTATCTTTGGTGATTTGTGATTTTGTGATGGATTTTGTGTTTTCCTAAGGCACCTGTACGAATCAGATCCTCGACATTTCACGATTGTTGTTTCTTCAGACTTTCGGATTCTTCTAAGGGAACATTTTTCATCGAGGAATTAGTGGACATTACTTGTCTATGATCAGCACTAAAAAAGTTTTCTTATGTACTCATCAATCTGTCGCCTATGATAGATGCTCATTAACTAAGGATTAAAGGGAGAGAGTAATGAAGTGAGGCTTCAATTTGTCGATCTACACAGGGCGCATATAATTTCTTCAAAAGCAAGAAGTTTGGAAAATGCTGCGTACAGGTTTTTTATTGTTCTCTTGATATATTTGTTTTGCTGAAGATGTTCTATCGTAGACTTAATCTTAGGATCATGGTATACACTTATTGTTGTTGTGATCTCAAATGAAACTGTGATATTTTTATTGGCCTGATATATTGAACGGGTGATATGAATCACGCAATGTTTATTTCATATACTCAATGAAACGTTTATTATACAACTTAATTGTATGCAAATAGTACGGTAAATAGTACGGTAATGACATCGTTTTGCAATCATCACTCAATACACATCTTCAAGAAAAAATATCGACGTGATTTTCGAGAAATGCATTTCTAAATCATCAGAGAACATCAGGCTTTTTCTCGTTAATTTTCAGCACTTTTGAATGCTGTGATTGAGATTCGGTGTATCGCAAATCTCAGATTTAAAATCCATGAATCATTCCAATTCATTCCGGGCTTTGTGGATACTAGAATACCGGCGAACTAATTTAAATTCTTCTACGATAAAGGATGCGTACAGCATAAAAAAGAACACAGAGCAAACGATCGTTGTGAAATAGCGGGAAGATTCAAATTAGTGGCTTGACTTTAAATTTTTTATCGAATTTTGTCTGATGCCATTAAAACGCGTAAATTTTTTCGTTCACTTATCGTTTTTTGCTCAGGTAATTCAACCTTCGCATTGTTACAGAATGCTTGAAAGCATTAAAAATAAATTATTTATCTTGACTTCTGTCACTTCTAAGAATGGGTATTTCCGAGAAACTAAGGACAATTGCGTTCCCTAAAATCCTCAGCAGGATCTATTTTTTAATCTACGATTCTGAAAATAGTTGTAAATGCTGATTTTGTGAAAAATTTTGCGCACATAGATATGGCTTGGTTCTGAATAGGTTCACCACTTTAGACATTTGCATTATCGATGATTAAATATGGATGCAGGAATTATGAACGATAAGCAAAATAGTATTATAGGGGCTTCAAATTCTTGCAAGCAGATTTTTTATAGTTGCTCTATATGGTAGTGATAAGTAATTCGTGGACTAGATATGGAGATCAAAATTTCTAAAATTGGAGCAATCATTCATGTGTGCGTATCACCCAGCAGTTAATGACAGCTGTGCTTTTGCACAACATAATCTGCTGTGTTTCTTTTTCGCCTAGTCACTTGGGTGCCTCTCGTATTCACCGTTATTCCCTAACAAATCTCCACTGCTTTTGTAATCAGAGCTCATCGATTAGTCGTCGATTACTGCTCATAAGGTCACCCTTGCTGGAAAACTGTCTACAGGTCGCTTTCTGGTGACATTTAAGTGAACCTATCAACTCGAAATTTCAAACCAGGTTTGCTTTTCTATATAGAATTTCATCGTTCGGAGAAGTTTGAGAGAATTCAACATTCTAATAAAACTCTCAAGTTTGTGCTATATTTCTAACAACTTGTGATCTCATAATGCTGCATGTATTGCACAAAATTTGTCGCCACATTAATAAATAGCTTCCGTTTCGTAGAAAAAATTTAGTATTCTTAGTGCGAAAGAAAATCAATTAAACTGTGATTCAGTGAGCGATTCGATGCGAAATAGATGCTCAATAAATCGTTCAAAATAGAGCGATTCGAAATATCAGCCGAGCTTGCTGTTATCTGTTATTAAGCAAAAGAATCATCTCTTCTGTTTGATTTCCTCAGATCTGTATTTTGTTTCATGCGATGTTGAAAATTTGCCTTTGAGAACGGTTCTATGATGACGTGATATTTGTATTTGTACTGACATATTTATATATATATATATATATATATATATATAATCTGTCTATTGTTTCGATAGGTCAAACTCGGGGAATTTGTTGGGCATAACGTGTATCATATGACGATTCCCTTTGTCGTCTTTATCGCCTTTATTTTGATCATTGATTTATCTACCTCGAAAGATTCTGGAGACATTTGAAGGCGGGAAAAACCGTATGCGTTTCACGCTGATCGATTTATCCAAAAAGTGATCTTTTATGGATCATTCGTGCGAGCGGTCGAGCAACTTGCAATGTGAAGTAGTTATTTATTCTATTCTTTATTTGCTTTGATCAGATGAGGTGAGTATAGAAGCTAACATTTCACCAACTGCCGTTGCAGTTGTTTCATTTTCATTCGAGAGATTGTGGTTGTTGCGTTGATGGCGACTTCGAATCTCAACTGGGTTTTACGAGTTTGGGCTTTAGTGATGTATAATTGTAACATCGTTTTTGTGTAGCTGACCGTCTATCCAGTGGCCTCTCATTTTTCAGCACCTATTTGTTTTTCTAGTAATCTAGACAGCGCTCACAGCCGATAGCACGTTGATGATGATTAACGACACAGGAAATAAGCTTCACCTTTGATTCAACGAGTCTTTCCAGATTCCCGTGATTATTCAAGCTTTTTTTCTTTTGATGAGATTTTGGCAGTAAAATCATCCAATACATTTTATTTTTTTAACCAACGGATTGCTAAAATCAACCATTCCGATTATATGACTACCAACCTTTTCGCAATTTTTACACGCCTATTCATCAACCAATAATTCGGGAGACGGCCGTTGTTCTATGAATTGGAGTTGAAACATCGAAAATTTTGACCATTTTGTCTAATGCGTGATATTCAGAGGTTAAGATCGGACAATGAAGGGGGCTGATTTCTATGTTTTTGTCGAAACCAGCCATCTCCCCTTTCAATTCCAAGTTTTCGAACAAAAATTGACGAAAAAACTCTTCAAAAATTCAATTTTCTAGCATAGCATAGAAATTGGCAATTCCGACATTAATCGTGCTTCGAAACGGAAAATTCAAGAGAAACGAGTGCATTTTAAGACGAAAATTTTGATGCATAAGTACGACAAAACTCGATGCACATTTTCCATTATGAATAAAGAGGGAATTGTATGGAAGCGGAAGATAATGAGCACTGGATACGTTCTGAAGTGGTTTTTTTGAACATCGAGTGCTCTTAGTTCACTCTTCTGGCTCGTTTACAATGTCGAATGTTCTCGTCGTAGATATATTTGAGTCATTTGACTCAACGAATGATTTGATCGTAGAAAGTTTTCAATTGGAACTCGTTCTTTGATAATTGATGGTGGGAATCGATAGTAGAAAGTTATCAATGCTGGGCGCAATTTAGGCGAAGAGGTCGTGAGAGTGTGAGCTTCTATAAAAGTAACCTTGAAAGTAATCTTCATAGCAGGAATCGAATATTATGAGGCATTTTTTTTTCTGTAGACTATTTCATAGATAAATTTTCTGTAGACTATAAACGAACGGCCCAAAAAGAAGTCCTACGCCCGATTTTCTTCACCTTGTTATCCTCTAGCACTTTTCTCAACTGTTTCAATAATGAACGCCATTTATTATGGCAACCTTTTCATAAAGGGGCATACGCAATGAATTAAGACTGGTTAAGTATTTAGTTGTTGATAGATCGGAACGCGAAAGTGGAACGCATCCAACAAATCGATTGGATTTTATGTTCGACGTTAGTAAATAATCGTTGTGTTATGAGTGAGAAATTTAATGTGTTCATTCCGCCGCGCTCGGAAGCAACACTTGCAGTGATATTTGTTGAATATAAATACAACAATGCAGAAGGCGATAGGTACTTCATAAAATGGGGGCTTTCAGTTAGGTTGACTTTAAGGTGGCATAACTATCGGTTGTTCAATGAGGTAATTTAACATTTTGTTGGAAAAGTTTTTAGAAATTTCACCGAATATTTCAATTGTTCTATGTAAATGAATGTGAGCACTAGAGAGATGATAATAGAATCGCACTCAATGTTTAGAATCACGAGCATATCATTACTACGTGTGATTATAGTAAATTTAAGTGCTTTGAGGCGTGGAACATAAGTGCATGCGGACTACAATAAATTGCAAAGTTAATGATGAGCTTTCTGTGTCTCCTCATTTCACTTGAAAATAAGGGTTTCTTTAATTTGAGGGAGGGAAAGGGGGGGGGGGGACTGAGGATGAGGAAATGAGGGAAGAAAAGAGCTGGAGCGATGTGACAATTCAATTTGACTATTGGGTCAAGTAAATAAATGACAAAAAAGCCTTTTTTTAAATGTATCGTATTTGTTATATTTGCTGCAGAGAAAAATTTTCCTTGATGTTCAGTGCAATTCGAATTTAGATTTTGCTATACCCTCTAGTTTGATGTATCGCTGAAGTTGTTTCACTAATTCATGATTCGTTATAGGTGGGTGAATTTAATATGAAAGTATTAGGTTAGTCGATGTGGTGTTCGTTAAGAAATGAAAACGAAGCTGACATTGAGAATATAAGTGGAATCCAATTTTCAGTTCTAACTCATTGGTATTTCCATGTTTTTAGAAACTAATGAGGTTATGAGGCGAACATGGATCAATGAGGAGCTTTTTCATCCAAACGGAAGCTTAGCAATGATGGTAAAGGTGAAGCGATCGGTGGAATTTGTTAGACCTTTATCGTTGAGGGTGGTTTTTTTGATGATTAACTGCTCTAGTCTTGATGCAAACGATTGGCACTGAAAGTTTATTAGCTGCCCCGAAAGTTTGAATGATGAATTTGATGTATTTTAAAATGTACTCTCAATAATGAAATGACACATAAGAATGCAACAAAAAAAAGAAGAGAATTGAAAGCGAAAGTTTTGGGCGTTTTAAAGAAAGATAGCCACCAAAGAATATCACATATTTATTCGGCTAGAATGCTAATGCCAACAGCTAAAGAATAATTTTTTAAATTTTTTTTATTACGAAATTCATCTCGAGCAATTCATACGACTGTGGAAGTTATCCAGTTTGATTCGTTTAAGGAATCGCCGCAGAGTTCTATCCTAGATTGTTCTATCCTAAAGTTCTATCCTAAATTCTGTTCTAAATTCAACAAGATTGTTCTATCCTAAAATCTACGAAATTTACTCAATTACTAGCGAATTCTAATCGTCGAAAAGAATGAAATGTATGCTTAGAAGTCCCAATCGATGCATAGTGATACAGGTACATTGCACTTCAACTATGTTGATGCATTTCCGTTATACTTTCATCGGATTCGCCTCACTAATCGCCGTTATTTTTTATTTTCACCTAACAATAGGTTCATCATCTCATGATGTCTTTTTTTTTTTTTTTTTTTTGAAGCGTTAATTTCGTTCTAATGCCATGCTTATTATTGAGAACCGCAAAGAAGCAACCTACTGTTGGATAGTTGCTCATGGCTCCTCCTTTAGGTATTCAATGAGGGCTTTCTTTAAAAAAATAGACCGGATGTGGCAAGGTACCACAATATAATTTAAATAATTCATTCCAGGAAAGAGCGCGCAGGTGGACCTATAAGAATAACGTGCGCAAGTTGTATGCTAGTTAGTTGTATCGCAAAATGTATGCTCTAGCCAAGAGCTAGATCACTAATGAAATTGAGAGCGGAAGAGGGCGTCATATCCATCTATTGCCAATTTGTTAGGAGAGGAGTGCTAGTCTAATGGTATTCTATGCTGAAAACATTGCAAGGTAAAGGAGTGCTGATCTCGATTTTGACCGGCATGTTTGTACGTAATTGGGACGCAGTTGGATTTTAAAAGTAGATTGCTAATGACATACGTTTGGTGCAGAAATCCGTAAAATGCTTTGAAGTTCATTGCTCTATGTATTTTTATTTTTTTATTTTTTGATTTTGCTTATGAGCCATTGATTCATATGGATTCGCTTTTGATACACCTCAACAACGAATTACTTACGGAAACAAATTCAGAGTGTTTCATTTTGACCTGACGTTCATTTCAATAAATATCCAAATATCCAACTCTTGAAGTCTTTTAGAGTTGGATATTCATGTAACGTTTAATTTTTAGAGGGTTTCGAAAGTGCTTTCATCTACAATTGCAATTCATCTCAGAAGTAAACGTTGCAATAGATGGGTAGCCGTTCTATGCACATTAGCCTTCTCTACGATGCCGTTTGTGTTTCATTTAAGATATTCTTCACTGTTTTGGGGGTTTAATCTTTTTCATTCGTTTCATAAAATTTTCTTTTTCATTTCTTGTAATTATTGTTGTTTATCGTCGATGAATCGTAGAAGATAATTCCTTAGTTCCAAAAATATCACTCTTAAGTGCTATGTGATGCGGGGCTTAGCAATTTTCTTTGTTTTATGTTTGCTTTGCCTTCATCGTCGCAATACTGTCTTGATATTTCATCACGAATGGAAGGAAGTGAGGTAGGGGAAGGGGGAGTGGAAATGAAAGTCGGTGAATAGAGCGTAAGTGGAAATAAAATTGCAGCTTTCTTGAGCATACATCCTTGTTATCTCGCGACTAACACCTCTCTGGTGAGGAGATTGTTTTTTTAATGAAGGAGGGCAGTGTTGGTATTTTTATCATGATCCTTAGAAGTCAGATGTTGGCTGGTGGTCTCTTCCAACACTACCAAACTGGTTCAGAAAAGAGCAAGCAGATGCATTGAGACCCATTGGTAACGGTATAAATCATCCTGTTTTTCCCAGTTCAACAACATTCAGCATCGCTTGAAGCAGACGCTTTAATTTCATTTATATGCAATTCCTGCTAATTTCGAGAGAGACGTGTTTAATTTTAGCGTTAAAAATTTGACGTTATTCTGACTACTATGTGGTCGTAACGATTTTAATTTTAGAATGTATAGTGCAAAATGAGGGAGTTCATAAAGTGAAGTATTCCTTTAATCAATTCGTTTACTCAGATTGTAGTGCCTCTTATAGTTGCTGTTGTGAAGTCAAGTCTCAATCAACGAGATTCACCTTAGCGATCGTTGAATCCGCTGTTGCCTTAAGATGCTTACTTTCTATGCTAATAAATTTCAGAAAAGTGTTATGTGTCGAAAATATTGGAGTGAAATTTGATTCGTTCTCTTTTTTTTTCTCTGGCTGCAGAAACAAGCATTGATAACAAATATTTCAACGGCAAGTGAGGAAACCGATAATTTTTGAAAAAATATTCCGTACGAATAATCAAAAAATTAATATAAAACAATAAAAAGTTTTTTTTTTCAACTACCGAACGCAAAACAAGAAGTTAGCAGCCATCCTTTTTTTTAAAATATGCCCACTTGATCTTCATATAATGCTCGTATGATCGTCGTTGGCTAGTGGTTAGTGGAGGTTTAAAAGCATCGAATGGGACGTCGTCAACGAGCAGAAATAGGCATCGTCACCATTAATGATTCCAATCGACATCAAAAATGGGTGTTGCAAGATTCACGAGTGCTTAAGCATTGCTTATTGGGTTCGTTTACAGCTATTTGGCGTGTAGTGGTGGTGTATGCTGGATGGAGTAGAGGCGTTGATGGCGTAACAGCTGTCGGCTGAGGATATGTGCCGACCTTTGAGCTGCATCCACGCCGATAAGACACTTTTTATACGCCATGTTCAAAATATCGGGGGTTGCTCAAGATTATTGCTGTGATTTGCGATAGATAGCTTACTCCATCCGTTTCTTTGTGATAGCCGATCTTCAAGGCGTGTTCAGTTTATTCTTCAACAGATTTCTGTTTTTCGATTGTCAGCGCCGAACACTTCTAGAAGGTTTCTCTTTCATCAGTGGAGTCCTTGGAAAACTTTTTTTTTTTTTTTTGCATAGCTTCTTTATTTTTTCCTCTTTGTTTCAATGCATCAACAACAACTGTAGACGACACTTAGATCCACTATTCTTTTTTTCACATCTCATATAGGAAAGGAGAGTGATTTATTAATGCAAAGCAAAATTGGTTGTGGAACAGTTTTGGCAAGCAGTAACCAAACTTGACAGTAGTATACCCAGTTTATTGCTAAATAGTGAGTGAAAAAAAATTAAATTTTCACTGGACAAACTGTACTTGTGAAAAAGTGACGGAAGTAGTTGTTTCCGCTTTTTTGATTTACTACCGTCTTAACTTTTTATATAGGGCGTTTTGTAGAGATGCACAGAAAGATCACTAAAGATGATCCGCATCGAAGGCACATCTCTGGATCGTGTTTAATGCCTAGATGTTTATGTGAGGGCATAGGTATTCAAGTGAAGTTGCACGGCTATCCAAGTATAAAATATTATAACAAATCTCTTGAAGAGTTTTTTTTCTGCATTGCGCTCTAGGCTTTATCATTTTCAAAGTGAAAGGAGATCATCCAGTAGATTCTTTTGCTTTTGTTATTGTTCCCATGTGGAACTCCCTATCATATGGAGTGGTTATGACTGCTAAATTGTCATGCTTTATGCGACGCTTCGAGCAATGCAATCTATCGGCGATATGCGCTACTTGTCGGCTGTCGCTAATTATGGCATGTTCATTTCGGCATTGCTGCGTGTCTCTGTTTCTCTTGATCTTTGATATTTGCTTTCGTTAACCCCCTTTGGGTTTTCAAACATATAGTTATGTGCAGTGTTTATACTTACATATGCTTTATTGCTTCCCCTCTATATTTACTCTATTGGACATGTGATTCCATGCTTTCTTTATTGTTCGAATGAAGTTGTTTATTATTATTATTATTATTATTACTAAGAGGAGTGAGGAAAGGGTGTAGATACGTTAGATATGCAGGGTGATAGCCTTATCTGTCCATCGAACAGTACCGTTTCGAATATTACTATGAGCTTTTTGTTGCGCGGAATGAAATAAATAATGCCTGTAAAGATTAAGGCTGCATTTACTATTTGGCCAAGTGATGAATTCATGACGAAGAGAGATGATTCTAGTGACAGCCTTTGGCACATGAAATAGTTCATTTATTATGATTGCAGCTGTCAAGAATTATCGATAATCATTTTATGAAAACTTCAAACCAAAAAAAAATCGCTGTATTCAATACTGACGAATCCTGTAAAAAAGTAACTGAAAAATACTAGCAAATTAGTTTATAGGTTGACAAGGAATTCGTTTTATAAGAATCAATTCATTCGAGGAATATTCGATGGGTTGGGAAGGATGAAATATTCCCTATGCTTTAGGGAAAATGTTCCCTATAAAAGAATGAAATATCCCCATTAGGGAAATGATTTTCATTCGTACAAGAAGTTGGCTGTTTAGGTTGTGATTTTAAGTGCATCATTGATATGTGCCGATAAATATCGTCTATTCTTTATTGCTTTATTGTTCATAAAATTTGTCACATTTTTCACTTGCTTTTTTTTAAAACATTTTTTTCTTCTCAACGGGCAATTTTTGAAGTTTCAACGTGCTAAACATAAATGTCAGCAAATTTTTTTTTGAGAGAAAAGAACTTTTTGTCTGAGTGTTTCAAGTTGGTCGGTTGCACAGGAAAGCTCATGCTAGGCATTAGTTTGTTGGTTTTTTTTTCCTTTGATGCATATGCTGGAGATTTTTTTCATGAATGAGACTGCTAAACGATTATTATTATCTTTGCGCATTTTTCAGTTTGTCAAAATTTTTCCTTTTTAGCTTTCATTGTTGCATTTTTTACGTAAATATGGGTAATTTACAGAATTGCTCCATTCGAAATTGTCGTATGTAAAAGATATTTGTAACCTAGAAAAAATATCGTAATGTTAAAAAAAACATTCAAAATGTGAAATATATCTAAGAATTTCCTATTATTTACTGACTATTGACTTTATAGTTATTTATACTAGAAGTGTTTGAAATTATGCGTTCTTTTTGCACTTTTTTCCATCAAGTTCCGTTGCTTATGCTTTGATATGTTTGCTCAAAAAAAAGTGTTAAAATGATAGCGATTAGATTTTACGTTGTCATTGTGTCAGATGGTTAGTTAATGAGTTCTGTTCTATTGATGAGTTGCTAGAAACAGTTCTAATGCAAAAGGTTTTAATAAAAACTAGGCCATTCATTATATCAAATTTTTTAATTTCCTGAAATTGGCTACCTTAGTCAATAAAATGTTTCAACTCTTTTCCATCTAACAGTATTTTTGTTTCCCCTTATATTTTTTAAATATATTTGCAGTAGTTTTATTCATATCTAGCGCTAAAAATATTTTCGTAAAAATTTTCATTGTTTATTGTTTACAATACCTATGAACATACCTTTTTAATGTGGTTTTTGAATTGAATTTTGGAACAAAGCGGGCGCGATAAGCATAAAATGAATAAACGATAAGTTTAACGTAATGAAATAATGTAATCAAGCACTTTCGATGATGGCTGTCGACTTTTTATACCCAAGCGCTTTCCAAAATGTCATCACGCTGGTAGTTTGTCACCAAGCTAGCACTTTTATAAGCCATACGGCCGTCATTGCGTAGTTTCTCCATATGAAGGGAAGATGCGCGGCTTGTAGTTTCGATGAGTTGTAAATTTGAAGTTTATTTTTGTCTCGTTTGACAGATGGGTTCAATAAAAAAAAATTTTTTTCACCCCTTTTCCATCAAGCTAACTCGCTTGTTCATTTTTTCTTTCTTCCTTTTTTTTTTTTTTTTTGCTCTGACCTGCATAGATATGAGTCTAATATTTCAAAATATAGAGGCAGGCCTAATCTCTTTCACATCCGCAGAAATTGGGAAGAGGAAGCGGTGGAGGGGTTTGTAAAAAATTTCCTCTTTTATATACATATATTACTGTAACTTTCAATGACTTTTCTGCAGCACCGTTTTCCTCCCTCAAGAAAAATTTCGGTAAAATTCATTTTTGCATTTGTGTGCAATCATGGTATTTGTGTTATCCGAAATTGTTTCTTTTTTCATATCAGCCACTTTACTTCATCATTTCTATCAGCCTGAGGGGTTATTGACAACAAATTGCTGGAAAGAGCATGCCGAACACGAGAAGAAAGTAGAGAAGGTAAATAAGAAATGCATGTTTGCCCTGGCTCCTGTACAAATCAAAGCTTAATGTAGTTGACGTATCGAAAGACCCCTTGCCTTTTGCCTCAAGCAATGAGCCGGCCAGTGCATGTCGATCCTAATTGGATTAGCAGTAACGCCAACGTCATGCCGGCAGCTTATCCATTGCAATCTAGCCCCCTGGTAATAGGTGCTGAGGCTTGTAAGCCGGTTTTCGCTCACTTTTTCCAATTTTTGATTATGGTTTGTATGTATTTACATGGTTTGTATGTGTTTACAAGTTGATGTACTTATCCGGTACATCAACTTGCCACGTAGGCAAAAATTGTTTCGGGATTCCATGCATGTTGCTTTTAATCTAAGACCATCTTCTAAGTTGAATTTCATAGGCCATGGATTTTAGACGCTTCAAAAAATTTGAAGAATTCATAACATCCCGCGAATGTCTTTTAAATGATCTTCTTGCAGCAATAACGTGCAAGGACACTAGCAATAAGTGTAACTGCTTTGCTTGTTCACTCAGCTATGCTACAGCCCTTAGTCAATTGCAATGTGTTTCTATGGCATTTTCAAACCTGAATTGCTATGCTCTTTTATTTGAATGCTTCGCAATAATTTCATTCTTCGCCATTATGCGTCTGCTATTCGACATCCGATGTTATGAATCATTCAACCGTTGACGGATCAGAATACTTCGTATACAATATCGTTTCCAGCGATGAAAAAACAAAAGCGCACATATAGGTTGTTTTGCCTTGTTTCGATGCGTCTATGAATCCGGTTGTTTACTATAGGCTCGATTGCATGAAAAGCACATTAGGGAGTTGTGTTGGCTATTTTGCTCATTTCTTCAAGACTTACTGAGTTGGCAGTAGTGATCACTTACACGAAGAACATCGTGAACGATTGTACTAAGCTTGACTTTTAACGAATTAAGGATACACCGTTTAAATGAAAAGAAATTGCTCTTTCGTTCAATTTAGTTTTTCGTCTCTTTCAATAGCGTATGCTGGTCTACTTAGCAAATCACTTGCTAATGCTTTTTCTTTTAGTACCACATCTTGCTGTTTCCGATACGATGGCCAATGCTATTTGTTGTTGTGTGAAAACTTTGTTCAGTTCTCATGGGCAAAAAAAAAATGCAAGCTATGGGTGAAGGAACGCAATGAAGAACAACGGTGAGCCTAAATTAGATGGGCGGGATAATGACGCGGCTTTTGCATTAACGCTTAGCTTTTAATTATTTAGAAAGTGGTAAGCAAAAACTACTGCAAACTTAGTTTCCTAGACACGCTGCCACCTCTCTCTATAAGAGTCGCTTCGATGATTAAAACCTGCTAGGATTTGGGTTTTCAATATGCTTATGCGGATACTACGGTCCTTCACGCAATTCGACCATTCTATGTTTCTACCAGTGTGACTGTCGGTTTCCTACTCATTACCTATTGTTTCCTAAAGAGTACTCAATCATCGAAAATATCCGCTTATAGAACGGCGCTATTTGCTGGTTTGTTGTCTCCTTCGTTTGGCAATTTCATGCGTTTAAACCTCTTTTCTAAGTTATTTCACCACTCGATAGTGACAGTTATAACTTGGCTGTTCTTTTTTTGAGCTTTACTCGTGGGTGTTCGACTTCATTTGGGCATTCATTATTACGCTTTTGACGCAAACAAAAAAAAAAAAAATCCATTTCATCTATTCATTATGTAACAGCTTGGTATTTAGAAAAGCCTATGCATAATGAATTCGATTCGAGAATTTGGCCTTGTGTGCTGTTGAAAAAAAAAAATTGTTGCCAATGGCTCAAAATTACCTCCTCCAGGTCATTTCATGTATTTGGTAATCTTTAACCTCGTGAAAACCTTTCTAACCTAATATCTATTCAACTGGATGAAGTTGTCTTTATCTTTCTATTCCATCTGAATTGGACGAATGGTTCGCTGATCATAATATATGCAGACAAATGAGAAGTCGATAGGACATCTCGTTGTCGAAACGTTTCACGAAACTTGTTGCGCATAAAAATTGATAAAAAAATTTCATAGTGAAAATGGATTAGCAATTTAGCCAAAAGTGAGGTTTCGCATTTTGTTGTGTAATATTTCTTTTTGACGTTTTGCATATTACAGATGTTCTATGTGACAAGAAAACATATAACAAATCGATAGACTGGAGCGCTTCACATAAATCAGTGCAATGATAAATATACTAGAAACGACGAAAGAAATGTTGAAGTGGAAGGAAATCTGAACGTCGTTTCATGTTTTTTTCATTTTTTAAAGATTTATTTTGATTTCTCCATATCCATTTTTACGTAATTACTTTCGATATGTTCTGCTACCAAAATATGCGGACATATCGTTTTCTATCAGTTTTTTTTGTTTCACCTTGCGTTATCATTTAAAAATGAAAAATATTTAATTGAAATGCAGGATGCCACATGTGTATAGAAATTGCAACGCTAGACGACATAAGCTACATGTGCGCAACCCTCGTTGCATGAATTGAGCATTGCAGAAAGTGCAATACTCGCATGAGCTTTCGTATTTTTTCCCCACTATTTTTTTTTCTGCAGTCTTGCTAAATTCTATTGCAATTTATCTTTTGCAATAAAATAATCAAATTTATGAAATTTACGCTTAAGGCTTTCACCCTCCCAGACAAATGAGAAGAGTTCGTAGTGTTTACTATACGATATCAGACCAACATTGTCGTCACATTTGAGTTTTCTAGTCAGTACTTTTCAAACAGCTAGAAGATATGTTCACTTGAACGTATTGTTTGGGTATTGATGTTAACATTGATGAAATTTATCGGTTCTCGTTTTGTGGTAGAAGCACATCCTCATAAGATGCACAGGTTCTATTATCATTGTGTGTGTTTACTCCCTACAGAAATGAAAACTTCGAATGCATTATTGACATATCACTGCGATTATTTAGGATACCAAGTGATTAATTAGTCTTTAATTAGTTTTTCATAAGAGTTGAATGAAAGTCGAAAATCATTTAAAAAAAAACTTGTGCTGCAATTGTTGACAGTTAGGAAATCTAGCTGGTAATTTAATGATCGTCAGAGTTTATAAGCGAATTGTTTAGTTTAACTGACAGTTTGATTTGTCGAATTTTAAGGCTAGTTGATAGTTTCGGTGATGCATGATTGGAGCCTCGTTACTGCAATGCCTCTTTTGCTGAAAATTCCAAATGCTCTATGGTATAAGAATACGCTGAACGTGGTTTGGTGGAATAATTCAGGCAATATCTGCGCCTGTTTAAAAGCGCAGTATGCCTTTGCTCTATCGGTTTGAAATTTAAAAATTTTTTTCTAGAATCTGCTTTAATTCGAGTATGCCTTTGGGTGTGCCTCCTAAATGTCTTCAGAAATCGATTTTTAGTTTCTTTTTTTGGTGAGAGGACTTGGAGGGAGTAGGTTGGCTGTTAATATTGGTCAGTTGGTATTAGCCATATGCGCTACGATGCTAAAAGGGATGATTAAAGGATTTGCATCATTTCTTTTGTGCCCGTACTTGTGAACAAAGCCGGATATTCTTAACATTTGTTTTCACTGAATTTGCTCTTTGTGAACTGTGCTACAAATAAGCCAGCAAACTATTGCCACAGAAGATTTTGCAAAAAATTACAAAAACTTTAGTCGCTTTATGCATTGAGATGCGAGTGCTTCCATTCTCGCTATTTGTTCACCGTCATTAATTTCGGTCTTTATGTACTCCTGTAATAACCGGGTGAGATTAATCAACTCAACTGTATGAGCTTCGGCTATGCCATAGTTTGCCTATATATATCACTTGATCACTTGATAGGCCGGATTATCGAACGTTGTGCACGCTGCGGCCACAATGCATTTCCATTTTGGTCTCATCCTCGCCATTCTCGGCCAGGTTTTACCCCAATCGTCTCTGGGTTCTCGAGGTCCGCTCCGCCGTAGAGTGGTTCGATCGCCCTGCAGGGTACTGAGGCCCATTTCCGTGCATTGTTTTAGCCATTTTATATATATATATATATATATATATATATATATATATATATATATATATATGAGAATACATACATTATATTTCTACTTCATCCGAGAACGTAGAAGAACATATACATTCTCGGAAAGTTCGGTTTCTGCTACATTTGTCTCTTAGTATGAAATCGATTCGCAAATGAAATGATTTCTCGCCTACCTTAATCACATTTTAGCAACTTTTTGGCTCGTTTTTGAGTTCCGGGTTTCATTTCTCTTCTTCCTTCTTTTTTTTTTTGCCTTCGAATTAGTGTTCCCTCTTCTCATGTTTGCTCTTACATCACACTAATTGCATGTCGCAGGTGACGAATCGATGAAGCAATACTCGATCTTCTTTCCAAGAAATAGTGCTAATAAAATTTTGGCATGTATTTCACATACAATTGGTGTTTTCTTATAGAGTTGATGGAAGGTGTGCAAATTTTGAGTTTGTTGCCACTTGAGCGCTTGTGTGGTCATGTTGAAAGTCTTCATGTCTTTCTTGCCACTATCATAAAGTCACTAGAGTTGTAGCATATTGGTTATATCATCCTAAAGCGTATCCAAAAACACCTTCGATCACATAATATCATTCATTTATGGATGTCTTCTTCGGGCTGAAAGGTTCGAAATTGTTTACGAATGAGTGAGTGCTATGAATGAGCGTCACGAAGAACAAAAAACAAAGAAGTGGGGCAGCAGGGAGCCGCCGAAGAGAGTGGTGATCTCACTAGCAGCTGTAACTAGATCCCGCCACAACAATAGGAGGTGATCTGTCTTCGTACAGAAATGTGCGCATATAGAAACCCTTCTCCTTTCCTGTCTTTTGTCTTCCTTGCCATCCGACTCCACCCCTCAAATTGAGGAGAAAGAGGGAAAACGATCGAAAACATTTTCGATAAAGGGAACTTTCCGAGACGGTTCTTTTTTTTGACTCAAAATTTCATCTTCTGACGCGTTTTGCTGTTAATGTTTTTTAGTCCATATAATTTGCACGTTTATCGTGAGTTTTTGAGCATTTTTTATTTTAAAATTTTCTTTTCTCGTTTTTCAAAAATCTTTTCGTGTTCCCTAGACTCTTATAGCAAATAATTTCTAAAAGCGTAATTTCAAATCGAGATAGTGCTGCATTTTGTGCACATGCGATGATAACCTGTGATGCTAGCAGCTGTATTACTTCAAACGTTTATGGTATTGTGTTCCGGTGGAAATAAGAAGTTCCTCAATTGCGTGTTGTTTGAGAAATGCGACGATATTTGCATGAGCAGCTTTTCACTCTTCTCTGAGATTGTTTTTCGTTTATAGGCGCAAGTTTTTTTTTAAAGCGAAATGTCGACCACCTTTTCACTCAACAATTGCGATGTGAATTGCAATGATTTGTATTGTTTGCTTTTGATTCGTTGATCGCATTTTCTGGTTGAATACTTAACGATGGTGTCATAGATTTTAGTAGAGGTACCACTTTGAGTGGTATTCACTGAACTCGCAAAAATCTCTTTTGTCGAAAAATTCATCCGCTTTTATTCTTTCATTCGACTTTTAATTGAATCACTTCTGTTATTACGTCTTCATATGCCTGATTTGAGCTCCAATAATTTCGATCAACCATGTTTTGCGCAATGATAAGCAAGTGAATTGTACACTGCGCTATATTATTCTGTACCATAAATAGAAGTGATGCACTTTTCTTGCTTTGAGTATAATCTGATTTCTCTTAGATGCCCATTGAAGACATATTAAGTGTTAGATGCCATATCTACATCTTAAAGAAATTCCTGAAATCCAGTACTACAAGTCTAGAGAAGGCGTAAGAATGCGTTTCAAATAGTAAGGAATATCATCGCGATGCGGCAAAGCTGATGTAGTGGGTATCCTTCTATTGTGAAGTTGTCGCATCTCATGCAGCTCAAAACCGCCCATAAAATGCACCAGGTTCTAACTGACCGGAGGGGCACGCCAAATTCTGAAAATTTTTCCCGTAAAGCACACTTTGTACGACAGAGATCTTGCAGTGCTGAAGCGCACGTCAGCATGTATGATGGGCGTGACTTATTAGCCAGTGTGAATTCGAGTTAAAATCTTGGTCCCACGATGCTGCATTCGGTTTTTTATACTTAGATAGCTCCCTACTTTGATGATAAGATTTCAATAGGGTTTTCAATGTTCACCTAGCTGTTCAAGGATGATCATCAAATCAACTCATTTAGCTGACTATGTGTAAATTGAACTTTTTGAGTGTAATGCGAGTAGCTCAACGTACGTAAGACTGGGTTGCGTCGCTTTCTTCTACGCCACATATTCGAGACTAAGCTGGAATCCCTACTAGTCCTCAGGTGTGTTGCTATATCCATCCATTTTTCTGATGAATTGTTCCTCATGAGGATGTTGGCTATTTGTTTGCTAAACGTACAGTCAAGCAAACAATGATTCATGAATGTCAAATAAGCAGGAATGGAATACCAGTGTCCCTCAGTTAGATGAACAAACGTTGGAATATAATCCGCTGCTCTAGCAACATTTGCTGACTCTTTAAGTAAATGAAGCAAAAAAGTTCGTCTATGTGGATCCTTTCGTGTGGACTTCTGAGAATTAGAATGCTATGCGAACAACTTCATCCGCATTTTTCATCTAATTGAACGTTTTAATTTTTATTTTTATTAGCCATTCAAATTTAGACTCGTTCACACAGTTTATGAGACGTTAGTCATAAAGCAATTTTTTCAGCTTGACTTCACAATTGCTGAAATAAGCTTATGGTTGTTAACGACTTAAAAAGTTAAGTTAATTCTCGAGTAAAATGATTAAATGGTATTTTTTGTGTTCAGTCGTTCTATATTTTAGGATTCGTGACACTTTTTGGCGCCACTATGAATGCGCTCGCAGCGATAGACCACCGGTGAAGTTTCATTACCGAGTATTCTAGTCAAGACTTAGTTATCAGTTGATTAATTTTGTTTAAGCTATAGAGCGGAGTTTGGAGAGAGGGAAAGACAAGAGGAAAGGTTCATTTCGTTTTAATGTAAGGCTGTTGCAAGACTAAGGGAATTTTCACCTGAGAGAATATGGTTAAGACTTTGAAGGTGAAGTTTTTAAATCTCTTTAAATCTAGTGTCTTTATTGATGGTAATTTGATTTCCTCTTTTTTTTTTCTGTTTTGTCTTTTTTTTTTTCCGAAGCGTTGTCACAAATATGTCACGTCACATGCATCACTTGTGAAGCATTTTGTAAACGTAATGCTGTCTATGCGATTAATCACCCACCTATGATAGCTTTCTTTAACGACGATCAATATTGCTTTTGATACTGCCATGTCTCTATTCGTTGTGGACATTCCTTATTGTGATAGGTAATTATGTTTGTTTAAAAAAAAGGAACTTTAACTTTTAGAAATGGAGTGTTCATGAAAATAGCATCTTCATTCAAGTGTATCTAAAGCGATCCCATATCCATTTTTTTTTTCTATAATACAAGAAACAAAAATTCTATCTGTACATTTCGATGTTTATTAAAATTTCCATTATTGCTTCGAAGTTTCCACATAAAAGTTAGCTGTATAAAAGTAAGGAATACCAAAGGAGCGCATTACCTCATCATCTTATTGATTGCATTTCATCGTTAAGTAACATTTTAGACTTGAATAAATTATTCAGAAAACTAGCATATTTTAGCGTGATATCGTGAATAAACATCATAAAATTCCCGCATCTTATTTCTATGGATGTTTTCCACTTCTTTGAAAGAAATTGAAAGTTGATATGTTGTGGTGATTTGAAAACTACAATTTGCATTAAGTTATTTCGTTGTTTGAAATTTTCTAGTCGATTCGAAGTTTCGATGATTTAAGAGTATTAATTATTGCGACGAAACAATTCCCTTGAGAGGAATGATATCGTTCGAAGAGCTTAGTTTGCTCATTGTCGCTAACATTATGAAGTGTGCAGTATGTAGTTTAATGTTGAGTACATTTTCATATCTTTCATCTCGCATGATGGTTAGCTGAAATTTGAATCGAAATTGGGATGTGAATATATCAAAGTCATCTTGCTTGACAAATGACCACGAGATGTGAAATGCGATGCGAGGATGGTAGAACTACATGTGAAATTTCGTAGTTGTCGACTTCGACACCTTTACCTGAAAAATCGCCAGTCGAAGACAAGAAGTGGTAGATACACTGATCGATGAAATTTAGCTGACTATTAGACGGTGTTGCAATTGCGACAGAAAATGTATTTCTGTTTTTGATGTATTTCCACGCCACAGCAAGATATTTCTAGCTTTTAGAGAAGCGATTACGGAGCTGCTCCCCAACATGACATCTCTGTCGTTAGACATAACGCTAGCAGAACGAGGTCTTTGTTTTCTTACTGTGCTGCAACGTTTCTCACTGATCTTCTCGTTACCTTATTGCTGCATATCTGCCTTCTGTCGAGTGGTGCGCTCTTTTACATTTACGATTCTATGACCCTTCTGTCGTTCCTAGTAGTACATTACTGACGGGTGACCTCGGATATACGAAGCAGGTAAACCATATCGGCTGTGAGTTGTAAAAAAAACCAAATAGCGCAGATGACACCTAAAATTTCGCGTTGGCACTTTCCAGAAATTGCAAATTAATAAATCTCCTACTTAATATAAACTTTAGGCGAGCGATTCTCACACGTCGCAAGCTCTATAGGTGACGTAGAAACAGTGCTTCGTTGTCTTTGACCTTTGACATGAAGTTGAAGGCAAGTGGTAGCCCTACATTAAAACGACAACCCTGCTTGTCATGTTTGATGAGGGACGCTCACTTATCGTTTAAGTGATCGCTCATTACTAAACATTCAATTATCTTTTCTAAGTCAACGCGAGCTTGTGTTCTATCGCAGAATCTATCCCCGAGGAGTGTGTTTGGCTGCTTTTCATCATTACTTAGCCGTCTCATTCCATTTTTTCAGTGATTATTGTTGGCAGATAGAGTGGCCCTAAGCAGATTGTTTGCTTCAAAATGTCAGTGGAAATGTGCATAGTACATGTCGGCCTTTAGAAAGCGCCAAAGGAGGCGTCGTTTTCTCGCTGCACGTCTTTGCCATCGGTTTTCAAGTCTCTACTCAAGCCCATACTCCATTAGCCACGTACCTACGAGTAGAAAAATTTTCAGATGTATTTGTGCCTTACTCTATCACATTCGTTTTCATGAAGTTCTGTTGCCTTAGTATATGACATGGAATATTGCTGTGGTTAAAATGAAAACTTCATTTGTTTGTCTAATGATGCAATGCGTAATATCCAATTTTGTTTCTTTCTTCGCTCTTCAGTTCATATTTTTCGATGTTCTTAGTCGATTCAACTCTTTGGTATTCGGTACATGTCCACTTTTGTCGCTATTTTCCCTACGTAGCATCGCATCAACCTTCTAAAGAAATAGATGAATCTATTTAAGACTATTATATGAACGAATAGCAAATGTAATCGAAAACACATGAAATGTTGTGCAGAATTATTCTCAATTCTGTCATCAATGAGCTTCTTTAATGAGCAATACTTGGATAAGAAGATAGTTAAATAAGAAATATGTGATCGATTTTTGTGTATTTTGCTTAGTGAAGTGTATGTGATATGATGATGGTATCAATTTTCATCGCTTCTTCTATGAAAAAAATTTTACTTATTAGGAAAAATTGAATTAGGAGGGGAATTAAAGAGTCACGCAATGGGAATTGCCGTTATTTTTTCCTACAAATGAAGCTGTTTGAATCCTAAATGATGCCGTCCTATTGCAATTAGACCGATTGCCTACAGAATCGAGATCAATTTTTGTTGAAGAAATAATGTCGACGTTGTGCTATCGGCCATGACTTTTAATTTTCCTCTTCATTTTTATTTCTTTTACTTATTCATTGTATATTAGTGGCTTCTTCAGATTTGTGAATCTTTTCTATATGCCCATTGCTTTCATGCAGCAGCACTACGATCAGTATTTTACTGTCGCTTTTTACTGTCGCTACTAGAATAATTGCTGTCGCTACTAGAAGTACTGTTGCTACTAGAATAATTATTGTCACCACTACAACCCCCACCCCTCGTCGCCTTTGTTCCCGTCAGTTTTTCTTTCCCTTTCAAATCAAGGACTTCTGTTTTTTTTAACAATATTGTTGTTGCTGGAGTTCGCTAAGGATTTTATGAAAATTAATCTGCTGCATTCGTTCTCATTAAATTAAGTGACATCAGTAATAAGCGATACCTTTTGGAGGCACTACGATAGGTGGATAGTTGCATTTTCGATCTTGCTGTATTGCGTTTTTGGTGGTCATAAAGAAATGGAAGAGAACGAGAAAAATTGCTCTCATGCTTGCTTTCTAATTGCTGCGTTTATGAAATCAGCACCGATGATGAAGAAGTCTCTCCAGAAGATGAATTGTTATAGATCTGTCCATTGCAATGATAGCATAGAATTTGATCGATGGTGGTTTTAAAAAAGTACTGTATTAATTCGCAAACTACTTTCATAGGGGTGGAAAATCTGCATTTGTTGAATAGCCATGCCTCGGCGTCGTACCTGCATGTGCACGCGTATATTTGCTATGCATGGATATTGCAATTCCATTTCCGCCACTACTTTATACCTCGATAACTTCTTAGTTTTACTTCTCCGAAACTGAATAGGGGGTTGTAGAGGGAAAGGGTAAGAAGATGTGGAGATATGCTGATTTTTATTTCATGATGTCAAGCAGGGAGTTGTGGCATGCACTTCGAGATAATTGGTCGAGTGCAGAATCCATAACGAAAGCTACAAGCCAATGGGTCTATGTGTTTGCTTTATCTATCTGCCTAACACTTTCAGTTTAGGAATTACTCAACCGTAAACAGTTGTCATATTCAGTTGATATAATCTGTACCATAAAAGGGCGAACTAAATCAACTAATGTACCTCGGAAAGTATCAAAAAATTTTCAATGCGTCTAAAAATTTTTATGCGTTTTATAGTCGATCGGCTATCGCTTTGCGCATTTTATAAGCAATTGCGTCAGAAAACGAATGCCAGTCTCGTGAGCAAAGTTTTTAAAACACATATCACACTATATCCTCTGGCGCATTTTTTGTTTCGCTTGTTAAATTCGCAACCTCTTTTAAGGGCTTCTCAAGCGTTTTCTTGTCGAATAGAAAATAATTTATTTCCTACAATTTTTGCATTTCTATGGTTTCCCAACTTTGCACAAAAGCATATCATAGGTGAATTGCATATGTGCATATATATATATATATATATTATATATATATATATATATATATATATCCGCCTGTCACAACTCAAATTCTGCAGTGAATGAATTTGATACGTCATCCTAACGCGACCTCCTAAAGGTAATTTCATTTCGACTGGTCGTGTGCTTATGAATTTTGGTGGAAATAAATGCGCAATAAACTTTGCCTAGCAAATTTTCTTATATTGGCAAATTCTTGGGGAAAGAGTGACGATTTTATGGAGGGGTTTGTGAAATTGCTTAGTGCTGCTAGAGGGCGCATATTGAGCAGTAATTTGCTGTTTCTTTTCATTGTTCATGTGAACAGGTGACTTATTGAGTCAGCCTATTCCTTTTGATTTGCAGTTCATAAAATCTAAACACCTAAGGAGGTTTCTTCATTAGTGTTGAGGTTGTTCACAACATGCTTCATGAGATTAGATTGCTAGCTTGAAAAAATCACTACGCTACGTTTAATTATACAACGATTTCATTATTCAGCGTTAAACGACTACTGGAGTGAATTTAGATTCTGGCGCAGTTGTACCATGAAATGGTTTGAGTGTGATGGTCTATCTCATAACATAACCGTTATAGCTACCAATTAACTCAAGTATAACAATGTAGGAGCTGATGGTAGTCTATTCGGCTTGCGTATGTATCCTTCATTTGTGAACAGTTGTTTGGTTACCTGTGATCTGTGCTTTATGCTATGACATTTGCAAAGATATACACCTGAACTCTATAGAAACGGTTTGATTGCCGTAGTTCGAAAGCAACATTTCTTTCCATATAAATAAATAACTCAGGAGCCAGAGTGATACGATTTTGTTTCAGAATAACTTCATAGAGACTGTGATATTTGCTAGCGATTAAATTTATTAAATGTTTCATTTTCATATGCGTAGTTTTCGCAGTTGTTCAGCAACACTTTTCGTTCTCGTCACATATTAGTTGTGCCGTAATGAAAGCTTTCTCTTTCTATATATTCACTTGTTCGATTTTCACTTGTAAGTCCAAACACTTAACGCTGAGCGTAGTGTCGTCACCATATCAAAGAGAATTATTAGGAAGCATCGTATCCATTGTTATCCAAACAATTATCTTAAGAATAACGTTGAAAGTGCTTGATGAAGTTATTGTTGAGACGGAAGGAAGTACCGGAAACGGAATCTATGACCGTAATACTTAGTGTAGTCTTCAGATTTGTTCGTCATGCAATAGGCCCAGTAAATTTGCTATATATCTCTAACTGTACTTCTCTTTCTACTTTTTGATAGAAATAATGAAGCGTCGATAGCAGTAAGCGTAAGTAATTTGTGGGAATAGTGCAGTAAATTGAAATTAGATGATTCAGCCTTGAGTACGGTTGCTGGTTACAGTTTTAGTCTCTCATAATGACTAAGCATTTAGTGGATTGCTAAGAATTACACAAAGAATTTTTTTAATAAACGTATCATAGTGGTAAGAAAACTCGAACTTACGTTTGATAATACTTGAAGTGAACCAACCATACACTTGTATGGGAAGAGTAAAGGCCGGAAATTTCGCAGGATCTTAATCGAACGCCGAAGGAGATGAGTATCGGGTTACGCGCTTTCTGAGAATATGCAGCATATCGCTTCATGCGGAAGATATAGCGTCGAATGAGATCAGTACGCATTGATGAATTTGGGCGACAATTATCCTAGAATAAATTCCATGGATTAATCAGGCCCATCTTGGAAAAGCTTGCCTGCATAAATTTTTTTCCATATTAAAGTGGATGCATGAATTAATCCAACAATGAGTAAGGACCTGAATTTCCTCTTCCATCTAGTGCTTTATTCATTTTTACATTGAATATTTTTTTCTCTTTTCTGTTGGGGGAAGTTTTTTTAAAGAATTTTATGGTGAATTTTTTTCGTCTATTACAATCGGAATCGGCTTAATGAGCGACTACTGTTAAAGCGCTTTATTGTGTGCGTCATCCACTTCATTTTTAAAAAAAAGTTTCTCGTGAAGATCATATGCGCATGAACGATTGATATGCGTGTGAAAGATGCGTTTGAAACGATGGACAATAGTGGTAATGGCGTTGGATGATAGTAATAGGTTTTAGATAAAAACCGTTCTTGATAGGGAATGACTAAGAAGCTGTATATTAATATATGAAATGAACTGATAAGAGATTTGATAATATCAACAGAAACTTTTGCAGCATTTAGTGCCTTGAATCAGCAAAATTGCGCTACAAACAAAACATTTGCGATACAAATTAAAAAAAAAAAATTCCCAGAAACATAATTTGCACTCATGAATATACTATCTGTTCGTTTTTCCTCTGTGAAGGTTTGATGACGATCTGCAGACGTAGTCACCAGTAAGCATGAATGGAGACTTTTAAGCCTGTTAAATTCTCTCTGTCGACGGGTTGGTTGTGAGTGTCTATAAATGTCTGTGAATGTCGTAATCTGAAACTTCTGACTGTGAATAAGATATACCGCCGAAAAGTTCCTATGTTGTATTGATAAAGCGTTATGAAAAACGCTCACAACAGTGAAAAGAAAGGGAATTTCCAATACTTGCAAGTGATAAATCAGTAATATATCTCTAACGCGTAAGCCTGAGAGTTTCTTCGACTGCTCACTAAAATATTCCCAATAGTGGATGGCGTTTCTTCTTTTTTTTTTTTTGAAGATTAAATGTAATCGAACTTATATATAGCACGTTCCTCACGCGTTTCACGCGTTTCAAAAAACGTAGCATTTTGATCCATTATTTTTCATTGCTTAATCCCTTCAATTTAGCTGGCAATAAACATTTCTCAAGCGGAAAAGAATTTTTCCTTAGGTGGTTCTTGAAATGTCGATTTTTTTGCATCTCATATGCATTTTCTCAATTGTTCAAATTTAATTAGTGTTCTTTGAGATGTCTTAATTTAACGCATCGTTGCAGCCGTTTGGATACATTTTTAGTAATCTTGCACTTTTCTTTTCGATATACTTTTTGTTGAATTTTGAATCGATCCACTATATTTGCATTGCATCTCGATGAATTTACCTGAACAGAAAATTGCAGCTGTTGAATTCGAGAAATTTGAAACGACATTCAAGTGCTAACAATATTGTTGCTCTTTATCAAGACGAATGAATAGAGAAAATTCTTTAGATATCGATAGCAGTCTACTCATTCATGAATATAGAAGAGTATAATAGGTTGAGGAATTTAAAAAAAAATGTAATAGAAAAAAAAATAAAGAACTCATTCATACATGAATAAACAATTATTTAAACTATATATATATATATATATTGGCGTAGAGATGAATTAATCTATCCTTCGCGTGCGGAACTACGCTCATTTCCCACTAAGCAAGCTCGCATTACTGCTGCATCGGGGCGTCTGAACTCAAATGGCCTCACTGCTTCGTTGCGAGAGCATGACATTTATCGATAACTTCAACGTGAGGGTCTACCCCTCTCCTCACAAACATTGTCGCTTCTAAATGAGTTCAAATACCGTCGAGCTTAAGCGAGAACGCCGACTCGGTTCTCCTAGAGTTCGAGAGACCGTGAAGTTCAAAGACCCCGAAGTCAAAGTCACTTGCAAAACCAAGCTTACAAGCACGTCCTCGTCGTTTGGACCACCCATGCATCGTGACCATATAGAATTGGGCACGTGTGGATTGGCAGGCACTACTAAACCGGCTAGCATAAGGCGTATTCTGGTTGTATATTAATAGTCGATTGATTTGTTTTGTAGAAAATGTGATTTCCTTTTTTTTTTTTTTTTTGCGATTAGCGGAAGTAGTTTTATTGAAGTACGTGCTATGTTTTTCCATAAGTTGAGTTGAGAAATCTTGCCGATGGTTGCCATTATTGATTGAATGGGTTCATAATAGGCCACATCTGGTGGGAAAGCTGAGACGCCGGAAGCAGAATAAAACGATTTGATGGTGGTTTCGAGTATTGCTAACATTACGGTGGTTTCGAGTATTGCTAACATTACCAAGTATTGCTAACAATGAGACGTTAGTTTCGAAATTTTGCAAGTATTTTGCTAACATTACCAAGCCGGCATACAACTTTACGACAGATTTAAATAATCTGTGGGGAACCTTTTGCTAAGAATTGTTGGCTTGTTGTTGATGTTATTGTTTTAGTGGTGATGGTAGCGATGGTGATGGTGGTGGTAGTGGTGGTTATTGTGAAAGTGCGAAAAAAAGGGTTTTATTAGAATTTTTTTGAGAAATCAGTGATTTAAAAAATGCATGGAAACCTACATGTTAGGCTTTCTATATTGGTAAAAAATTGCCCACTTATGACGTGAGTCGGAAGCAAGCTTAATTTTTATTAATTTAGTGCGCAATTCCGAGAAATATGCTGCTTGAGTTATCGATTATTTTGGCGCGGTGTTTTTATGAGAGCTATTTGTAAGTTACGGTAGTAGGCATGAAAATGCTCGAGAAAGATGCGGCTGAAGAAGTTCACATTAACTTCAAGCATAGGACATTCTTCGAGGAGATTCTCAGTAGATGGGAAGGTGCCTCAGGTACCGGATCATTGGACAATGCGATCGCATAAAATTTAGTACGACGAATTTTTTAAAAGTCATGGCTCAGCCCGAACTCGATAACTTAGCAGCGCTTTCTTTACGCAATATTTGACCTCAACGGTATATTATCGAAGTCATTCTGCTTCAGTCCAATGAGCAGTCTTGAATAAGTTCAACAATTTCTGGACATCATCGATTGCAATTATATAGCAATAATTTTTTGAATGATTCATATATGGATGAAGTTATATTTTTAAATAAATTGCACGCAGTTGACGTTCTATGCGGAGATATAAATGAGCTCGAATGTGTCACTTTTGATATGAGCAAAACTTTAAGAAATGCATTCTCCCGTCGACTGAGTAAGTGAACTTTCTTGTGGGCGCTTGCAGCTTGCAGCAAATTGATTCGTTTATTACCGACTTAAGTATCTCATATGCGGCCATGATGCCTACCTATCTCAGACCACAATTATTGCTTGATACATGTCGTGATAACTTTTTTTTTTCATTGAAATAATGTTGCGTAATGATGCTTCTTTTCTATTGAGAGTGGCTTTATGTGTAAATTGAACATGTGAACTGAGTCGTATTCATGAATATGAATCTATTCTATTGAGTGAAAATCCTTTCGGTTTATCCTGCCGTAATCTCTTCCTTCTAGCTGAGAAGAAGAAGAAGAAGAATAAAGCATACTAGGTGATTTCTCTTACAGTTCTTTCCAGAAAAATTCCATTCCACCCAAAAATGGAAAAGCTGAAAATTTTTTTTCATTTATTGCGGAATCGTCTCAGTTTTCTCTTGAAGTTCTGCTGGGAATTTTTCAATTGCCATTGCTTATTCCTCAGATTGTGCTTATCATTCTTTTCATTTGAAAATCCCTTACACGCTAGATCTATTAGCTTCCGCAAAACTTCTGATGTAAGGAATCACTCGAACATTGCAGCACAATTTCCTGTTTGTTCATTCTTTTCGAATGCAATAATTATGAACTATTTCTACATATTTACAACCCTTCAGAAACACAGAATAATTCGAGAATACTCGATAAGTTCATCACCTCTATTATGATAATTTACGCTCGGTGTTTATTAGCACACGGTTCTCCTTTAATACGCTTTTGAGACTCTACCTCTTAGTGCACCTTTTAATCCAGTTTTCAACTCTTTGATAGTTGAATGTTATTTTGACAATGGTCATGTCACCTCTCTCACCCGCTCTCTTCTTCTCTTTTTCTCTTCCTTTGTTTCCTTTTCTCTCCGTTTCTCTCCTAGAAGGAACTTGCTTCGGTAGCACGTGAGTGTGGTTACCAAGAAATGGGCACAGCAAAGCGGGAACTAATCTAGCGGAAGTAATGAGAAGCGCTGTTTTGAATTTCTGGGAGTTTTTGTGACAGGTGGCAGTGTTGCAACTACAATTATTCGAAACAGAAATACGAATATGGCATAAAATATATCATTTGTTTCACTTAGGGTAGGTAGATTTAAATCTAATACTCCACGGGTACGCATATTCATAAATTTGGAAAGCTTTAATGTTTACGATGGCGACTGTGTTGTAGGAAAGCATTAGCTGAGTTTGTGCTGTTGCTACCGTTCTTTACGTTTATTCTAATGTCATTCCTATAGTTTTGGTTATACTGCTTCTGATTTTGTTTCCCTATTCGTCCACGTTTGTTGATGTGTTTATTTTGTAGAATTTAAAATGTTCAACAACTCCCAAATTTAAAGTTGCTAAGTAATTTTCTGGTGCATTCTGTTGCATTTCGATGTGGTTAGCCTCTGAGACAAGAATGCATGTTGTAATTAATGTCTTGAAAACAGCGAATAGGAAGTAATACAACTTGAGGTTGAAATAGCCAAAAGAAATAGCAGGTAAAGATTTTTGGGTGCAAAGTATAGTGGTGAGAGTGATGAGATGTAGAAGATGGGCTATAGGGAAATTTGAAAATATTCAACAACAATTTGATAGTAGGTGCAGTTTTTGAGAACAACATTTCTTCCTCCTTTTCCAATTTCCCTCCCATCCCCTTCCCCAAAAAGAAAGTTGCTTTAGCGAAGGAAGTGTTCATATATATGAAATTCCAAATAAAATTGCTGTAGCATTCTAAGAACCTTTAAAAAATTTCACCGAACTTGCCAACACAGCGGCTTCGGTGAGCGCTTGTATTCATCTATCCCTACGAGCAGATGCATTTTCGTTACCGATCTTGCCAAAGCATGTCAAGCACCTGTAAATCCACGATCTTCATTTCTTTTCTCTCCGGATTTCATTGGATTTAAAGAAAGAACTATCCGAGTGGTTGCATCTACGATTTCCACAACTCATGAATGTAAACTATATATATATATTTTTTTTTCAACCTTGATGACAGAACTACTATTGTTGAGTATTTTCCATATTCACCTTTCTGAACTAGCTAAGTAATGACTTTGTAGTTGTTTGGATCGTTTGTGATTTTTCTAAAATACTTTCAACAAAAGTAGCCAAATTCGGGATCACCTTGGGAACATACCTCGTTGCGTCTTTAAAAGTCTCTTTTGAAGAAAAAGACCCGACGCTCAAAGAAGAATTTGTTGCATGCCACAACTTGTAGCTTGCGCATCATTTAAGGTCAAAGATTGCTTAGTGCAAAATTGGTGCTTGACTGCTTTTGCGTGCATTTCAGATTAGCAAACAATCACCGAGCGGGTTTACTGATGTTACGGAACGGTTTCAAGAAATGATCGAACGTCGATCTTTATCTAGGCAATTCATGAACAGTGAATAGCATTAGGGATGACATTTTAATACTACATTGAAATGAGAATGAAATAATATAGACAATGCACTTCTTTTAATTAATCAAATTTGTTGCATAGTGCAACCTAAAAACTTTTCAATTTGAGCGTTAACAGTTGAGTGATAATTCAATTTTCACATATCCATACGATTTCAAATGATTTGAATAGCGTCTATATTAATATCACTGATCGTTGTTCTGGTTATAATCGATAAACGTACCGTGGAAGAACAAATATTTTGTTTGTTTGTTTTTTTTTTTGCGCTTCTGGCCATGCAATTTTCAAATGCTATGTTCGAAAGAATTACAGTCCAGGTATTCATAGATTTCCTGGCAGTGCCAAGTTATTTTCTCTTAGAGCCATCTGAACATGTTGAAGAAATGCACATACAATAATGTATCGAATAAGGGGTGTTGTGTCCTGGCTTGGTACTTAGTGTGTTAGCCTAACTGACAGCACTTGAAACCACCCGCTGGACTAGTAATTCAGCACAAAAGTTACGTTGGTCTAGTACGATGGTACTGGACACATACGTCCTAGTAAGTCAATTTGCAAATTTGTATGCTGTCGTGATGCTGCAATGTCTAAGGCGATGTGCTGCTTTTATAGGGAAAAAGGTGGCAACTAGGATAGTGATAACTAAGTAGATTCGATTACTGGCCACTTTACGTTGCATACACCGCGTTTTACTTTTTGTTTGAGTATGCGCTCATCGAATGTAGTTGCACTGCGTATCACCTTAACGATTACGCAAATATCCCGTATTATCGGTGGGCTGTGTGCAATCTGTCGAAGCGGCTTTACTTCTCATTTTATCCTCTCTTAACCTTCAAAAATTGAAGTCATTTATGAAGAGGAAGCGTTAGCTTAGTAATATCGAATAGAAGATTGCCAGCAGCTCGTGTCTGCAGCTAGTTGTTGCAGCTTAGCGGCTTCACCTCTACTGGACCATCTCTTCTGCATATCACGTTCACTTGCTAACATCTTTTTCCCTCACAAAGTTGTCACCCTTCATGGGTAGCCGAACTGAAAATGAAGTGAAAACGGATGAACGAGGTTTCAACTTATCAGTGGTTGCGCTATCACACCATTAAAGTGTGAACGTAATCTTAGGCTGTTTGTCTCGATCTGTTTGAGTGGATCTTGATGCTGTCTAAAGCAATAGCTGTAGCAATTTCACAAGGCGATCGGCGTTGCGTGTAGTACAAGGTTGAAGATATTTGAAAGCAAATAGATGTCGCTCTTTTCATAGATGCATTATGCATTTGTATGATAACGATGGCCGTTTTCTATCCTCAGGTGTTTAGCATTCGTTTTATCCTCATTAATGAGGAGTTCAAGTAGAGCTCTATACATTCCCTTAACAGTGACGTTAGTCTTTTTTTTAATGTGAGTAATTCACATTCTCTGCATCATTTGGATTATATGTTCCCTCATTACTAATAACTCAATGCGTCATTGCGTTTAAAAACTTTCTGGAGATTGCTAAAAATTTCAAATTAAAAACGCCATTTTCAGTTTTTTTCCAACCTTTTTTTTGGTTATGCTTTAATAAGATTTTCTACAGAAGTGCTGTTGTACTTACAATCTTACATTAACAGCATCAGTAGTTTTCAAACTAAGCCGGTCGTATTTTGCGTTGCATTTTTATTTACGTCGACTTAGGAACTGCAAGCACAACCCACAACTATCGTATGTGATGTTGGGAATGTTGAGAGAAATACGTTAGCGTCAAGCAGATGAAAAAGAAAAGAAAAGCCGACTCAGTGTACTTTCCACCTCAAATAGCAGCGGCTCAAATTGAATGGGATATTCTATCACTCTTCTACATAATGTAATTTGTAATTCATATCGAGTTATGTTTTTGATTTCTGCATTTTTTAAAATTTATAGTTGTTTTTTTCGTTCCTCGTTAAATTCGTTATAGATGTTTACTTCCTTATACTTTAGATTGCTATAGAAAATTATTGTTGGCTATTCGTTTAGATTTTATCGTATTGCATCGGTCGACAATCCTCTTAGGAATATTGCGAAGAACACTAGAGAGGAGCTCTTCAAATATGAATTTTTTTTTTTTTTGCCCTTATGAGGCAACTGACTCAACACGCAGTGTATCAGCATTGTTACTAGAAAGACGCATCCATTGCTCATATGCTCGTATATCTTTTGTGTTACCTTTCGAAAGTGCGAAAAAGTCTTCTAGAATGCTTTCAAAAGGTAAACGCCCTTGGATATTTTTAGAAATGTTAAATAATATTACATGTAAAGCTATAACGTCAAATATTGCTTAATTTTACGTTAAGTATTAATGTAATGAATGCGATTGATAGTTGACAGAAAAAAAAATTAATCGAGAGCTTCAGATCGGAAACATTTAGACGATACGTTTAGTTTATGTGGAAAGAAAACTCAACATTGATTAGCACGTATTCTCGCTGAATCGTTTTATTTATTTATTTATTTATTTATTTTTTGCTGCATTTTGTGATGCAATTCTTCCTTTCTTTGCTAGCATAACTTTTTGAGTTGCTTGAGTCTGTGCAATATTTTTGAACGATTAAGTAACTATTTTTGTTACGTAGAACGCCGACATTTTCGCCGTTGTTTTTTTCTTTTTTTTCTTTGCTCTTTTACTCCTTTTTTTCTTTTTTCTCTCCTGTTTTGTACTGCTAAAGTGGCATATATTCACAATAAAGAAAACAAGGAAAATATTGTAGGATATAGATAAAAACGAAACGATAGACATAAAATATGTTTGAGATTCTCAACGAAGCATTCAGCTAAACGAAGCACTATGATAATGATATGATAGTTGAGGTGATTTGTCGACGATAACATTCCTAATATTGCAATTGAGAAAAAAAAGTTGCTAGCTGATGATAAAAGTGATGATATATGATCGGCTTTAACCAAAATGTAGTGAAGAGTTGTGATTCGTGCGATAACAAGTAAATGTTTTAGTAAAAATTTGTTGTTAAAAATATTCTAAGAAATATTGGGAATATTTCCAGAAATTTCAATGAAAATATTTTTTAAAAAATACTGACATTATATAAAACTTTTTGCCTAAAATTATCATCTCATAAAAATATATTTATGAGAGTTTGTTATGAAACATCAGTTATTATACGTTTTTTGCGAATTTCCGGAAAAATGTACTATGCTGTTTATCTGTTTATATGTATGCGTATCTGTGCGCCTGTGCGTGAGAGCTAATTCTCAACTCAAGAACCAAAAAAAAACCTAAATTTCTTTCCAATCAGTCACTACTGTGGTTCATTAGGGTTACGTCTAATGTCCACATGCGAATTTTTGAATTTTTCCATGAGAACGAAGGAGCGATGAGAAGGGATGAATTTTTTTTTTTTTCGTCACCGGTTTATCTATATGAGCGGATTTCTAGGAAAATATGTGGAATTTTAAGTGACTGTGATAGAAAACGAGCGGGAAAAAGCCAACTTTTTAATGACGCTTTATATCATTGTTTTTCGAAATTTATGAAAGCGAGAGTGTAACCGATGCAATTGCAAAATATCTACGTTTTGCGAATTATGTTTTTCATGATTTTGCTAGCGAAATTCTTTGTGATAAAATCTGTCTGTAGATTGTTATGGTTTTTTCAAACTGTATTGATCTTGTGCTACCGTTTTATTAGCCGTCAGGTGTTCTGAATTAAGATTCACAGAAAATTATGGTGTATCGTTTTTTGTGGTGATAACCTTTCATAATTTTGTAATGCCATACAAAGGTCATCTGGCAAGGGACGCAATTGCTATCCATTTAAATAGGTGGTATTTGCTAAGGCAGATGTAAGAATTCGAAGCAGGTTTTTGCTTCGAAGGCAGCCAACGGCTTTTCTAGTATTGCTTTTTACGGCGACAAAAGACCTCTAACCAGTAAAGAATTCTGGCAAACACGAATTCTATTTTCTCAATTTTCAATTTTACCGCTTCTTTTCATAGTAACTTAATGATATTTTAGTTCACAAATTTTATTATCCAATTAAGAGCGAAAAAAAAGAGAACTCAAATTGACCGTCAGCGTTTGTCAAAAACATTTGCATTTCCAATAAGTGGAGTTAAAGGTGTATGATGTATTCGAAAATACTGTTGAGTGTGCGCAGGTCATACAGAATTCAATGCAACGAATATGGCAATCAACTTTAGTGCATTGACTGACACCTTGCAGTTTAACGCAAGTACTTGCTATTTTCCAAAACGCTATGCAATAAGAATCGAATTTCTCAATAGGATGTTTAAGCAGCAGGAGCAATGAGCAAGTGGAAAATGTTGCGGCTCTATGAAACGAAATGTGACGTATTTTTCAAAGAATGTCCAATTTTTCATTTCACAATTTATTACAAATCGCCTGAGAAATATAACAGCTGTTTTTTTTTTGCTCCAGATGACGTATTTTTATCTCATCCCCCACCTGCATATATTATTAGTGTTACATTGCTTCACATGCTCAAAATATGTGGGAAGCATATTGTTTCTTTTTTTCTACACACTATAGGTGTGGGTATATGAGGAAGGTGGAGCTCTTGCAGGGCTGCAAGGATGAGCAGAAACGGGTGGTAAGGGGGCAGTGGGTAATAAGTTTACTTTACTTCGTATGGTAATAAGTTGGTAATTTGGGAAGTGTGTAAGCGTTTGTTGCGACGTGATGTTGAGGAGCTCTAAGAGTGAGTTTACGCTCATCTTCATGTTTACGTTTATGTTCAGGAAGTATGTTCGCAATGAACGAATGATAGCGTCGTGCGTGGCGCTTGGAAGCACTCGCACAAATTGGCTCGACGTAGCCGTTTTTCCGCGCTGCGATTCTTCAACGGAGTGCGATTCGATGAATATTCCTAGCTCCATCTCCATTGAACACTGCGATGCTAAAAAACAGTCACAGCAACCTCATCCGTTTCATCCTTGCCACGCTTTCTTTCCAAGGAATAACAACATCTCGCGCCGAGAACATCGAAAGGCAAACTGTAGCGCCGAAATCGCGTCACCGAATGGACAGACCGATGCTTGCAGCTTTGTTCCTGCCACCGTATCACTTGAAATCAACCGAAGGTGAGTATGGCTTGATGCAGCTCTAGGGAAAGCCGTTCTTTTAGATAACGTTCACTTTGTTGGAAGCATAAAAAAAGGTTTTGATTGGAATTTGCACTGAGCCAATATGAGAAAACAAATGAAAATAAGTGGGAAACTGTGACAGGGAAGATGACGCTATATATTTATGATAGCTTCGATGGAAACCCAGCAATGCGCCATCTTTACAAGCCAGCACTTCTAAAAATTCATGTACCAAAAAAATTCGTTTTCCTATTGCATCCTATCGGTGACAGGGCAAATAAGATGTGTCAAGTTTTTTATCCTTTTACCAATCAATAACTCGGACAGGGAATAATTAGTTGAATGCCCTGCGGGCATATTGCATCCAACAGATTTCATCGCCGTATTTTTTGCTCGTAATTTGGTACTTTCGAAGATAAATGTAAGCGCTTACAAGCCAGCACTTCTAAAAATTCATGTACCAAAAAAATTCGTTTTCCTATTGCATCCTATCGGTGACAGGGCAAATAAGATGTGTCAAGTTTTTTATCCTTTTACCAATCAATAACTCGGACAGGGAATAATTAGTTGAATGCCCTGCGGGCATATTGCATCCAACAGATTTCATCGCCGTATTTTTTGCTCGTAATTTGGTACTTTCGAAGATAAATGTAAGCGCGCAGATACATTTCTTTCTTCTTTTTTAAGATCTCTCAAAAGTGCGTGTTGTAGTATTGGTAGAATTATTGGCGGAGGTGGAGAGTGTCTTTGTTAAGGCAGTTTAATTTTGATTTCCTTGCATTACCACTGTTCACTATTTAGAACTATTCCTTGCTGATCTAGAATTTTTCGAAATCCATTCTTTTATCGAAATGCTTACGCTGGTGATAGCAGTTATAATATTTTATGGCTAGAATGAAAATAAATGCGCATATTCATACAATAAATTCAGTTTTGTGTCTTTTGGTAAAAAGACGATAGGCAACTGATGCATTCAGCATTTATTCATACCTCTTCCGTTCTTGTTCTTCAGTTTAGCATGGCGACAGCAACAACGATAATTAGACGCTTCTGTGTACGTTATAAAAAAGAATAGAATCAACTGGGCATATATTTTTTTATGGCTTTGCAGTATTGCTTTGCTTTTTAAAAGGGCTAAAACTACGATTTTATTTGATAATAGAGGTATATGATGGTAAAGAGTATTTATTTTAGCAAGCCTAGAGCAACGACATTTGGCAAACATCGAAAGTGTGGAGCCTATTCTTGATATTGCGATTGGTGATGCACAAAGTCGTTACATATATGAATGGTCCCATGATGAGCCTTGGATGAAATTGCTCAAGGTACCAATCAACGAATGCGAGGATCAAAAACGAGTAGCATGGGCTGCACTTGAAGCTGTGAAATGGACCAATGGAAGCGGGGTTTGTGCACATTCATCCTTAGAAATAAACAAGCGAATTCATATTTAAAGCATTTAAAAGTTAAACACTTTAGTGGAAAATGATGTTTTATCGGGTATTTCATTTAGGGGATTTTTCTTTCCTTTAAATGTCCATTATTTAATCCCCTTCATCGCTGTGCCAGCATTTCGTTTTATTAATAGTACAAGAAAAAACTGCAATGATGATTAATGATTCTGCTATAATATTTCGCAGAAGTGAACACTCATAAAACGAACACTAAATATTCTGCTGTTCTATTCCAATGAGCATTCAACAAAATTTTTTTTTTGTCTATAATGTTGGATATTTTCATTTCGTTTGCCATTATAAAGCGTATAAAACAATTAACCATTGTTATATTTTATCTATACGTCATATATCTGATAGCAAACGTGTAGCTAGAAAATTTCTCTCTCGTAAGGCGGAACCTCATCGAGTTGGCAATCCCTTAAATTTTTCCTTCTTCGCATATCTTTCTTCGATTGTCTGCGCCGATTCCCCCTCCCCTTCCCGCTCCCCGCATCCCAAAGTACTAACTTAATATAGTCAGAAGCAGCGATCGCCCCTCTTTTTGCCGCTCCTCTGGCCATTTCTTAACTTTAGAGACAACGATGTTCAATCGATTTACATTCTGAAGCATTTAGTCGATTTAATGCAGATTAATTTATTTTTAATTTTGGAGGGGGATTTCTTGAACAAAAGCTTCATTCTGTGTAATGGATTTGCATGAAATTTTAAAAATAAGGATTTCTTCACTACAGATTTCATCACACTGTTGTTAAAATTTTTTGTATTGTCGTATCGGTGATGATGCTCTATTTTTGTTATGCTTTTCCCTTTCCTTTTCAGTACGCTTATGTTTTTCATTGGCACTTGTTTTCATAAACTACTCTTAGAGGATAGATTTCGTTCATTGAAATCTTTACATTTCTGCAAGCGATAAGTGAAGGTGTTCACGAATGTTATGCGTGTTTAAGATCCATTGCAATTATTAAAAAAGCCATTTATATGATTATGTGAGTAATATGCAGCATTCGCCTAAATGATCCCTTTAAAAGATTTCATTCAAATTCGAGCATTCTATTTCCGCGATTATCCAGTTCAACTATTGAACATGAAGATTATAGATGGACGATATTTTTTGCGATATGCAATGATTGAATGAAATGAATGCTCACTTATGGCATAGCAAATCCCTTAGATAATATTGAAAGTTCACGACGAATATTGCACCCTCTAGAATTAAAGCTTATGAATTGTGATGTTTTTGTTGAATGCAATAATCTTTTGCAGTTGGACGTTGCGTTTGGACCGGCTTGTGATTATGTGCTCGCAACAGCGAATCGTATTCTCAGCTTTAGTAAGGTTCCAATGTTCACATCGGCAGGTTTCTCCGAATGGTTTAAGGATAAGGCGAACAACGCTGAGCTCATGACACGTGTTGGACCACTTCAAGTAAGCTTTATTTTTGTTATGAAATGACCATATCTTAGGAATCAGGCGTCAAGGAATATAGTTGACCATTTTGCATGAGCTCCTTCTTTTTCAAAATGCGCAAAATTTCCTAAATAAGCATCAATCGATTTCTTTTGCGTACGAATCTTTCGAGGGAGGAATTTTATTTATATGTGCTTTTATAGCATTTGCAAAGCGCATTATGGCGACATTTTATCTGTCTGTATATATGTACGAGTCTGTTCATCGGGTAGCAGGATTCACTGGAGTTAAAGTTACTAAACTAAGTGAGTATAAGATTGACGCTTGATGCGAGCCTTCAAGTTGATCCACCGTAAAATTGTCTGCATTTAACATCTGTAGGATTACAAAGAAATTTTTTGCAGACAATTTACAGGCGGCTTGATCGCTTAAACTGCATGTAAATTCCAGCATATTATCAGTTTTATAAAACCGATTGTTTTGATGAGTACAGCAGCAAATTCCGCTTATCGTGCTAGCTCATTTGATACTTTTTTTTTTGGTTTTTCTTGTTTCCAAACGACTTATCATTCGTTGAACATCAGTGACTAATTGTATGAAAGATTTTGGCAAAAAAAAAATTGAACAAATATAGGCTCATTCGATTTGCGAACTCTTGAATTACTTTTGTAAGGTCATTTCATTGGTCATTACGGTGATATGGTCATTTCATAATGAAATATTTGTTGTGCTGCGTGAAAAGGGTTGTCTAATAAGTTCAACAACGAAAAAGAGTGAGTGGCCATGAAACTTTCAAACATTGCTTATCTTGTTGGCGATCTGCAGTGCAAACATGCAAATGCTTCATGACGTGCTCAAAACACGGCAGCGTTTCTTCGATGCATTTGTGTAGATGTATCGAGCAGTTACGATTCGACACTCTTTTCCACTTATACAATGCCTTCTCTTAGCCACTTGACCGCTTTGGAGGATTCTCTGGCTGCAGATTGTTTCGCTTTTTTTTTAATCGTCGGGTATCGTCTCTTTCACCTCATATCGCCTATACAATACATTGCTTTATATTGTTTTTTGCTCTATAGTGTATTTCTTTACTCATCTTTTATCTCACATAAAGTTCCTCTTCTCTCAAATAGTATTAGCGTGAAAGCATTCATTCTTCATTTTAATGCAGAAATTAGCGTGCACTTTGAATTCCAACGAATCGTCATTGCCTATAGAAAGGCAGCGGATATTAAAGCTTTGTTATCTTAATGCATGATGGAAAAGGCTTGCTTATTTGACGGGAGTATTGCGTTTAGTATCTTTACCGTATCACGTAGGTGAGAGAAGGCATCACAGAGATCGTAATTAATAGATACTATCGAACAATTCGAATTCTTTGATTAAACTTTTGAGTGGTTAAAATATCTGATCATTTCTAAGGTTTAAGTTCGACCATTAAACGTCTAACAAAGACGATTGCTTTATATAAAGGTGTCGTTAATTTCATTGTGCATTGATGGCGTATTCTATTTTTTTGTTAGATAGCTTAGCGAGGAGATTTGTTATGCATGAGTTCATAAAGTGTGCAAAATTTTTGAGGAGCACGAATAACGACCAAACACAGCCAACAAACCATTCATTAAGGAAATCACTGTAGGAGTGCAATTGCTTCCGAAAAGCCTCAACAACCCAACCAGTATCCACGTAATAGTTACTGTCTCCAGTAACTAGTGCACCATTAAGCATTTTTACCAAGGTATTGAAAGTAACCATTTGTAAGTCCCTTTCGATTGCAAGTTAGAATTGGCTAAGAAAATTTCTACTATTTTATCGCTTATCTTTCCCAGCCTGTTGCTTCCAGCTCTCCCCTCTCCCTCCTTCCCCCTTATGAAATCCTTGCCACATTTCAAAACGATTGCGGTGCAAGACCCAGATTTGCGTATATATCTTCAAGCAGCCGTCTTAAGTGAAGCCAAATAAACGCTTGTTATTTCCGGTAGAAGTACTCTGCTTCAATCCATTGGCGCATTCGCTATTTGAGTGTTTCTTTTCGCATGCTTACAATGCTAATTTAGAACTCAATTTTCAGGATCATATTGCACTAATGATCGAGCAACTATCAGATCGCTTCGGTTGGGTGCGTCCTACACTCTTCTATCAGAAAGCCTTTTGGGAATCTGAGCTACTCGAATCGGGTTTCTGCAAGATGATGATGACGGTATTTATAACTCAATTCTTCCAACACTTATGAAACCGTTTGCAATTTTACATCGATGAGGCGCGTTGTGAGCGAACGTTCGCACGCTATAGAATTTTTGCAAAGGACATCTGATGCTTGTTGAAGCTTCTAAAGTGGTGCGATGTTTTGAGAGATGTCGGCAACGCATGTATTACGGTACCCACCTATTTCATACACATTCCACACAAACAATCCAATCACATCCACAGTCTCTCAAGTGTAAAACCTCTTCGACATCGATATTTTAAACTTTCTGTCTTCATGAGGAAATTCTGCAATCTACTTTTTAGCCGAACTATGCGGTTTAGTAGAAAGGTGCTAAGGATTTAATTTTTTTGATGACTATTTGAAAAATATAGAATTCTCAATTATTCTCGAAACTTTTTAGCATTCAGTTGCAGTCTATAGAAAAGCTCGAGAGCTGCCGCTGGTCGCCACTCTAATGGCACAGTGGTTGAGGGAGAATCTCATCAACCCCTTCTATTTAGTGGAATTTCCTATGTATCTCTAAGATGGTTAAAGTTCAGCCTTAGGAAACAGAAACTTCAGTGATAGCATGCATGATTTCAATTGTCAGTATTGCTCTTGAAGACAGTTCTGCTACATTATTTAGCATTCTTCCAATCAATTTTAGTTCAGCTGCTTCACTATCTTGCCAAAGCTTTGGCAAGAAAATGAAAACGGTGTACACTCTTCAAATTTGTGAAGATAAGATGTTTTCTAGAATTGATAGCATGCATGATTTCAATTGTCAGTATTGCTCTTGAAGACAGTTCTGCTACATTATTTAGCATTCTTCCAATCAATTTTAGTTCAGCTGCTTCACTATCTTGCCAAAGCTTTGGCAAGAAAATGAAAACGGTGTACACTCTTCAAATTTGTGAAGATAAGATGTTTTCTAGAATTGGTGCAGATTGGTTATCAAGGGAAAGAGATTTTGTGGGGAGGGGAGGTGGGGGTGTTTCTTTTTCTTGAAATTGAAAGAGTATATATTTGAGGAGAGATGCTGAAGAGGTTTACAAGAATTTAGCTTTATCTCCAGCGGGCATTGAGCTGATTTTTGCATAAGACGAGGCAGTTTGGTTATGAAGTGTACCACTGCAGGGTTTGTTCGTGCGGTCAGCGAACAAGCAGTCGAACCTGTCGCCCAATCCGCGTATATTGCCAAACTATGAAGGCGATGGTGGCATTCGAGAGGTTTACGCCCAGAATCTCATCGACAATGTCGGGGTCGAACGTGCCGGTTAGTCATTTTTATGAGTGTTGCTTAACGGTTTTGCATGCCTCATGTTAGGATAGCATTTTTTATCTCTCTTCTTTCAGAACACCTCCTTGGCAGTTCTTTGCAAAAATTCTGCTAGGTGCTGTTCGAGTTTTTTATTACCAATTTTCATGCACAAATTCTTGCTTGTCTTTTTTCTTGCTAAATGTTGGGCAGGTTGCCCTCGCAACCTGACATTTGCGCGCTCATAGATATACGTATGATTTGTGCCGATAACGGAGGTGCTTTTATCCATTCAAGCATTATGGCTTTGTTCAGTGGCGTTCGCCCATGATTGACAAACTTCCAATTTTTCTGTTTTTTTTTTTTTAATTTTGCGTTGTGTTTACTGCTTTTATTTAATTGGTCTGCAGAAAGGCGCATTGGTTTCCGTCACATTATTGGTGAAGTGGCCATTTTCGAATTCCCTTCAGAAATTGATGCCGCATAATACCTTGTCAGTTTTATATTGTGCTTAGCTATCCAGTTATCTATCAAGAGTTTCACCTTTTCCCAAACCTTCGTCTTCTCATTTGTATAGCACTAAATTAGTTGCGATTGCATAATAGTGCTATAGTAGTGTCATATTTTTTTCGTGTCTCTGAGTTCGATCTCACGGTGCTTAGAATTTGCGGTCACAATTTTCACGAGGGAAACATGAGCAGTGTTAATTCACCATTGACTTTCCCAAAAGTGTAACTAGAAGGAAATTCCACATGGTAACTAGAAGGAAATTCCAAATGGAGCGATAGTGATAGGTTTTAGTGGTATGGGCAATTCGTGAAGCAGAGCTGTGTGAGGATAAGGGAAAAAATTGTCGCCATCGCTTTGGGCCAAAATGATGCAGCTATTATGGCGCTTGAAATTGCCCCACTTCGTTTGCGCATCAGCAACCGTTTTCTCATTCGAATACGAATTTAGTCGACAATCTGGGAAAGGCAAGATATATCATTTGCGTTATCGCTGAAGTCTTTTAGCTGCCATTTTGTACATGTTTCATTCTTCGTTAGCGTTTAAAAAAAAGCAATATTTTTTTCACATGCTCGAAACGTTTAGCTGCAAATAGGAAGTACCAGTGCGGGCCATAATTGTGGTGCAGCAAATCGAATTTGTGTTGTATGTTTTGCAAATTTTCCGCGAGATTACTAGCGAAGACGTATTATAT